>JBBDGP010002749.1:1145000-1551908 GCA_037952835.1 Lithobates septentrionalis
TGAGATCAGGAGCATCAGCAGATGATGTTTATGTACCCAGGCTGTGGTACTACAATCAACTACGTTTTCTTGATGACCAGACTGAAGCCAGGGCATCACTTTCAACCCTTCCCTCCACCCTTCCCTCCACCCTTCCCTCCACCCTTCCCTCCACCCCAGCAGAGGCTGATGAGGAGCAAGCTGGGTCTTCCATCCTGGATGAACCGGATATGACCATCTGGAGTCAGGTAAATTAGTTTAAACAATATTTACTGTACTAATATTAATGAGGTTAACTGGATGTTAGAATTTTCTCACAGATTTTTGCACTCAAAATTGTGTAGACATATCAATTGACAGGAGTAGCTAAATATGTTTGGCACCTGCTAGAAAAAATTAGGGTGTCTGATTAGACTCTTTTATTAAAGAGATGTATTCACATTAAATTTGCTAGTCATGAGAAATAAATTGTGTGTCATTGATGAACCCCAAAAAATATACTAAAACTATGTCCTTTTTTTATACACAGGATGAGTCCATCCAGGAGGAATGTGTGGAAAGTGGCAGGCAGGAGGAGACCGGGCCCATGGACAGCCTGGAGGAGGCCGGATTCCCCATCATCCTGGAGGAGGCTGGGCCCAGTGTCAGGCAGGAGGTGGCTGGTCCCAGTGAGGTGGCTGGGCCAAATGAGGTGGCTGGTCCCAGTGAGGTGCTGGGCCCAGTAGGAGCATGACCCAATCCCAAGTGCCTCCCCTCCGCCTTCCCAAAAAAAGGGCCAGGAAGGGGGCCGTCACACAGGAGGCATCCCTGCGCCTCATGCAAGAGGCCACACGTTTTTTGAGGAGCCCCCCCGAAGCAGAAGAGGCCTATGGCTGCTACTTAGCCAGCAGGCTTCTTCAAATGGATTGGGAGCAGCGTCTCATTTGCGAGCGCCTATTTGGGGAAACTATCCAGAAGGGGCTGCAGGGCACGCTAACCCGAAACACACAACTACATGAGGCAGCCCCCCCTCCTCCTCCTCCTCCTCCTCCTCCTCCTCCTCCTGCCACAACTGAAACACCACAGCCACAGCCTCCAAAGAAGGCTACAGGGAAGGCTGCAGGGAAGGGTGCAGGGCAGCGTGGAGGGAAGGCTGCAGGGAAGAGAAGAAAGTGATGACCTGGGTTCAGTCTGGTCTGACAGAAGACGCAGGCTGTTGTAGTACCACAGTCTGGGGACATCTATATCATCTGCTGGTGCTGTTGATCTCTGGGATTCTTGGACCAGATTGTGCTCCCTCTTATATGGACTCCTCAAGATCCCAATTTTCTGGTACACAGACTTTTTCCAGCGTTGACTTCCTCTTTTTTTTATTTTGACCATGAATAAATGGATCTTTTTTTGAGTTTAGCAAAAGACTTTATGTGTTTTCTTTTAAATCATTGATTTTACACACAATGTTAAATTATCAAGGGACAACAATCTCATTGAGTTTGCAAAAACACACCAAAAATACATTACTAATGTTAATAATGTTCGAGTGGTAAGTCTGGGAAAGAACAAAAATATACATAACCAAAAACGGTGCTTTGGGTTAACTTTATCTTAAAAATAAAAAATAATCACTAGAAAAAAAAAAACATTATAATGGGTTCTTTGTAGTAACTTTACAAACCTAAAAAATATAAAAAAAAAAAATAAAAAAAAAAAAACAAAAAAAAAAATAGAAATGGGTTATTTGTGGTAACTTTACAAACCTAAAAAATATAAAAAAAAAAATTAAAAAAAAAAAACAAAAAAAAAAATACAAATGGGTTATTTGTGGTAACTTTACAAACCTAAAAAATATAAAAAAAAAAATTTAAAAAAATAAACAAAAAAAAAAAATACAAATGGGTTATTTGTGGTAACTTTACAAACACCAAAAAATGAAAATTAAAAATATAGAGATATATATATATATATCTATATATAGATATATAGATATAGAAATATATAGATATAGAAATATATAGATATATAGATATATAGATATAGAAAGATATAGATATAGATAGATAGATATATATATCTATATCTATATCTATATCTATATCTATATATATATATAGATATATATATATATATATATATATATATATATATATATATATATATATATATATATATATATCTATATAGATATATATATATATATATATATATATATATATATATATCTATATATATATATATATATATATATATATATATATATATATATATATATATATCTATATATATATATATATAGATATATATATATATATATATATATATAATCTATATATATATATATATATATCTATCTATATATATATATATAATCTATATATATATATATATATATATATATATATATATATATATATATATATCTATATATATATATATAATCTATATATATATATATATATATATATATAATCTATATATATATATATATAATCTATATATATATATATAATCTATATATATATATATATATATATATATATAATCTATATATATATATAATCTATATATAATCTATATATATATATATATCTATATATAGATATATATCTATATATAGATATATATATATCTATATATAGATATATATCTATATATCTATATATAGATATATATATATATAGATATATATATATATCTATCTATCTATATATATATATATATATATATATATATATCTATCTATATATATATATATAGATAGATAGATATATCTATATCTAGATAGATAGATAGATATATCTATATCTAGATAGATAGATATATCTATATCTAGATAGATAGATAGATATATCTATATCTAGATAGATAGATAGATAGATATATCTAGATATATATGGATATGTAACGAGGTTTATTAAAAGATCGTTTAAAACGATGAACAAAAAATCGTATAGGAAGGAAAAGCACATGGAGCAGTATACAAGGTAATAAACACAAGAGAAAAACACGACAAGTACTTACTTTTTTTAAGAACTTTCCGGATACGTCGGTATTGATCCGGCTCCCTGAGTTTCAGGTCAGACCATCTTTTTCTCAATTGATCTTTGGAGCGCTGGACCCCAAAAGATGCCTGCAAAGTCTCCACGACCTTCGCCATTATTTTGGCCTTGCGCAAATTTGGCCGTGCGTACGGCCCATAATTGCCATCATAGTCGTCTTTGTGAAGAATGGCCACCATCTCCACCATCTCTTTAAAACTCATATTAGAGGCCTTAAATCTAGGCCTCATAGATTTCGTTGACGTTCCAGCCTCCGGGCTGTCTCCACTACCTGAGGTCGTCAACATTTCAGGTGTCTCCGCCATTCTTTAACTCCACTACGCGCCGTAACAAAAAATGGGCGGAGAACATGAGTTAATTTCGAACGTCAGGGGCGGGCGACGCAGGCGGAGTTTCACACATGCGTAGTGTATAAAGAGGGGCCTTGCGCACGTGTCGTACGTACGTTCTGTGCGTCGAATTAGGGGGCGGAGAACATGAGTTAATTTCGAACGTCAGGGGCGGGCGACGCAGGCGGAGTTTCACACATGCGTAGTGTATAAAGAGGGGCCTTGCGCACGTGTCGTACGTACGTTCTGTGCGTCGAATTAGGGGGCGGAGAACATGAGTTAATTTCGAACGTCAGGAGCGGGCGACGCAGGCGGAGTTTCACACATGCGTAGTGTATAAAGAGGGGCCTTGCGCACGTGTCGTACGTACGTACTGTGCGTAGGTGATAGTGGACCAGGACGTTACAAAACGAAGGTAATTTTAATTTTAATTTTATTTGTTTTTTTTGGGGGGGGGGGTTTTATGGTCATGACTTTCTAGCAAGCGGCCTATATGGCTTGATAGATTGATGAGGCCTACATAGGGAGAAGATGATGAGGGGTTAGCAGAAACCTAATAAGTGTTTTTTGTCTTGTGACTTTATATTTTCCAGATATAATGAATCCCCTATTTAAGGATCCAGAGTTCCTTACTGCTTTCATTACGAAATATCGAGAGATGAGGAATTTGTGGGAGGTAAAACACCCTCAGTATTATGCTAAGCATGTGAGGAAGTCAACGCTGGAGAGACTTCTGTCCTTTGTCCAGGCGACCATCCCGGACGCAACAATGGAGATATTGCTCAAGAAAATTGGGGTCTTGAGGAATATGTATAAGAGGGAGCATAAGAAGATCCAGGAATCTATGAGATCAGGAGCATCAGCAGATGATGTTTATGTACCCAGGCTGTGGTACTACAATCAACTACGTTTTCTTGATGACCAGACTGAAGCCAGGGCATCACTTTCAACCCTTCCCTCCACCCTTCCCTCCACCCTTCCCTCCACCCTTCCCTCCACCCCAGCAGAGGCTGATGAGGAGCAAGCTGGGTCTTCCATCCTGGATGAACCGGATATGACCATCTGGAGTCAGGTAAATTAGTTTAAACAATATTTACTGTACTAATATTAATGAGGTTAACTGGATGTTAGAATTTTCTCACAGATTTTTGCACTCAAAATTGTGTAGACATATCAATTGACAGGAGTAGCTAAATATGTTTGGCACCTGCTAGAAAAAATTAGGGTGTCTGATTAGACTCTTTTATTAAAGAGATGTATTCACATTAAATTTGCTAGTCATGAGAAATAAATTGTGTGTCATTGATGAACCCCAAAAAATATACTAAAACTATGTCCTTTTTTTATACACAGGATGAGTCCATCCAGGAGGAATGTGTGGAAAGTGGCAGGCAGGAGGAGACCGGGCCCATGGACAGCCTGGAGGAGGCCGGATTCCCCATCATCCTGGAGGAGGCTGGGCCCAGTGTCAGGCAGGAGGTGGCTGGTCCCAGTGAGGTGGCTGGGCCAAATGAGGTGGCTGGTCCCAGTGAGGTGGCTGGGCCCAGTAGGAGCATGACCCAATCCCAAGTGCCTCCCCTCCGCCTTCCCAAAAAAAGGGCCAGGAAGGGGGCCGTCACACAGGAGGCATCCCTGCGCCTCATGCAAGAGGCCACACGTTTTTTGAGGAGCCCCCCCGAAGCAGAAGAGGCCTATGGCTGCTACTTAGCCAGCAGGCTTCTTCAAATGGATTGGGAGCAGCGTCTCATTTGCGAGCGCCTATTTGGGGAAACTATCCAGAAGGGGCTGCAGGGCACGCTAACCCGAAACACACAACTACATGAGGCAGCCCCCCCTCCTCCTCCTCCTCCTCCTCCTCCTCCTCCTCCTCCTGCCACAACTGAAACACCACAGCCACAGCCTCCAAAGAAGGCTACAGGGAAGGCTGCAGGGAAGGGTGCAGGGCAGCGTGGAGGGAAGGCTGCAGGGAAGAGAAGAAAGTGATGACCTGGGTTCAGTCTGGTCTGACAGAAGACGCAGGCTGTTGTAGTACCACAGTCTGGGGACATCTATATCATCTGCTGGTGCTGTTGATCTCTGGGATTCTTGGACCAGATTGTGCTCCCTCTTATATGGACTCCTCAAGATCCCAATTTTCTGGTACACAGACTTTTTCCAGCGTTGACTTCCTCTTTTTTTTATTTTGACCATGAATAAATGGATCTTTTTTTGAGTTTAGCAAAAGACTTTATGTGTTTTCTTTTAAATCATTGATTTTACACACAATGTTAAATTATCAAGGGACAACAATCTCATTGAGTTTGCAAAAACACACCAAAAATACATTACTAATGTTAATAATGTTTGAGTGGTAAGTCTGGGAAAGAACAAAAATATACATAACCAAAAACGGTGCTTTGGGTTAACTTTATCTTAAAAATAAAAAATAATCACTAGAAAAAAAAAAACATTATAATGGGTTCTTTGTGGTAACTTTACAAACCTAAAAAATATAAAAAAAAAAAATTAAAAAAAAAAAACAAAAAAAAAAAATACAAATGGGTTATTTGTGGTAACTTTACAAACCTAAAAAATATAAAAAAAAAAAATTTAAAAAAATAAACAAAAAAAAAAAATACAAATGGGTTATTTGTGGTAACTTTACAAACACCAAAAAATGAAAATTAAAAATATAGAGATAAACATATAAAAAAGTTCAACACCAATCATAAAATAAATATCTGGATAAAAATTACAAGAAAATATGATTCCACACAAAAAAAAACAAAAAAAAAAAAAGGTAAAAAGTATTATATTAGTATGGAAACATTGTTTTTAAAAAGCATACTATATCATTCATGAGATCAAAGAGAAAAAGAATCCAGAAATCAGTTTGGGAGAACTCTGAATATGAACAGCAAAACACCTTCGTTCTTTATAGAGCATTCGTAATGAAGAAATAAAATGCGCTGCATTCAACGATCACAGATTTTGCAGCGTGATGAATGTGCTACCTACAATACGAACACTAGTTTTACTAGACCGAGTGCTTCCGTTTAGTTTTTGCTTATGAGCATGCGTCGTTTTTTTGTCCGTCGGACTAGCATACAGACGAGCGGACTTCGGGGTCCGTCGTAGTTACGAAGTAAAGATTTGAAGCATGTTTCAAATCTAAAGTACGTCGGATTTGAGGCTAAAAAAGTATGTTGAAAGTCCGGAGAAGCCCACACACGATCGGATTACCAGCCAGCTTTAGTCCGTCTGCGTCCGTTGGACTTTTGTAGACGAAAAGTACGACCGTGTGTACGCGGCATTAGATGTAACGACCCAGGGGGTCCAACACAACTACCGAGTCAGCTAAGTTAATGTGTTTTGCAAAACATATTGCAACACCCTTCGTTTTGTTTGTGGCAGAGGCAAGGAAAAATTGAGGGAATTGATGATGTATGAAAGAGGGTTTGTAAGAGGAAGGGAAGTGAGTCTCTTGTAGGAAGAGGATATCTGCGTGCATGGTCTTGTAGAGCTGAAAAAGCTTTCTACGTTTTGTGGGGGAGTTGAGGCCCTGTGTGTTGTGAGAGATGATCTTAAGGGTATTCGACCCTAGAGTAGAGTTAGCCATCCAGTGGGGTCATGTGGTGTACTCTGCAGATAAAGGTCTTACCGGACTGACGAGTGCCCGGGGGATCCAAGTAATAGAGCGGGCGCAAGGCTGTCCTGTTAAGTCCTGGGAGGAGCGACCGAGACTGGACTCTGCATCTGTGAATGTGGGGGAACAGGAAGAGGGAGAAGAGTAGGAAAGAGATGAGTAATAGAAGGAAAGAAAACACAAGCGTTAGTTTAACCTTCAAGATACTATGTAATTGAACGTACAACAAACAATGTATACAACTTGGGGGGGCTCTAGGCATATCCCTTGTCCCAGGGTAAGACGGGAGACTCCCCCTTACCCCTAAATCCTGAGAGGACAGGGGAACCATTCCTGGATCCACCGGTAAGAGAGCCAATGGCAAAAAAGTTGCCTTTGGTTCCTAGGGGAGGCGCAATGTTGCCACCTCTACCCCGCCACCTTGAAAAACAAACTATATTGGAGGAGGAAGTAAACTGGAATTCCTCCTCGCTATAACTGTTAGAGCGAACCAGTGAAAATACTATTAAAATTAAGATAAAAATAAAAATATCTGTGAAGAATAAGGAGGAAGTAAAACAAATACCCTTGGTAGCGCAATCTCAAGGGGTCTGGAAACAGATAAAAAAAAATAAAAAAATAAGAGGGGTCCCCTTTATTAGCAGCTAATACCAAATTATTCACCAACTAACTGGACCTCCATCCTATGAACCGTACCCCTCCCCCAAAACCCCAATGATGGGCATTAGCCCTAATAAGTCGTTACCCTGAGTCCCAGGGTGCCAGGGGGATGGACCCCTATCACCCTGTGAGCCGGGGCAGACGTTCCCCTCCCCCGACTATCTGTAAATATGAGACTAATAAATAAAAGTCCCAGGTAGGCCGTGATGACCGATGCTGGTCCTGAGGTCCAGAGTTCAGCTAAGATACGGAGATCCTGGAAGCATCCGCAGATCCGAAGTGCCAAAGTTCCCTATCAAAGACGGGAGATGTATCCTCGAGGGGAGGGGAATATATCAGAGTTCCTGTTTTGGTGAGGGCCCCCAGATTTAGGACCCGTGATGGGAGAAGGGATAATAAGAGTCTGAGAGTTCGAATCGGGCCGGTGTGGCCAAAAGAGAGAAACCGGACCAGGACCCTGATCCTGCTATTTATGCGACATCAAGTTGGGAAGTTTTCTTTGGATCGCTTGTAACCTTGCTTCAGCCAGGAGGGTTGTAGTGGGCTTGCTGGTGGTGGACGTTTCGTGGAAGCGGGTGTGCTTCTGCTTTGCGTTTGGGATGACGGGTCGTGAGAAATTAGACCCAAGTGTAGGAACAGACGTTCTCCTTCAGGGAGGGTAGAGAAGCCAAAGTTCTTGTTTTTATATGCAAAATTGAGGCACAGGGGAAAGGACCAACGGTAAGAAATTTCTTTCTTGATCAAACATTGAATCAACGGTTTACGAGAACGCCTTTTCTGGACCATATATGGGGATAAGTCCACAAAAATTTGAATCCTGTGGCCTAGCAACTTGAGGTCGGCTGAGCCCCTGGATTTCCTCATGACCTCCTCCTTAACTGAGTAAAAATGAGGTTTCACGATTATATCGCGAGGTAGATCATCTGAACGAGGGGGCTGTAGAGCTCTGTGCGCTCTGTCAATCTCCAGACGATGATCTGAGATGTCAGGGATAAGGTCTCTTAGCAGGCGTTTGACAGCAGCATGAGTGTCCTTTTCGGTCTCTGGGAGACCCCTAATACGGAAATTGTACCGTCTTGATCTATTCTCGAGGTCGTCGATTTTAGAGAAGGCAGATTCAAGTTGGTCCTGCAGGTCCTGTATTCTGGCTGAGTTTTGGTTGATGCGAGATGCTGCCTGGTCAGCTTTCTGCTCAATGTGATCAATCCTCTGCCCCAATTGCTGTAAGTCAGCATGTATGGAGGAAGTTATCTGAACAGCGTTCTGGGCCAGGCTTTTAGAAAGTAATTGTGTAAAAGCCTCCATCATGGAGGGGAAGTCTGTGGGGGCAGGGATGTTTGCAGATGCTTCTGTTATTGTTAACAGCATCCCTGTATGTGGGTCTGTCATAGGGGTGGAGGGATAGCCGGCACCCATCCGTCCCAGCAAAGATTCTGTTGATGTGGGAGAAGAGGTCTGAGGCAGTGGGGGAAAGTCCATACCTGGGGAGGATGGGGTCTGATTGTCCTGATCCGCTATGGATTCCTCCTGTCCTCCTGTGCTGAGGAGAGAGCCTCGTGGGACCGCCGCCATCTTGGCATAGCTGGCCGGAGCTGCCGCCGCCGTCATCTGGTCCGTCAGGTTTCTCCTGGCCAGCGCCGTTTTAATGATTATGCTCCCGGGGGCTTCCCCCACCTGTATGTCCCTGTTGTGTGCCTGGGGGTTCGCTCAGGACGCTGTGGTGGTGAACGAGGGGTAGCGGTGGAGCGGAGCTCTAGCAGCCGGTGGCCATCTTAGCCGCTGCCGCGCATGCGCCTTAACTGTTCATTTTTTGATACCGGTACTGATTGTATTTATTCTCTTAGAACTAGATATGCTTTATAGCTCCTGAAGAAGCAGTACAGCTAAATATGTTGATCAACAGGCATATTTGAATAGCACAGTATTTGTATACTTATGTATTTTGTATGTCATAATCTGTTTTTAACCCCCCTGGCGGTATTCCCGAGTCAGGCTTGGGGTGAATTTTTCATACCAAAAGCGGTAACCCCGAGCCAGACTCGCGATCGCATCGCAGGATCCAGGAAGAGTTTACTTACCTTGTCTCCTGGAGCCTGCGATGTCTCCCCGCTGTGATCGGCGAGCCGTCGTGTCTCGCTTGATTCACAGTGCCGAGCTCCGTTCCCTGCGAGCGTTGCGACGCACGGGGACGGAGTTCGGCGGCAAATTCAAAAAGTGAAACACACAGTACGTATACAGTATACTGTATCAAATAATGACACATCCCCTTTGTCCCTAGTGGTCTGCCCAGTGTCCTGCATTCAGTTTTATATATATATAAACTGTTCTTTCTGCCTGCAAACTGGAGATTGTCCATAGCAACCAAAACTGTCTCTTTACATCAAAAGTGGCTTTAGATCAGCTAGAAAACAGCGATAATAAATTAGAATCACTCGCAGAATTGATCGATAGTGATTTGTGGGGAGATCCGTCATCAAACACTAAAAGTAACGAAAGCGTCAATTCTGCAACTGAGCAAATTTCAGTGTTTTTGATTTGATTACATTATTGAATAATTTTTATTATTATTATATTATTATTTGTTATAATTATTTATAGTTATTTATTATATTATAATTTTTTTATTTCGTTTTTCAAACTTTATCATACCCGGGATGTCTACTAGACTCTTGTTTGGACAGATTTAAGTGAACTATTCCTAAGAATTACAGGCCTACAATATAAAACGCCAAATTTCTGTGCAAAATAATGGTACCGCTTTCAGCACCTAAAATCTGAAATAATCATACCGCCAGGGAGGTTAAACAATGTACTATTGGGGAGCAACTTGTACGCAACTTGTACGCCCACATTTGGAATTAAACAAATGAAATGTATTTTTATAAAAATTTGTAGTGTCTTGGCACTATTAAGATCGCTTTTTCCTGCCCTCCTTATAACAATAAAATAAACTAGTTTAATGGGGAATGTATAAGTAATACAAATTCTACTCAGTATCAGAGACCATGAACAGATATTTTTTTTTTTAGCTTAGCTATGAGAAAAACCTTGCATGATGAGTTTCTTCATAGCCTGTTTTACATCTTGGTTCCTTAGGCTGTAAATAAAAGCATTTAACATAGGAGTAATGATAGTGTAAGCCATGCTAACAATGCGATCATATTGGGAGGAGTAGTTTGATGATGGGCGGATGTAAATAAATATTATGGTACCATAGAACAAGGATATGACCATGAGATGAGAAGAACAGGAGGAAAAGGCTTTGCTTCGGCTACTGCTGGTCTTTATTTTCATTATAGCCGAAGCAATGGCCACATAGGAAATAAGTATCAAAAGAAACGGAATAGTAATAACCATAGAACCTTCGGTGTATAGTAGGAGCTCAGCTAGGGTAGTACCGGAGCAGGACAGCTTGAGGAGCGATGTCACATCACAAAAGAAGTGGTGGATTAGTCTGTCCTCACAGTATTTTGTTTGTGATAAAGTATAAGTGTGCAGTAATGAATGCAGAGATGATGCCATCCAGCAACTGATATTCATCATGAGCATAACCTTATTATTCATTAATGATACGTAGTGTAAGGGAATACAAACAGCTAAATATCGATCAAATGCCATGACTGACAGGAGAAAACTCTCAGTGGTGCCCAGAAGCACAAGGAAGTACATCTGCAGGAAACAGCCAAGGAAGGAGATGGAGGTTCCTCGAAGAATGCAGGACAGAAGCTTGGGAACCGTCACGGTAGAAAAAGAGATGTCCACTACTGACAGGTTCCCTAAGAAAAAGTACATTGGTGTGTGCAACTGTGGAGAAAGTATAATTGAACTTATTAAAAGTAAGTTAGCAGTCCATGTGAGGGCGTATATGACCAGAAGGATGGAGAAGAGAACAGCATGGTTGTAGTGAAGGTCTGAGAAGGCCAGAAGAATAAAACCGGAGGTAAGATTTACTGTTTCCATTCACTTATGATCTAAAACGTTCTTTGTGATGATACCAAATTCACAATTCTACTTGTTGTATTTGCAGATTTCTTTGTTATGCCATTCCTGACAATGGACATTAAGTACAGTATTTCATATTACTTTTTTTCATTTTACTCTTTTAAAATGCATTATACACTTTTGAAACAATCTGTCTTATCAGCGTGCAGTTTCTTTGGAAAATGTATCCACATTTTTATCTACATTTTTACATTGCATCACCCTTGTGCCTTATGCGGTGACATTAAAGAGGATGTGTGGACCAAAAACAAAAAGTACACTTCAAGTCAACCAAACTACAGGTTCTAAAGTCAAAGAAAGTGCCTGGGGACACCTGAAGCCCAAGAAGCTCTGTTGTTGCCTTATGAGTTTATGTGAAATCTCCATTAATAGCTGTAAAATATTGTAATTATGAATATATTTCATTTAGCTTGTATCTGTGGAGGGCGTGCAACATAGCTTCACAGAAGTGTCTGTTAGACCAGACAATTCGGTGTCTAGGCTTGTGTATCTAAACAATGGGACCCAAACCTCATTGTTCTACACATATTCACTTCAAAGGATCCCATGTTTGGATATGCAATGAAGGGAGGCCAACCCCCAATCAATACCTAACTTCCCGGGAAAAGGTCAAGTTAATCTCCTGCTCAGAATAGTCACAAGGATTTGCATTAAAGGAGCTGACTTTACAGTGCCTTGCAAAAGTATTCACCTACTTGGCATTTTACCTATTTTTGTTACTATACAGCCTTTAGTTGTTTTTTTAATCTGAATTATATGTGATGGATTAGAACACAATAGTCTAAGTTGGTGAAGTAAAATTAGAAAAAAATATACATAAACTATTTTTCAGAAATAAAAAGCTGATAATTGGCATGTGCGTATGTATTCACCCCCTTTGTTACAAAGTCCATTAAAAGCTCTGGTGCAAACAATTACCTTCAAAAGTCACATAATTGGTGAAATGATGTCCACCTGTGTGCAATCTAAGTGTCACATGATCTGTCATTACATATACACACCTTTTTGAAAGGCCCCAGAGGCTGCAACACCTAAGCAAGAGGCACCACTAACCAAACACTGCCATGAAGACCAAGAAACTCTCCAAACAAGTAAGGGACAACATTGTTGATAGGTACAAGTAAGGGTTAGGTTATAAAAAATATTCAAATCTTTGATGATCCCTAGGAGCACCATCAAATCTATCATAACCAAATGGAAAGAACATGGCACAACAGCAAACCTGTCAAAAGACGGCCGCACACCAAAACTCATGGACCGGGCAAGGAGGGCATTAATCAGAGAGGCAGCACAGAGACCTAAGGTAACCCTGGAGGAGCTGAGGAGTTCCACAGCAGAGACTGGAGTATCTGTACATAGGATGACAATAAGCCGTACGCTCCATAGAGTTGGGCTTTATGGCAGAGTGGCCAGAAGAAAGCCATTACTTTCAGCAAAAAACAAAATGGCACATTTTGAGTTTGCGAAAAGGCATTTGGGAGACTCCCAAAATGTATGGAGGAAGGTGCTCTGGTCTGATGAGACTAAAATTTTACTTTTTGGCCATCAAAGAAAATGCTATGTCTGGTGCAAACCCAACACATCACATCACCCAAAGAATACCATCCCCACTGTGAAACATGGTGGTGGCAGCATCATGCTGTGGGGATGTTTTTTAGCAGCCAGGACTGGGAAACTGGTCAGAGTTGAGGGAAAGATGGATGGTGCTAAATACAGGGATATTCTTGAGCAATACCTGTACCACTCTGTGTGTGATTTGAGGCTAGGACGGAGGTTCACCTTCCAGCAGGACAATGACCCCAAACACACTGCTAAAGCAACACTTGAGTGGTTTAAGGGGAAACATGTAAATGTGTTGGAATGGCCTAGTCAAAGCCCAGACCTCAGTCCAATAGAAAATCTGTGGTCAGACTTACAGATTGCTGTTCATAAACGCAAACTATCCAACTTGAAGGAGCTGGAGCAGTTATGCAAGGAGGAATGGGCAAAAATCCCAGTGGTAAGATGTGGCAAGCTCATAGCGACTTATCCAAAGTGACTTGGAGCTGTGATAGCCGCAAAAGGTGGCTCTACAAAGTATTGACTTTAGGGGGGTGAAAAGCAATAACAAAAAAAAAAACATCTTCAAAGTTGTGGGCATGTTCTGTAAATTGAATGATGCAAATCCTCAAACAATCCATGTTAATTCCAGGTTGTGAGGTAACAAAAGACAAAAAATGCCAAGGGGGTGTATACTTTTGCAAGGCACTGTATGCAAAGTATACGGATTGGAGATGTAGCTAGTCCTTAACCAAGAATAGGGAAGCCCACCAATTAGAGCCACACCATGCCAACCAATGAGGCAACAGCCTGTAATGATATACACAGACTAGATGGGAAGGAAACACACACTCTATGGCAGAGCGGTCACGTGAATGGAACCTCTATGGGAATGGTAAATATGCAAAATCTCCCTTGTACTTGTATCAAAATATGTTGGTCCTAGGTATTTTCTGTCCTACTGTTTGTAGATTAATGTTTTAAGGAATATACTCTGTATTCCTTCATGTAATCCATGATTTTTACCCTTTTCTTGTACAATCTGATAGCTTGCTGTGTATTAGTCTAGGCCTACTTTACTATATACCAATATCACTCATGGTGAAAGAACTCTCATTTAACTACTTCAGAATGACGGCTACAGAGTGGACCTGCTCTCCTGGGAGTACATCTATTGACATCCTCCCGTGCCCGAGCATCTTGCATGCCTCCTGCAGGGCATACGTGGCGCGCTCTGTGATCAGCGAGTCTATGAGAATCGTTGGATCACACATTGGAGTAAGGGGTCGATCCCGACCCCTTACCACATGTTCAGCTGTCAGCCACTGACAGCTGATCATGTGATTTAAACAGAGCCGGTAATCGGTTATTTTTTTCTCCTCGCGCTGACAGCGTGAGGAGAAAAAAAAAAGACGATCACCGGCGGCTGTGAGAGGGACATCAGTCCCAATCATGGCGAGCTGCCGCCAGCTCCTCAGTGCCCACCTGTGCCACCTGCCAGTGCCACCTAGCAATAGACAACAGTGCCACCTACCAGTGCCCACCAGCGCCACCCATTAGTGCCCACAGTGCCACCCATCAGTGCCCACAGTGCCACCTATCAGTGCCCACAATCAGTGCCTCATCAACAGTGCTGCACATCAGTGCCACCTATCAGTGCCCATCAGTGTCACCTACCAGTGCCCATCAGTGCCGCCCATCAGTGCCCATCAGTGCCACCTATCAGTGCCACCTATCAGTGCCCATCAGTGCCACCCATCAGTGCCACCCATCAGGGCTCATCAGTGCCATCTTATCAGTGGCCATCAGTACCGCCATATCTGTTCCCATCAGTGCCGCCTTAACTGTGCCTATCAGTGCCCAACAGTGCAGCCTATCAGTGCCCACCAGTTCAGCCTGTCAGTGCCCACCAGTGCCACCTCATCAGCGCATATCAATGAAGGAGAAAAATTACCTGTTTGCAAAATTTTATAACAAACTATGAAACATGATTTTTTTTTTAAATTTTCCATGTTTTTTTGTTTGTTTAGCTAAAAAGAAAAATCCCAGCTGTGATTAAATACAATTAAATAAATAATTAAATACCACCAAGAGAAAGCCCTATTTGTATGAAAAAAAATATAAAAATTTCATTTGTGTATAGTGTTGTGTGACCGCGCAATTGTCATTCAAAGTGCGTCAGCACTGAAAGCTGAAAATTGGTCTGGGCAGGAGGGGGGTTTAAGTGCCCAGTAAGCAAGTGGTTAACCCAAATCATATCTGAGAGATATTAAATCTCAAATATAGTAAACGGGTAACACTTTGATATAACCAGCGTCTGATTCTGTGGTCATTAGCTGTGGCCCGCCTCCTTCTGCTTTATTAGATAATGAAGAGGTACCCAGAGGTACCTTTGCCTTAGTGATTGTAAACCCTTACATACAGTATCTCACAAAAGTGAGCACACCCCTCACATTTTTATTAATAATTTATTCTATCTTTTCATGTGACAACACTGAAGAAATTACACTTTTCTACAATGTAAAGTAGTGAGTGTACAGCTTGTATAACAGTGTAAATTTGCTGTCCCCTCAAAATAACTCAACAAACAGCTATTAACCACTTAAGCACCGAGCCTCTTTCTGAGATTTGTTGTTTACAAGTTAAAAACTGTTTTTTTTTGCTAGAAAATTACTTAGAACTCACAGAGACTAAAATGGCGGTCGTTGCAATACTTTCTGCCACACCATAATTGCGCAGCGGGCTTAAAAGTGCACTTTTTTTGAAATTATATTGTGAAAGATAATGTTACGCCGAGTAAATTGATACCCAACATGTCACGCTTCAAAATTGCGCCCGCTCGTGGAATGGCGACAAACATTTATCCTTAAAAATCTCCATAGGCGACGTTTAAAAAAGTCTACAGGTTGTATGTTTTGCGTTACAGAGGAGGTCTAGGGCTAGAATTATTGCTCTCGCTCTACCGATCGAGGCGATACCTCACATGTGTGGTTTGAACACCATTTTCTTATGCGGGCGATACTCACGTAAGTGTTCGCTTCTACAAGCGAGCTCGGCAGGACGGGCGCGTTTAGTTTTTATTTTTTTTCTTATTTATTTTACCTTTTATTTTTTATTTTTACACTGTTCTTTTAAAAAAAAATTGTGTCACTTTTATTCCTATTACAAGGAATGTAAACATCCCTTGTAATAGAAAAAAAGAATGACAGGACCTCTTAAATATGAGATCTGGGGACAAAAAGAGCTCAAATCTCATATTTACACTAAAATGCAATAAAAAAATTAAATAAAAAATGTTGTCATTTGAAAAAAATTAAAAAAAAATGTCCCTTAAGTGATCTCGCAGTGGATACGCCACAGAGACCACTATTATCAGAAACTGGACCGCCCGCCAAAGAAGAGGATACCAGGGGTATGGCAACTCACTGCTGCTATAACAAAGATATCCCTCTTCAAAGTTAGGACGTATATCGGTGTGTGGCGGTCCGGAAGTGGTTAATGTCTAAACTGCTGGTAGAATAAAGTGGTTAATGTCTAAACTGCTGGTAACAAAAGTGAGTAAACCTCTAAGTGAAAATTTCCAAATTGGGCCCAAAATGTCAATATTTTGTGTGCCACCATTATTAACCCTCTTGGGCATGGAGCTCACCAGAGCTTCACAGGTTGCCACTGGAGTCCTCTTCCACTCCTCTATGATGACATCACGGAGCTTGTGGATGTTAGAGACCTTGCACTAGACATGTGCAGGATGAAAAAATGTGTTTAGTTTCGTTTTGATTCGTTATTTAACTAAATTAGTTTTGTTAAATTCGTTGCATTCGTTTTCGGGAATCGTTTATTTTTCGTATTCAAAAAAATTCAACCGCATTCGAAAAAACTATTGAATTCGAAAAAATTCTACCGCATTTGAAAAAAATGTAACCGAATTTGAAAAAGTAGACTATATATAACAATTTTACGAAATTCGTACAGAATGAAATCGAATTACAATAGAAAAGATTAGAATAGAATAGAAAATAATATAAAAGAATAGCATAGAAAAACAATAGAACAGAATAGAAAAAAATATAATATATTCTATTCTAATCTTTTCTATTCGAATTCGAATTCATTCTGTACCAAATTCCAATTTCGTAAGATGTGTATATATATATACATATCATATTTTTTTCTATTCTGTTCTATTGTCTTTTCTATCCTAGTCTTTTCTATTAGAATTCAATTTCATTATATTTCATTCTATTTCTATAAAACCATTTTCCGAAATTCGAATTACGTATAGAATGAATTTGCATTCAAATAGAAAAGATTAGAATAAAATAGAAAATAATAGAAAAGAATATCATAGAAAAACAATAGACAAGCATAGAAAAAATATAATATATATATATTGTAAATGGTAAAAATATTGTAAACGACAAAAACCACCAACCCGCGCAGTTGGAAACTGGTGAATTTAAATTAATTAATTTAGGAGCAGCACGTTATAAGGGTAAGTGAAAAAGAGGATAATTAACAAATTAATCACAAACCGCGCTCCCTTTAAAGTGCAAGTGCAAATAATTGACTAACAATCACAAAAATACAAGTATTGCAAGTGAAAATGATAATCACAAAAATTGTGGGAAATAATGTGTCAATAGTGACAACCATAAATAGCTTTCGGCTAGAGTCCAGTCAAAAAGCATTAGAAAGCATCAAAGTGATGAAATATCAAGCAGTGAAAACAAAAAAATCAAAAAATGCAAAAAATAATATATATATATATATATATATATATATATATATATATATATATATATATATATATATATATATATATATATATATATATATATATATATATATATATATATATATATATATATATTTAATATATATATATATATATATATATATATATATATATATATATATATATATATATATATATATATATTATATATAACATCTTCCAAAATTCGAATCTCATATAGAATGAATTTGAATTCAAATAGAATAGACTAGAATAGAATAGAAGATAATAGAAAAACAATAGAACAGAATAGAAAAAAATATTATATATATATAAAACCATCTTCCGAAGTTCAAATTTTGTATAAAATGAATTCGAATTTGAATAGAAAAGATTACAATAGAGTAGAAAACAATAGACTAGAAAAACAATAGAACAGAATAAAATATTATATATATATATCTTCCGAAATTCGAATTTCATATAGACTAAAATCAAATTTGAATAGAAAAGATTAGAATAGAATAGAAAAGCAATAGAACAGAATAGAAAAACATATAATAAATATATTATATTTTATTCTATTCTGTTCTATTGTTTTTCTAGTCTATTCTTTTCTATTATTTTCTATTCTACACTTTTCTGTTCAAATTCGAATTCTTTCTATACCAAATTCGAACTTCAGAAGCCATGTTCCAAAATTCGAATTTCGTATAGAAATTGAATTTGAATAGAAAAGACTATTATAGAATATAAAATAATAGAAAAGAAAAGCATAGAAAAACAATAGAACAAAATAATATTTTTTTTTTTTTTTAGGGTTTTAGGTCTGTAGACATGCTTGGCCAGTCCATCACCTTTACCCTCAGCTTCTTTAGCAAGGCAGTGGTCATCTTGGAGGTGTGTTTGGGGTCGTTATCATGTTGGAATACTGTCCTGCGGCCCAGTCTCTGAAGGGAGGGCATCATGCTCTGCTTCATTATGTCACAGTACATGTTGGCATTCATGGTTCCCTCAATGAACTGTAGCTCCCCAGTGCCGGCAGCACTCATGCAGCCCCAGACCATGACACTCCCACCACCATGCTTGACTGTAGGCAAGACACACTTGTCTTTGTACTCCTCACCTGATTGCCGCCACACACACTTGGCACCATCTGAACCAAATAAGTTTATCTTGGTCTCATCAGACCACAGGACATGGTTCCAGTAATCCATGTCCTTAGTCTGCTTGTCTTCAGCAAACTGTTTATGGGCTTTCTTGTGCCTCATCTTTAGAAGAGGCTTCTTTCTGGGACGACAGCCATGCAGATCAATTTGATGCAGTGTGCGGCGTATGGTCTGAGTACTGACAGGCTGACCCCCCACCCCTTCAACCTCTGCAGCAATGCTGGCAGCACTCATACGTCTATTTCCCAAAGACAACCTCTGGATATGACGCTGAGCATGTGCACTCAACTTCTTTGGTTGACCATGGTAGGGCCTGTTCTGAGTGGAACCTGGCCTGTTAAACCGCTGTATTGTCTTGGCCACCGTGCTGCAGCTCAGTTTCAGGGTCTTGGCAATCTTCTTATAGCCTAGGCCATCTTTATGTAGAGCAACAATTCTTTTTTCAGATCCTCAGAGAGTTCTTTGCCATGAGGTGCCATGTTGAACTTCCAGTGACCAGTATGAGAGAGTGAGAGCGATGACACCAAATTTAACACACCTGCTCCCCATTCACACCTGAGACCTTGTAACACTAATGAGTCACATGACACCGGGGAGAGAAAATGGCTAATTGGGCCCAATTTGGACATTTTCACTTAGGGGTGTACTGACTTTTGTTGCCAGCTGTTTAGACATTAATGGCTGTGTGTTGAGGTATTTTGAGGGGACAGCAAATTTACACTGTTATACAAGCTGTACACTCACTACTTTACATTGTAGCAAAGTGTCATTTCTTCAGTGTTGTCACATGAAAAGATAGAATAAAATATTTTCTTCAAAATTCTACAAACAATACCCCATAATGACAATGTGAAAGAAGTTTGTTTGATGGTCATCTATGGTAAAACATAAAAAAGTGGGTATAGTCCACATAAGAAGCCATACTTTTGAACTATTGTTTGGTGTATACACTTTATACTCGAGGGATATCCTCCTATGGGCCCGGCAGGCATGGAAAGCTATTGACTCTTCCCCGTATACCTCTGTATCATGCCTTTATCCTTTTTAGGGTAAGAAATTTTACAATATTAATTGATATGGGCTATTTGTGGGGGGGGTTCTGTTTATATCATACATGAGGAATATATAAATCTATATAAAATATATACGGTATATATATTATTTTCAGTTGGTACTGATATATATGTGTATATATGTACCTATAAAATATGCCAATGTGATAGTTATATTTTGTTTGTTTATTGCTTCCTCTATTCCTTTTTCTTTAGATTTGTTTTTTATGATTGGGAACAAGCTCTCTGAACATACAAAAACCTTTGCAGGTCCTAAAGAAGCAGTGTATCTGAAAAACGCGTAGCCTTCATTTGAAGGACACAGATTGCTTGCCTTTGTAATGAATCGAATGTCTATATGGTTTTAAACTGTACTGTATTTAATAAAATTGTGTTTTTTTATTAACTTTTCTGTTCTGTTGAATCATACTTAAGTGACATTAGAGGTATATTTAAAGCCCCAAAGCCTCTTTTACCTTCCATTTACCATACGTTTTACTTGTTTATCTGCACCACCCTCTTTTCTACAGCCATTCAAAGTACAGAATTTAATCAGAGGGCAGGGGGAGGGAATAAGGCAGGGAGTGGGATTCTGAAGTCACTCACTGAACAGTATAGAGCAAGGAGTTAAGTGTAATTTGAGACCTGAGTGGAGGGAATGGTCACCCCCCCCCCTTGCACAGCTTTTCAGCATGTTGGTGGGGCTAAGCGTTTGGCTATTTGTAGAGGTGAGAATGCACAAGGAGTCCAAGGATTGCAGTAAAGTGTATTAACCGGTTCCCGACCGATTAATGGCTCCCCTGGGCGAGCCGCTGTAGCTGTACGTCAGCCCTTTAAGACGCTGTAGGAGACTGGCGCGCACCTGCAGTGTGTGCCAGAGACAATGTGAGCGCCCGGCGGGTGCGATGACTGATGGGCACCCGCTATCGCTCGTGACAGCGCGAGAACCGGGATCTGTGTGTGTAAACACACAAATCCCAGTTCTCTCAAGGGAGAGGAGAGAGATTGTGTGTTCATACTAAGTATGAACACCAATCTCTCTCCTCCCCTAGTCAGATTAGAACACACCTAGGGAACACAGTTAACCCCTTGATTGCCCCCTAGTGTTAACCCCTTCCCTGCTAGTGACATTTATACAGTAATCAGTGCATTTTTATAGCATTGATCGCTGTATAATTGTCAGTGGTCCCAAAAATGTGCCAAAAGTGTCCAATATCGCAGTCCCGATGAAAATCTCAGATCACCGCCATTACTATTAAAAAAAAAAAAAAATTTCATAAATCTGTCCCCTATTTTGTAGACGCTATAACTTTTGCCCAAACCAATCTATATACGTTTATTGCAACTTTTTTTTACTAAAAATATGTAGAAGAATACATCGGCCTAAACTGAGGAAAAATTGTTTTTTTTTTAAAATTGGGATGTTTATTATAGCAAAAATATACACTACCGTTCAAAAGTTTGGGGTCACCCAAACAATTTTGTGTTTTCCATGAAAAGTTACACTTATTCACCACCATACGTTGTGAAATGAATAGAAAATAGAGTCAAGACATTGACAAGGTTAGAAATAATGATTTGTATTTGAAATAACATTGTTTTTACATCAAACTTTGCTTTCATCAAAGAATCCTCCTTTTGCAGCAATTACAGCATTGCACACCTTTGGCATTCTAGCTGTTAATTTATTGAGGTAAGCTGGAGAAATTGCACCCCACGCTTCTAGAAGCAGCTCCCACAAGTTGGATTGGTTGGATGGGCACTTCTGGCGTACCATACGGTCAAGCTGCTCCCACAACAGCTCAATGGGGTTCAGATCTGGTGACTGTGCTGGCCACTCCATTACCGATAGAATACCAGCTGCCTGCTTCTGCTGTAAATAGTTCTTGCACAATTTGGAGGTGTGTTTAGGGTCATTGTCCTGTTGTAGGATGAAATTGGCTCCAATCAAGCGCTGTCCACTGGGTATGGCATGGCGTTGCAAAATGGAGTGATAGCCTTCCTTATTTAGAATCCCTTTTACCCTGTACAAAGCTCCCACCTTACCAGCACCAAAGCAACCCCAGACCATCACATTACCTCCACCATGCTTAACAGATGGCGTCAGGCATTCTTCCAGCATCTTTTCATTTGTTCTGCGTCTCACAAACGTTCTTCTTTGTGATCCAAACACCTCAAACTTGGATTCATCCGTCCACAACACTTTTTTCCAGTCTTCCTCTGTCCAATGTCTGTGTTCTTTTGCCCATCTTAATCTTTTTCTTTTATTGGCCAGTCTCAGATATGGCTTTTTCTTTGCCACTCTGCCCTGAAGCCCAAAATCCCGCAGCCGCCTCTTCACTGTAGATGTTGACACTGGTGTTTTGCGGGTACTATTTAATGAAGATGCCAGTTGGGGACCTGTGAGGCGTCTGTTTCTCAAACTAGAGACTCTAATGTGCTTATCTTCTTGCTTAGTTGTGCAACGCGGCCTCCCACTTCTTTTTCTACTCTGGTTAGAGCCTGTTTGTGCTGTCCTCTGAAGGGAGTAGTACACACCGTTGTAGGAAATCTTCAATTTCTTTGCAATTTCTCGCATGGAATAGCCTTCATTTCTAAGAACAAGAATAGACTGTCGAGTTTCAGATGAAAGTTCTCTTTTTCTGGCCATTTTGAGCGTTTAATTGACCCCACAAATGTGATGCTCCAGAAACTCAATCTGCTCACAGGAAGGTCAGTTTTGTAGCTTCTGGAAGGAGCTAGACTGTTTTTAGATGTGTGAACATGATTGCACAAGGGTTTGCTAATCATCAATTAGCCTTCTGAGCCAATGAGCAAACACATTGTACCATTAGAACACTGGAGTGATAGTTGCTGGAAATGGGCCTCTATACACCTATGTAGATATTGCACCAAAAACTAGACATTTGCAGTTAGAATAGTCATTTACCACATTAGCAATGTATAGAGTATATTTGTTTAAAGTTAGGACTAGTTTAAAGTTAGCTTCATTTAAAAGTACAGTGCTTTTCCTTCAAAAATAAGGACATTTTAATGTGACCCCAAACTTTTGAACGGTAGTGTATATATATTTTTTTTCAAAATTGTTGCTCTTCTTTTGTTTATAGCACGAAAAATTAAAACCGCAGAGGTGATCAAATACCACCAAAAGAAATCTCTATTTGTGGGAAAAAAAGGACGTCAACTTTGTTTGGGTGCAACGTTGCACGACCGCGCAATTGTCAGTTAATGAGATGCAGCGTCGTATCGCAAAAAATGGCCTGGTCATTGAGCAGCCAAATCTTCCGGGGCTGAAGTGGTTAACATGAATGTTTTGGCAAGGTGGCAACAGAGTCTGTGTAACACGGCCAAACCGGCCCGGCAGAACTTATAGAGAGTTTGCAAAGGATACCCGAAAAAGACGCATGATGCCCGGCAACATCTGACAGAGGAGATGGCACACACGGCATGTGACACAGGCGAGCAGTCCCTAATCTGTTCCTCCTCAACTGGAACCTTTCTCTTTGCTAGACACACTGTCCATGACCAGAGGGTTCCTGTCCCTAACCTGGCCACTTCGCAAATGCACACCAACTAAAGGAGAACAATGTTATTTATTAGCATTGCCCACATTAAAGATGGCCGTTGAGATCATCAAGGGAAGCAGAGTCCAATCAGACAGTTGCTCTTCTGATGACGCCCATAGAGGCCTCAGAGGAACATGAGTTCCCCCTGTCCTCTGCTCTGTCTGCATGGCAGCTGCTGAGTAGCGCAGCGTGTGCAGGGAGGCCGAACTGTACCTGCCTACAACTATATGTTACAGGCCCTTAATTCTATAAAGTGACTATATAACCCTCTCATCTCATATTTAGACTTGAAAGTAGTTTTATTTTTTAAATTGTTGCCCAGAACTGTACTGAATGCTGAAGATGGGGAGGTAGAAAGGCTTTGATTGGGAGTAAAATTATTTTTCTTGTCTATCCATCTGTTACTACAAGTCCTCTTGCATATTTTTAGTGCACAAATGTTTATCCACATTTATTTAACACTGAACCCCATTTGCCATGTGGTTACCCAACCATTCAGCACATAAAGGTCTGCTTGAAAATTAGAGAGATCTACAAGGACTACATTTCATTTTATAGCCCCTCCATCCAATATTCTGTTTACTACCTTAGAAATAGCGAGGAAATGTTACAAAAAGCTGTCCTCCATAGATGAATGTTGTCTATTATTCAGAAGTCGGGACAGGAAGAGGGAGGCACCGCGAGGGAGCGTGCATGTTGCTGGAATTAGATGAGAGAGATTGCATATTTTTGGCCATCTGTGTTACATGGTCTTGGAATTCCTGCCTTGATGATCCATCCTGACGATTGTTGGAGTTTCGTTTGTTGAAGTGCATCCTGCGAGTTCCAGCTTTCCGGACACCTCTCTATAGCCCGGGTGGGGCTTACTGCTTTACTGACTCTATGTCATGGACAGGGGAGTCCACCTCATCCGGTAAGAGTACCCATCCTTTTCTACTCATTGATGTCAAATACCACTGATGTTGTTTTCCATCTACGGACTCACACCATCCCTGCCAGTCCTCCTAGGACCTCTATCATCCACTTCAGAAGTGTTTTTCTTTCTGTGTTGACACAAGTGGACTTTTTTTATTTTCACCTTTTTGTATATAAAAATTCATGATTTATTTATCATATGATTTACAATCAGGGTTAATACTCATGGACTGGATACACCGTTATATATTCACTTCACTTTTATAGCGCTGCATTTTTCTCTTTTTATTTTCATTGTTTGTCACAACGTATGCGGCTGCTGTTATATATTTTTTGTTTTACACTATAGAGCGCAGTGTTTTGTACATCTCCATTTTTTATTTGTAGTTTATTCTATTTGTTCTTTCCTGAGATCCCCCACAATATAAGGCCAGAATATGTAATCATGTTGAATTATGAAGTACCATTTTACTTTATACCAGGCCAATAGCATCATGGCAGCTAGAAAAAAAAAAAATCTCTAAATATAAGAAATGATGGATTGTAATTAAGTGATCTTAACTCTTTGAGGACACATGGATGCAAACTATTTCATCCAAGTACTTTATACTCTTTTATTATTAATTTGCATATCAACATTACGATTGTGATACAGTAATATTACAATGATGTTATTCACTAGCACAGTCATATAACATGCGTACAGAGAACATAGTTAATTTGATAAAATTTCCTTTTCATTGCCCTTTTCCCCACACACCTACCAGCAGGCCAGGACTGGAACAAAAAATAGGCCTGGGCATTTTAGACTGAGCAGTCCCATCGTCTGCATCACTGCTCTCTTGTTCCCGAGAGGATATCCATTGACGTCCTCCTGGAACCACGCCCCCATTGTGCTGATTATCAGTGCAGCCCCATCAGTGCCAATCAGTGTCCATCAGTGCCGCTTATCAGTGCACATCAGTGAAGCTTATTAGTTCCCCTCAGTGTAGCTTATCAGTGCCCTCCTCCCCATGCAGTTTAGCTCTCCACCCCAACATCCTGGTGCTAGTTCAGGCTTGACATCTCTGCTATATACAGTATCTTGAAAAAGTATTCATACCCCTTGAAATGTAAATGTATTTTTTGGGGATTTTATGTGATAGACCAACACAAAGTGGCACATAATTGTGAAGTGGAAGGAGAATGATAATTGGTTTTCACATTTTTTTTAGAAATAAATATGTGAAAAGTGTGGGGTACATTTGTATTCAGCCTCCCTGAGTCAATACTTTGTAGAACCGCCTTTCACTGCAATTACAGCTGCAAGTCTTTTTGGGGATGTCTCTACCAGCTTTGCACATCTAGAGAGTGACATTTTTGCCCATTCTTCTTTGCAAAATATCTCAAGCTCAGTCAGATTGGATGGAGAGAGTCTGTAAACAGCAATTTTCAAGTCTTGCCACAGATTCTCAATTGGAATTAGGTCTGGACTTTGACTGGGCCATTCTAACACATGAATATGCTTTGATCTAAACCATTCCATTGTAGCTCTGGCTGTATGTTTAGGGTCGTTGTCCTGTTGGAAGGTGAACCTCCGACCCAGACTTCTATGGGGTTTCTTCTATGATTGCCCCGTATTTGGTTCCATCCATCTTCCCATCAACTCTGACCAGCTTCCCTGTCACTACTGCACAGCATCCCCATAATATGATGCTGCCACCACCATGTTTCACGGTGGGGATGGTGTGTTCAGGGTGATGTGCAGTGTTAGTTTTCCGCCACACATAGCCTTTTTTCTTTTAGGCCAAAAAGTTCAATTTTGGTCTCATCTGACCAGAGCACCTTCTTCCACATGTTTTCTGTGTCCCCCACATGGCTTCTCGCAAACTGCAAACGGGACTTCTTATGGCTTTCTTTCAACAATGGCTTTCTTCTTGCCACTCTTCCATAAAGGCCAGATTTGTGGAGAGTACGACTAATAGTTGTCCTGTGGACAGATTCTCCCACCTGAGCTGTGGATCTCTACAGCTCCTCCAGAGTTACCATGGAGCTCTTGGCTGCTTCTCTGATGAATGCTCTCCTTGCCTGGCCTGTAAGTTTAGGTGGACGGCCATGTCTTTGTAGGTTTGCAGTTGTGCCATTGGGGTCGTTGCAATTTATGTCTGTTTATTTTTTTTGTCTTGGCAATAAACTTAATTGTTCCCTATAAGGATCATGGATGGTGAATCTTGTTTTTTTTAGTACATTGAGCCATCATCCAATAACAGGTGGTAGGTCTGAAAGCATACCTCCCAACTTTTTGAGATGGGAACAAGGGACACCTATTACAAAAAGTATGTAGGCATAGGACACACACCCTGCCACGCCCCCTTAAAGGAGAATTATACAAAAAAATGATAAGTTAAACTCACAAGTGCTTTTTTTTACCACTACTACTCTGTTATGCTGGCTTTTGACATTTACAAATGCAGCAATTTAGAAATTGGCTGAAAGGTTCAGCACTGGGAAACACTTTCTGAAAGATAAATAGTGTATTTTATATACAACTATATAGATCAGACCAAAATGAGGCACAAATGAGGAGGAAAGAGGGACAGAGGGACATTGCTCCAAATCAGGGACAGTCCCTCAAAATCAGGGACAGTTGGGAGCTATGTAAAAGTGTCAAAGCTGTATTGCTTAGCTGTAGTAAAGAAAAGTAGGGTGACCCATGTGAGTTGTGCTGATTGGGCAAGCTGTAAAAATCAGGGAAAATAAACATCCTTTTGCAAGTTAACACATTACATATATTTTATTTGCAATTGTGTGTTTCAAGCTTGAAGTGCTCATTAGGCCCCTTTTATTTTTATTTTTACATCTTACCAGACAGCACAGCCCACACGGGTCCACCTACTTTATTGCAACTAAGGATTAAAACTTGTTCACCTCCAGCCTGTGATTGGATGATGGCTCATTATACTGTCCCTCTCTCTCTCCAATTCTGAATGCATAGCTCCCAAATGACCTTCATTTTAAGGGACTGATCATCCTTTGGAACTAAAACAGTTGTCCCTCATTTTTCTTTGATGTGTAGACAACTATAAAAAAAAATAGGTGGAAGCGGGAGTCATCCCCCTCGATCTCGTCGTGGCTTAAAAAAATAGCCAATATATATGCTATTGAAAAAGGTATCGCAATTACGTAGGTAAGGTAAAGGTAAAGAGGAGAAATTTAATAAAAAATTGAAACCATGGTCCCTCTTTGAACGTACCAGGGAATATGGCCGTGCGCTTGTGGAGGGGGAGCAGGGGAGGTTTTAGGGGGAAGGAAGAGAGAGAACCTAACTCTCCTTGCTCCTTTTTAAAAAATGTTTTCCTCGCCTTCCCCTAGTAAATCATACCCGTGTATAAGTGAAATGCAAAGGGGGAAAAATTTACATGAACGGTAGAATGGATAAATTAGAGATTTTTTTTTTTAAATAATGGCCTTATATATATCCGCTGAAAATAGAATTGATTTGTGTTAAGATATACTCTGAGATACGCATGCAACTAATGCATGCAACTAATAATGTGTCTGTTTATATTTATAAACATTTTTGAAAAAATAAAATACAGAATAAAAAAAAAAATAGGTGTTATATAAAAAAGTGTTTTACAGTACCACACCATTCATCTAACTTGTTAAATATTTAATTTGTAATTTTTAAAAGCAAGTAAAAGTAGTGGTAAGAAAAAGGACTTCTCAGTTTAACCAATCATTTTTTGCTTATTAATTGTTTATTTGTTCTTTGCCTACATACTGTACCTTTTGCTATAATCTGCCTCATCTAAAAAAAAAAAAAAAAAAAAAATAGAGAGAGAGAGATAAAAGTCTTGCTGAGGCTTCAAACAAAACAGATTCAGATTTTCATGCCACTCTCATTTTTAAGAAAAAGAAAATAGATACAGAATTGGTGATTTCCGTATTTCCGTATCTGCCTTGAAATGTAAAATTATTTATTTTATTTTATTATATTATTATAGTATTATTTGGTACAAAGCATCAAGAAGTTATTTACAAATTGAATAAAATATTTTTTTTCAAATGTGCACTTTTTAATGCATCACTAAAAAAATTACAAAATGAATAAAAATAATAAAAACTTTCGAATAATAATGGCTACAAAAAAAAAAAATCATCAGAAAAATAAGAAGGGAAATGTGACAGGAGTCACTTTGGGTGGGGGGTTTGTGCAACTCAGCTTACCTTGGAGAGCTTTAGAAGAATCCTCCCCCAACGGCCAGGGCAGACAGAGACAATAAATCAATGAAATACAACCACACCCCAAACGATCTCAGCAAAATAGTCCAACAGCATGAGACAACACACAATATATACATATATACAACATTGAGTCTGACATTGAGTCTGATCACAGTGGGGTTCTCAGGCACCCTGTGCCCCTAATGGACACACGGTGATTTACACATAAGAGGGTCCAGGGAAGCTGGACACGGAGTTTTCCAAGCTCTCCAAGGTAAGCTGAGTTGCACAAACCCCCCACCTAAAGTGAATCCTGTCACAGGAAGGATGGAAATAATTGAGGTGAGTGTATAGGCTTAGGTTTTTTCTTTTCTTATTAAAATAAAAAGCATGTTATACTTACCTGCTTTGTGCAGGTATTGGACAGAGCGTCCCCTTACCTTCTCTCCTGGGGTCCACTGTCAGCGGTGTCCACTCCACATCTTCTCTGCATGCCCCTATCCAATGGTAGCACACGTGTGGACGCACTCTAAAGCCAGACTGTGTCCATAGACACACACAGCATGGGTGGTCCCCTGCTCCCTCCTCACAGAATTCGACTGACAGGAGTAAGAGCCAATGGTTGTTGTTTTATGTGGCTAAAGGACAAGAATATCACTATACCAAGATGTGCTGAAGATCTTTATTTTGTTGTTATTGCTTGGTGGTACCATCCACCAATTTACTACAGCACCCTACACCAGGTGTGGACGAGCCTGTAAAGAGTGCAATGGATACAATACAACTTCTCTGAGATTTTATTTCTTGTCTCCTGTTTGCTACCCATTGAAAATTGTGTTTGTTTTATTTTTTTTTTATTTTTTTTATAATATTTACTATTTACCAATGCTATATGCAGCCTTTAGCATTGGGAATTTGCATCTTTTAAAGTGGTTTTGTATTGAACAATTTTTTTTTTTTCAAATTTAAAGTATGAACACAACAGCCCTGTGATGAATGACTGGAAGAAGCTCTGGGCTCACAAAAATGTTGTATGTCTTTTACAATGACAATAAAGGTCTCTTATTATTTTTTCTTCTTCTATGCAAGAGAGCCAACAGACCATCGTTAGGCTTCCATAAATGGAAACTAGAATTATTTTGTGCTTTTTTTTGACATACCAGCAATACAATTCTACCAGTCAGTTTAGATGAGTTGCAATAGTTCATAATTTTCCCTGTTCCAGCCTGTGAAGCCTGATCTATGGTGTAAAGAACTGGGTCTAATGCCTCATTAATAATGGGGGTAGGGGGACACTAGTACTCTTCAGTAAAGCATCCATTTCTTTAAGCCATATTGGATTGCCAGTGTCACTTACCCGTGTATGGAGCAAGATGGAGATCTGCTAGTCATGAGCAGCTCTCCGTATACCATATATAATACACGGCTTCTGCATTTCAGAGAACTGGGAGTCACAAGGGAATGTTGCTTTTCTTAATTATGTTTTCCGAATTCTCTTGCGTTTTTGCTACCATGCTTAACAAGGAGGATTGTTTTGAATACTAAAAATAATAATAATTTCATTATCAATATTATCATTTAATTAAAAATTGTCATGGTTTATTTATTTTTCAGAGAAGTTACATTATTTTGAATATAATAATGATTTGAACCTTAATCAATATCAACAGAAATGCTATAATGGCAAAATGATGTGGACACCCCTCCAAATAATTGAGTTCACATGTCTTCATAGCTAACGCCACAGCATACAAAGACATTTTAGACATCTTTTGTAGTAGCAGTTTACAGAAGGCTCTTTTCTGTTCCAACACAACTGCAGCCCTGTGTACAAAGCCATCACCACACGGTCTGGCCACTTTGGTGTGGAGGAACTCAAGAGTCCTTCACTGAGCCCTGACCTCAACCCTACTGATTACCTTTGGGATAAATTGGAACACCCATTGTGAGCCAGGTCTTCTCATCCAACATCAGAACCTGACCTCATAAATGTCCTTGAGTAAGAAGGTATAGTGTAATGTTTATTTGTGCCTGTTAAAGTGGTAGCAAACTCTGTTACACCAATTATACCTGCAGCTAAGACTATAATAAGGTACACCTACAGCCTATAATAAGGCTTACCTGTAGGTACTAGATATGTGCAGTTCGTTTCGTTCCGAATTAATATTCGGACAAATTTTTCGTTATTCGGAGATTCGGATATATCCGAATACCCAAATTACAATATAAACAAATTTTACCGAATGCTCCAAATAACGTAAGGAAATTGGGACTGAAATTCGAATCAAATTTTACATTGAACTCCAGTTGAATTCTCACTACACATATTGCTGTAATAAAAGACTGTGTGTGTTATTAGAGTACCATTTCGAAATAATGCTATTTTTGTTGACAGAGGTGATTTAACCACTTGCCGCCCGCCCACCGTTAAATGAAGGCGGGACGGTGAGGCTCTCGTTCTGGGTGGATGTCATATGACGGCTCACCCAAGCGGCCGCTTTTGCATGCCCCGCAGGGGCATTCAGCACCGCTATCGCAGTCGCACCGTGTTGCTAGGATGTGACATGGGCAACTACCTGATTCAACCATTCAGTGGCTGGGCATCTCTGCACTTTTCATCTAAAAGTGACTATTCAGGAGAGACGATTTCTCAGAATATTAATAAGTGAGTGAGGAAAGGATTACTGGAGATCAGCTTTATTTGATTGGTTGTTGATTTTAAACAACCTTGAGTTGTTTTTCTTTGATAGGACATATAGACCATGGTCTTTGTGTGGAGTTTTTTAGTTTTATGATTAAGCGAGTTTGTGCAAAACATGTCAAGACTTTTCCTCTGCTGTAATATGCCGATCTCAATAAAGCCTCCTACTCTTAACAGAATGCTGAAAAAATTTGCTTTTATCTATGGATTGCTGTTGCCACACGTGAGTTATGGTTATTGCTGATCTCTGGGAAGAAATGTAAAAGTTTTCATAAATGAGATCTCCTACTTTGCAATTTTATGTAAATATTCAACTGTTCAATTACTGAAGCAGCCAAAGAATATTTCACTTGCCATATTCTACTTTCTAGGGTTATCCACCCTGATTTCTGTTTCATAAGACTGATGGCCGCCATGTCCCCCTTCCCTGTGGCCACTGATCATGTAAATGCCCCTCCGAAGCATTCTTCTGCAGTGGGAGGACCCAGGCTATACAGACTCCTGACCTGCACCTTCCTTCAATGACTGCAAAAGATGAATGACAGCCAGGAGACTCCCAATATGTCCAGTCCATCCACACCTGCCTATGCAGATATAAACAGATGTGACATGGGTGCTTACCTGATGAATCCATCCAATAGTGGAGGCATTTCTGCACTTTTCATCTAAAAAGTGACTATTCAGGAGAGACAATTTCTCAGAAGATAAGTAAATGAGTGAGGAAACTTTTTTACTGGAGATCAGCTTTATTTGATTGGTTGTTGATTTTAAACAACTTTGAGTTGCTTTTCTTTGACAGAACATATAGAGAAAAATAACCTTGGTCCTTGTATGGAGCTTTTTAATCTTATGATTAAGCGAGTTTGTGCAAAACATATCAAGACTTTTCCTCTGCTGTAATGTGCCGATCTTAATAAAGCCTCCTACTCAGGTGCATTCATTTCATCTATACTCCACTTTATGTTGGGGCTGCAGAGAAAAGTAATCCAAATATATCAGTTCTGCAAGAAGTTATGAAAGACAAAGTTTGGGTGTCTACAATGTCAGTTGTGGGAGATATTGTAATGGCAGACCTTGGGGAAATATGCTTTAGTTCAAGATGTTCATTGTGTAGTCAAATATTGTTTGAGAACTTTGGTTGAGATATTTCGGTCTAGGTTATATCTTGTACCCTGTGAGGTACTTGATTGGAATGTAAATGTTTTGACCTGAATAGCAGCTCTGAGACGTCCGTTCTAGAACAATCCATGATAGAAGAGCATTGGTTGGAGATACAAGACTAGCTTGAAAACCTGAGATGTAGATGTTTGAATGGGCAGGAAAGTTTTACAGAGGAGGATTACAGTGACCATCTTGCAGATGCAAAAAGCAATGTGATTTTGGTAAATTCCAAAATCCTACTCAATAAAATAAACTAGTTCAGAGATAATGGGGAATGTGTAAGTGATACAAATTCTACTCAGTATCAAAGAATATGAACAGACATTTTTAGCTTATCTAAGAGAAAAGCCTTGGATGATGAGTTTCTCCATAGACTGTTTCACATCTTGGTTCCTTAGGCTGTAAATAAAAGCATTTAACATAGGAGTAATGATAGTGTAAGCCATGCTAACAATGCAATCATACTGGGAGGAGTAGTTTGATGGAGGGCGGATGTAAATAAATATTGTGGTACCATAGAACATACAAATGACCGTGAGATGAGAAGAACAGGAGGAAAAGGCTTTGCTTCGGCTACTGCTGGTCTTTATTTTCACTATAGTCGACGCAATGGGCACGTAGAAAATAATTATCAAAAGGAACGGAATAGTAATAACCATAGAACCTTCGGTGTATATTAGGAGCTCAGCTAGGGTGGTAGTGGAGCAGGACAGCTTGAGGAGTGATGTCACATCACAGAAGAAGTGGTGGATTAGTCTGTCCTCACAGTATTTTAATTGTGATAAAGTATAAGTGTGCAATAATGAATGTAGAGATGATGCCATCCAGCAACTGATATTCATCATGAGCATAATGTTATCATTCATTAATGATACGTAGTGTAATGCCGCATACACACGGTCTGACTTTTCGTCTACAAAAGTCCGACAGCCTGTCCGACAGACTTTCGACTGACTTTTGTCGGACTTTTGGCAGACTTTTGGCGGACTTGCGGCAGACTTTCTTACGAACGGACTTGCCTACATACGATCACACAAAAGTCTGACGGATGCGTACGTGATGACGTACACCGGACTAAAATAAGGAAGTTGATAGCCAATAGCTGCCCTAGCGTGGGTTTTTGCCCATCGGACTAGCACACAGATGAGCTGATTTCTGGGTCCGGCGTAGTTACGACGTAAAGATTTGAAGCATGTTTCAAATCTAAAGTCCGTCAGATTTGCGGCTGGAAACGTCCGCTGAAAGTCCGCTAAAAGTCCGGGGAAGCCCACACCAGCTTTAGTCCGTCGGCGTCCGTCGGACTTTTGTAGACGAAAAGTCCGACCGTGTGTACGCGGCATAAGGGAATACAAACAGCTAAAAATCGATCAAATGCAATGGCTGACAGGAGAAAACTCTCAGTGCTGCCCAGAAGCACAAGGAAGTACATCTGCAGGAAACAGCCAAGGAAGGAGATGGAGGTTCCTCTTAGAAGGATGCAGGACAGAAGCTTGGGAACCGTCACTTTAGAAAGAGAGATGTCCACTACTGACAGGTTCCCTAAGAAAAAGTACATTGGTGTGTGCAACTGTGCAGAAAGTATAATAGAACTTATTAAAAGTAAGTTAGCAGTCCATGTGAGGGCGCATATGACCAGAAGGGTGGAGAAGAGAACAGCATGGTTGTAGTGAAGGTCTGAGAAGGCCAGAAGAATAAAGCCAGAGGTAAGATTTACTTTTTCCATCACTTATGATCTAAAACGTTCTTTGTGATGATACCAAATTCACATAATCTGATTCTACTTGTTGTTGTATTTGAAGATTTCTCTGTTATGCCATTCCTGACAATAAACAGTATTGTATATTACTTTTTTTTATTTTACTCTTATAAATGCATTAAGCCCTTTTGAAACAATCTGTCTTTTCAGCAAGGTGCAGCTTCTTTGGAAAATGTATCCACATTTTTATCTACATTTTTACATTATATTATCCTTGTGGACCAAAAACAAAAAGTACACTTCAAGTCCTCCAAACTGCAGGTTCTGAAGTCAAAGAAAGTGCCTGGGGACACCTGAAGCATAAGAAGCTCTGTGATGTAACCAGCGTCTGATTCTGTGGTCATTGGCTGTGGCCAGCCTGCTTCTGCCTTATTAGTGAGACCACTAGTCACAGTGAATTTGGGTATCCAGCCACTGGTTGCATTATAGAGCGACGAGGGACTATAGAGAGTCCCAGAGTTACCTTTGCCTTGGTGGTTGTAAACCCTTACATATACCCAGTGAAGTTTATAGCCCCAGGTGATACACAGATATAAATCAAATCCTCCTACATACAGTGCATCTGGAAAGTAGACAGTGTCTCACTTTTTCCACATTTTGTTATGTTGCAGCCTTATTCCAAAATGGATTAAATTCATTATTTTCCTTAAAATTCTACAAACAATACCCCATAATGACAGCGTAAAAGAAGATTGTTTGAAATCTTTGCAAATGTATTAAAAAAAAAAATGAAAAAAAAAAATCACATGTACATAAGTATACACAGCCTTTGCTCAATACTTTTGTGAAGCACCTTTGGCACCAATTACAGCCTCAAGACTTTTTGAGTATGCTGCTACAAGCTTGGCACTCCTATTTGTGGGCAGTTTCTCCCATTCTTCTTTGCAGGACCTCTCAAGCTCCATCAGGTTGGACAGGGATGCGTCGATGCACAGCCATAGCACTAGGTTTAAATCAAGGCTGTCTCTGTACATTGCTGCATTCATCTTTCCCTCGATCCTCACTAGTCACCCAGTTCCTGCTGCTGAAAAACATCCCCACAGTATGTTGCTGCCACCACCATGCTTTACTGTAGGGATGGTATTGGCCAGGTGATGAGCGGTGCCTGGTTTCCTCCAGACATGATGCTTGCCATTCAGGCCAAAGAGTGTAATCTTTGTTTCATCAGACCAGAGAATTTCGCTTCTCATGGTCAGAGAGTCCTTCAGGTGCCTTTTGGCAAACTCCAGGTGGGCTGTCATGTGCCTTTGACTGAGAAGTGGCTTCCGTCTGGCCACTATACCATACAGGCCTGATTGGTGGAGTGCTGTAGAGATGGTTGTTCTTCTGGAAGGTTCTCCTCTCTCCACAGAGAAATTCCAGAATGTCAGAATGACCATTGGGTTCTTGGTCACATCCCTGACTAAGGCCCTTTTGCTCACATTGGCCGGCTGGCCTGCTCTAGGAAGAGTCCTGGTGGTTGCAAACTTATTCCATTTACGGATGATGGAGGCCACTGTACTCATTGGGATCTTCAATGCAGCAGAAATTTTTCCGTACCCTTCCCCAGATCTGAGTCTCCATAAAATCCTGTCTCTGAGGTCTCCAGACAATTCCTTGGACTTCATGGCTTGGTTTGTACTCTGACATGCACTGTTAACTGTGGGACCTGATATAGACAGGTGTGTGCCTTTCCAAATCATGTCCAATCAACTGAATTTACCACAGGTGGACTCCAATCAAGTTGTTGAAACATCTCAAGAAAGATCAGTGGAAACAGGATGCACATTGAGCTCATTTCTGAGTGTCATCGCATAGACTTTTTTTTATATATAAATTTGCAAAGATTTCACACAAACTTTTTTCACGTTGTCAATATGGGGTATTGTTTGTAGAATTTTGAGGAAAATAATGAATTTAATCCATTTTGGAATAAGGCTGTAACATAACAAAATGTGGAAAAAGTGAAGCGCTGTGAATACTTTCCGGATGCACTGTAAGTTTTACTTAAACAGAAAAGTAAGTGTGAAATGGAGTATAAATTTTACACATACACTGGTGGAGTGACTCAGGGTATCATCCCAATATGTATAGTAAAGGGAAGGTAAGGGAGACTTTGGGACTTTAAATATACCCCTTATGTCAGTTATGTATGGTTCAACGTGTTAGTTAATAAAAAACACAATTTTATTAAATATAGTTTAAAACCATATACTGTAAACATTAGATACATCACAAAGGCAAGCAATCTGTGTCCTTCAAATGAGGGCTACGCGTTTCGTAGATATACCATTTCTTCAGGACCCGCAAAGGTTTTTGTATGTTCACAGAGCTTGTTCACAATACTAAAAATGAATCTACAGAAAAAGGAATAGAGAAAGCAATGAACAAACAATATAAACTATCACATTGGCATGTTCCATAGGTACAGGGCTGGTCATATTTTACATGATATATGTAGATATATCAGTACCAACAAAAAATAAAAAATAAATAAATTATATTTATATATATATATATATATATATATTTCATATAGGTTTATTCATTTCTTATGTATGATATAAACAGAAAAAAAAACACAAACACCAAACAATAACTATATAGACAAAGGCAGAAATGGCTGTAAGGATATTATGTAGGTGAAGGTTTAGGCTTAGCTCAGCATAGTCTATAGAAGCCTCACTTACCCTTATCATAGATGGATAGATTATGACAAGTGGGCTGGTGTGCAATTATAGTCCAGGGTCTTAAATAGAGGGAATGGGTAAGACAGGTAAACAAATCTTATAATAGATGGAAATAATTCAATTTATACCCATCAGAGACCCTGCCAGTTGATGGTCATCTATTGTAAAACATAAAAAGTGGGTATAGCCCACATAAGAAGCCATACTTTTGGACTATTGTTTGGTGTATACACTATATACCCGAGGGATATCCTCCTATGGGTCGGCAGGCATGGAAAGCTATTGACTCTTCCCCGTATACCTCTGCATCATACCCTTATCCTTTTTTAGGGTTAGAAATTTTACAATATTAATTGATATGGGCTTTTTGTGTTTTTTTTTTCTGTTTATATCATACATGAGGAATATATAAACCTATATAAAAAATATATATATATTTTTTTCTTTTCAGTTGGTACTGATATATCTGCCTATCACATGTAAAATGTGACCAGTCCTGTACCTGTGGAACATGTTAATGTGATTTTTTAGGTTTTTTTATTGCTTTCTCTGTTTTTTTTTTCTGTAGATTTGTTTTTTATGATTGGGAACAAGCTCTCTGAACATACAAAAACCTTTGCAGGTACTGAAGAAGTAGTTTATCTGCAAAACGTGTAGACCTCATTTGAAGGACACAGATTGCTTGCCTTTGTGATGAATCTAATGTCTATATTGTTTTAAACTATACTGTATTTAATAAAATTGTGTTTTTTTATTAACTTTTCTGTTCTGTTGAATCCTACTTAAGTGACAGAGGTATATTTAAAGTCCCAAAGCCTCTTTTACCTTCCATTTACCATATGTTTTACTTGTTTATCTGCACCACCCTCTTTTCTACAGCCATTCAAAGTACAGAATTTAATCAGAGGGCAGGGGGAGGGAATAAGGCAGGGAGTGGGATTCTGAAGTCACTCACTGAACAGTATAGAGCAAGGAGTTAAGTGTAATTTGAGACCTGAGTGGAGGGAATGGTCACCCCTCCCCCTCTCTACACACCTTTTCAGCATGTTGGTGGTGCTAAGCGTTTAGCTATTTGTAGAGGAGAGAATGCACAAGGAGTCCAAGGATTGCAGTAAAGTGTATTAACATTAATGTTTTGACAAGGTGGCAACAGAGTCTGTGTAACACGGCCAAACTGGCCCAGCAGCATTTACAGAGAGTTTGCAGAGGATACCCAAAAAAAGCTTATGATGCCCGACAACATCCGACAGAGCAGATGGCACACACGGCACGTGACACAGGTGAGCAGTCCCTAATCTGTTCCTCCTCAACTGGAACCTTTCTCTTTGCTAGACATACTGTCCCTGACCAGCGGGTTCCTGTCCCTTACCTGGACACTTTCCAAAAGCAAGCCAACTAAAGTGGAGCAATGTTATTTATTAGCATTGCTCACATTAAAGATGACCGTTGAGATCATCAAGGGAAGCAGAGTCAAATCAGACAGTTGCTCTTCTGATGACACCTATAGAGGCCTCAAAGGAACATGAGTTCCCCCTGTCCTCTGCCCTGTCTGCATGGCAGCTGCTGAGTAGCGCAGCCTGTGCAGGGAGGCTGAACTGCACCTGCCTACAACTATATGTGACAGGCCCCTAATTCTATATAAAGAGTCTATATAACATTCTCATCTCATATTTAGACTTTAGACTTTAAAGTAGTTTTATTTTTTGAATTGGTGCCCAGAACTGTACTGAATGCTGAAGATAGGGAGGTAGAAAGGCTTTGATTGGGAGTAAAATATTTTTTTCCTATGCATCTGTTACTACAAGTCCTCTTGCATATTTTTAGTGCACAAATGTTTATCCAGATTTACAGTATTTAACACTGAGCCCCATTTGCCATGTAGTTACCCAACCATTCAGCACATCTAGGTCTGCTTAAAAATGAGAGAGATCTGCAAGGACTACATTTTATTATATAGCCCCTCCATCCAATAGTCTGTTTACTACCTTATAAATAGCGAGCAAATGTTACAAAATCTGTCTTCCATAGATGAATGTTGTCTATTATTTTATTTGTAGTTTATTCTATGTTCTTTCCTAAGAACTCCCACAATATAAGGCCAGAATATGTAATCCTGTTGAATTATGAAGTACCATTTTGCTTTTCTACCAAGCCATTAGCATCATGGCAGCTAGTAAAAAAAATCTCTAAATTTAGGAAATAATGGATTATAATTAAGTGATCTTAACTCTTTGAGGACACATGGGTGCAAACTGTTTGAGCCAGGTACTTTATACTCTTTTGTTTTGCTAATTAGTTTTATTATATATTTATATGCGTATCAGCATTAAGACTGTTATACAGTAATACTACAATGATGCTGTTCACCAGCACAGTCACGTACCATCATATACAGAGCTAATTTGATCAAATTTCCTTTTCATTGTACTTTTCCCCACACACCTACCAGCAGGCCCTTACTGGGACAAAAAATAGGCCCGGGCATTTTAGACTGAGCAGCCCCAGTGCTACAGGAACCATGCCCCCTTGCTCTGATTATCAGTGCAGCCCCATCAGTGCCTATCAGTTCCCCTCAGTGCCGCCTATCAGTGCATCACATCAATGAAGCTTATTAGTTCCCTTCAGTGCAGCTTATCAGTGCCCCACTCCCCATGCAATTTAGCTCTCCACCCCAATATCCTGGTACTAGTTCAGGCCTGACATCTCTGCTATATAACTTAAATGCACGGAGGAACGCGATCTCCAACAAACCCCCACAGCGGCGATGGTCACATAGTTACAGTTAGTCAGGTTGAAAAAAGACACAAGTCCACCTAGTTCAACCATAAAAAAAAAAAAATATATCATACAATCCCATATACCCAATCCTATACCCACAGTCACTGCTCCTTCTGCATCGGTGGGACCACTACAGCTGTCTGCTGCATCCCTCCAACTCTTGCTGCACTCACCCCTGGAGGTGCTGCCTTCTTCACCACCTTCTCTATGTCAATGCAAGGGAGAGATGTCCACAAGGCTCCGACTGCAATGCCCACTCACTCTCCTGCAGCTTAAATCTCCCCTCTAGTCGTGATCTCCTCTGCTCCAGCCCTGATCCCCTCTCCTCCAGCGACGATCTCCTCTCCTCCAGCACTCACAGTCACAGTCAAGATGTCCACTGAACACCCGCTGTGATGCCCGCTCTCCTCCTGGTCCAATCCAGCCTCACAGTTTCACTGCCCAGCCGCTCACCACTCCAGCACCTCCGGCCTCACCGCTCAGCACTCACAGCATACCATCACAGCACATCACCCTGCATTAGCCCTGGTCCCGACCCTAAGACATGCAGCCTGACAACCAAGGCCCACTGGGCCAATGCCCGGTGAGCCCTATGGCCAGTCCAGGCCTGCCTACCAGCGAGTGAAAAAAAAGTTCTTCCATGTGTCCCTTACTCTAAAAGCTAATTATAAATTGGGGTGGTTGCCATTTTTGTTTATTTTTCTTTGTTTGTCTTGGCGATCAACTAAATTGTTCCCTATAAGGATTATGGATGGTAAATCTTGTTTTTTCAACACACTGAGCCATCATCCAATAACAGGTAGTGGGTCTGAAAGTGTCAAAGCTGTATTTCTTAGTTGCAGTAAAGAAAAGTGGGGTGCTGCCTAGCAAGCTGTAAAAATCAGGACTGGCTGGACAGAAACAATAATCACCTTTGCTTGAATTTCAATTGTGTGTTTAAAGCTTGAGATGCTCATAAAGCCCATTTTTATTTTTATTTTTATTTTTTTTTACAGCTTTCTAGAAAGCACAGCCCACTTTTTTGCAACTAATGATTAAAGCTTGTTCACCTCCAGCCTGTGACTGGGTACCATTTATTGTCCCTTGCTCTCCGATTCTGAGATGAAATGAAGAACTTACCCTCCTTTTGTCTCTCATTTTGCTTTGATGTGTAGACAACTAAAAAAAAATAGGTGTTATATAAAAAAGTGTTTTACAGGACCAAACCATTCATCTAGCGTGTTAAATATTTAATTTGTAATTTTGAAAAGTCAGTAAAAAGTAGTGGTAGGAAAAAGCACTTCTCAGTTTAACCAATCATTTTTTGCTTATTCATTCTTTATTTATTATTATTATTATACAGTATTTATATAGCGCCAACAGTTTACGTAGCACTTTACAACTTGAGGGTAGACAGTACAAATACAATACACTTTGATACAGTAGGAATCAGAGGGCCCTGCTCCTTAGAGCTTACAATCTAAGAGGGAAGGTCAAGAGATACAAGAGGTAATAACTATGGGTGATGTGCTGATTGAGAAGATAAATGTACAGTTGTTAGGTGGGGGCCAGATAGGCTTCTCTGAAGAGATGAGTTTTCAGGGATCGTCTGAAAGTGGATAAAGTAGGAGAAAATCGGACGGATTGGGGTAGAGCATTCCAGAGGATGGGGGAGGCTCTGTAGAAGTCCTGAAGGCGAGCATGGGATGAGGTGACAAGGGAGTTTGAGAGCAGGAGGTCTTGGGAGGAGCGAAGAGAACGATTAGGTTGGTATTTTGTGACTAGGTTAGAGATGTAGCTGGGGGCCAGGTTGTGGATGGCTTTGTAAGTTATAGTTAGTATCTTGAATTTAATTCGGTGACTGAGTGGCAGCCAATGGAGGGATTGGCAGAGGGGTGTAGCAGACGCTGAGCGGTTTGTGTGGTGGATGAGCCTGGCCGCAGCGTTCATGACGGACTGAAGTGGGGATAGCCTATTTAGAGGTAAACCAATGAGGAGGGAGTTGCAGTAGTCAAGGCGGGAGATGACCAGGGAGTGGATTAGAAGCTTTGTGGTGTCATTGGTTAGGAAGGGGCGTATCTTGGAGATGTTGCGAAGATTGAGGCGGCAAGCTTTGGATAGTGATAGAATGTGGGGTCGAAAGGTTAGTTCAGAGTCCAGGATTACACCTAGGACCTTGGCGTGGGGAGATGGGTTGATAGTTGAGCCGTTGATCTTGACAGGGAAATCAGGGGAAGTGGCACCTGAGGGAGGAAATATCATGAGCTCAGTTTTGGATAGGTTGAGTTTGAGAAAGTGATGTGACATCCAGGCTGATATGTCTGCTAGTAAGTTGGTAATGCGTGAGGAGACAGATGGAGAGAGCTGGGGGGTGGAGAGATAGATTTGGGTGTCATCAGCGTAGAGATGATATTTAAAGCCGTGGGAGGCTATCAACTGACCCAAGGAGGTGGTGTAGATTGAGAAAAGGAGAGGTCCAAGAACAGAACCTTGGGGGACCCCAACGGAAAAAGGAAGAGAAGAGGAGGAAGTAGAGTTGTAAGTGACACTGAAGGAGTATGTTCTTTGCCTACATACTTTTTATTATAATATGCCTCATCTGAAAATAAAATTGTTGGAAGGGATGCAAGTTTTGCTGAGGCTTCAAGCAAAACAGCTTCAGATTTTCATGCCAATGTTTAAAAAAAAAAAATAGATACAGAATTGGTGATCTGCCTTGAAATGTAAATTTTTTTATTTTTTATTTTATTATATTATTATAATATTATTTGGTACAAAGCATGGAGAAGGTATTTACAAATTAAATTAAATAATGTTTAATGCATCACTAAAAAAAAAAAAAATACAAAATTAATAAAAATAATAAAAACTTTTAAATATTATGGTTTAAAAAAAAGAAAAAAAAAACATTTTTAGAAAAAGTTTAGTTGAGAAGGGTAAAATGGAGTAAATTTAGCGCTTAGTTTTTTTTTTTTTTTCTTATTAAAATAATAAACATAGTTACATAGTAGGTGAGGTTGAAAAAAGACACAAGTCCATCAAGTCCAACCTATGTGTGTGATTATGTGTCAGTATTGCATTGTATATCCCTGTATGTTGTGGTCATTCAGGTGCTTATCTAATAGTTTCTTGAAGCTATCAATGCTCCCTTCTGAGACCACCGCCTGTGGAAGGGAATTCCACATCTTTGCCGCTCTTACAGTAAAGAACCCTCTACGTAGTTTAAGGTTAAACCTCTTTTCTTCTAATTTTAATGAGTGGCCACGAGTCTTGTTAAACTCTCTTCTGCGAAAAAGTTTTATCCCTATTGTGGGGTCACCAGTCCGGTATTTGTAAATTGAAATCATATCCCCTCTCAAGTGTCTCTTCTCCAGAGAGAATAAGTTCAGTGCTCGCAACCTTTCCTCATAACTGATACCCTCCAGACCCTTTATTAGCTTTGTTGCCCTTCTTTTACTCGCTCCATTTCCAATACATCCTTCCTGAGGACTGGTGCCCAGAACCTCCCATTCCTTCCTCACAGAATTTAAATGGCAGCAGTAGGAGCCAATGGCTTGTGCTGCTTGTTGTTTTATGTGGTTAAAGAACAAGATTATCACTATACCAAGGTGTGCTGAAGATCTTTGTTGTTATTGCTTGGTGGTACCAATTCACTATGGTATATAAAGAAAAAAGAATCGCGCTAAATAAGTGAAAAATAGAACATAAATTGAGCAGTGACAAAATATAAAAACCAATTAATGCACAGAGTGAATGTGAAAAATAAATGGCCACGATCCCCCACTACAGAGGATCATAGCTCGTAGATACACATTAGCACTGGCACTAGGAAACCACATCAACATCCACTAGGGGTCGTCACAACATCAGCCGTGAGCTCGTGGAAGGGGCGTACCATAAAACTTTAGATGACTTCTACCTTCGAGGAGGGGATGGTAGGTGTTGAGAAGACCGTTATCGGTTTGGAGACTGAATGGTGTGACGACCCCTGATGGATGTTGAACATTTGTCAATCACTTGGACTTTTATATATATCGTTTTATTGGTGGTTTAGGGCCACCTCCTTTCACTGCAGTTTAAGATTTATTTTTTGAACTACAAGTACCGGTGGTTCTCACAAGGGTTTATTTATTTTTCACATTCACTCTGTGCATTAATTGGTTTTTAGATTTTGTCACTGCTCAATTTATGTTCTATTTTTCATTTATTTAGCGCCATTCTTTTTTCTTTATAATTTGCATTAACAATTGATGTTTTATTGTTAAAAATTGCTGCTTCATACACAAATATCTTTTTTATATCTTAACACCTTATAGCGCAGTTTTTTTTCCCCTTTTTTCCATACAATTCACTATTGTACCCTACACCAAGTGTGGGCAAGGCTGTAAAGAGTGCGAGGGGGGGTTGATGGTGTAATATTTCCATTTTTTTGAGAACTTTCAAAATTTGGCCTTCAGAGAGGTGTGTGCTATAGGATAGATCCATTTTTGTGTTTTTGTATATTCTTTTGTGTGTTTTTGAATTTTTCTTGAATGTTTTGTATATGTGTCTTTGGAACAATATGGAAGGTTTTATATGTGTATAATAACTTATAATAACCTAATAAAAATAATTGAAAAAAAGTGCAACGGATACACTACAACTTCACTGAGATTTTATTTCTTGTCTCCTGTTTGCCACCCATTGGAAAGTTCTTTTTTTTTTTTTTTTTTTTACAATATTTTCCAGCACTCTATGCAGCCTTTAGCATTGGGAATTTGTATAATTTAAAGTGGTTTTGTATTGATCCATTTTTTGCAAATTTAGAGTTTGAACAAAACAGTCCTGTGAGGAATGACTGGAAGAAGCTATTGGCTCACAGAAATGTTGTTGTATGTCTTTTGCAATGGCAATAAAGGCCTCTTATTATTTTCTCTTCTTATGTGCAAGAGAACCAACAGGCCATCGTTAGGCTTCCATAAATGTGACATAACATTTTTCTAGAAAAAAAGAGAAAAAAATCTGTTTTTTTTTTTATTTTTGACATACCAGTAGTACAATTCTACCAGTCAGTTTAGATGAGTTGCAATAGTTCATCATTTTCCCTGTTCCAGCCTGTGAAGCTTCAGGGGTCCCCAAGCACTTTCTTGGACTTCAGAACTTGGAAGTACCTTCAGTTTGGGATGACTTGAAGTGTACTTTTTGTTTTTGGTCCATTAGTTCACTTTAATGTCACTGCAGGCACAAGGATGATGTAATGTAAAAATGTAGATACAAATAAACTGCATATTGCATGACTAGCAAGACAGAGATCTGCTAGTCATGGACAACTCCCTATATACCATATATAATACACGGCTTCATCATTTGAGAGAACTCGGAGTCACAAGGGAATGTTGCTTTTCTTAATTATGTTTTCCGAATTCTCTTGCGTTTTTACTTAACAAGGAGGATTGTTATGAATACTAAAAATTATAATAATTTAATTACAAATGATCATGGTTTATTTTTTCTTCAAAAACGTTTAATTATTTTGAATATGCTAATCATTTGAACTTTAATCAATATCAATAGAAATGCTATAATGGCAAAATGATGTGGGCACCCCTCCAAATGATTGAGTTCCATATTTTCATAGCTAATGCCACAGCATACAAAGACATTTTAGACATCTTTTGCAGTAGCAGTTTACGGAAAGCTATTTTCTGTTCCAGCATGATTGAGCCCCTTTGTACAAAGCCATTACCATATAGACATGGTTTGGCCAGTTTGGTGTGGAGGAACTCATGTCCTGCACTGAGCCCTGACCTCAACCCTACTGTGATCACCTTTGGGATAAATTGGAACACCCATTGTGAGCCAGGTCTTCTCATCCAAACATCAGAACCTGACCTCATAAATGTCCTTGAGTAAGATATGTTATATTGAAGTAGTAAGGTATAGTGTCATGTTTATTTGTACCTGTTAAAATGGTAGTAAACTCTGTTACACCACTTGTACCTACAAGTAAGTCTATATTAAGGCTTACCTGTAGGTACTGTGAATATCTCCAAATCTTTAGCCAATGACATCACCAGACCAGTGCTGGAGCTTCAGAGCCCATGCTGGAAACGGCAGCTCCCACGTGCATGCGCAAGAGTGAAGTCTTTACGCTCCCGGCCACTCATGTAGCTGTAGGCAGCAAACACGGGGGGGAAAGCCGGTGGAAGATGTCAGCTTTCTTAAACGGTGACATCACGGCATTGGAGGGCTTTGTTCTAAAGTAATTTTGTTATAATGTGCTAGTAATAGAATGCTGAAATCTATGGATTGCTGTTGCCACACGTTAGTTATGGTCAAAGCTGACCTCTGGGAAGAAATGTAAAAGCTCTTTTATGAAGGAGATCTCCTACTTTGCAATTTTAAGTAAATATTCAACTGTTCAATTACTGAAGCAGGCAAAGAATATTTCCCTTGTCATATTCTCCTTTTATATGATTAATCACCCTGATTTCTGTTTTATAAGACTGATGGCCACTATGTCCCCCTTACCTGTGGCGACTGATCATGTAAATGCCCCTCCGAAGCATTCTTCTGCAGTGGAAGGACCCAGGCTATACAGACTTCTGGCCTGTACCATCCATCCATCAATGACTGCCAAAGCTGAATAACAGCCAGAAGACTCCCGATATGTCCTGTCCATCCACACCTGCCTGAATAGATTGGAAGGCTATGCAAATATAAAAGGATGTGACGTGGGTGCCTACCTGATTCATCCATCCAATGGTCGGGCATTGCTGCACTTTTCATCTAAAAGTGACTATTCAGGAGTAGGGATGAGCTTCGTGTTCGAGTCGAACCCATGTTCGACTCGAACATCGGCTGTTCGACCGTCCGTCGAATTGCGAACGTTATGGGCCGTTCGCGCCAAATTCGTGTGGCGCGTCACGGCCCATAATTCACTGCGGCATCGCAGTGCATTGCTGGCTGATGATTGGCCAAGCATGCACTATGACCCGCATGCTTGGCCAATCACAGCGCCGTCAGTAGAGAGAGCTGTAATTGGCCAAAGCCAGGGTGGCTTTGGCCAATTATGGCTCAGGGGATTTAGTACACGCCCCACACTATATAAGGCCGCCTGCACGGCGGCCCTGTGTAGTGTGTTCCGGTGTGCTGATAGAGAGAGAGACAGACAGTGTCATTTGATTTGAGAGCTAGATTAGGCTAGATCTGTTCCTGCTCTTTACATTTAGTGCAGTGCGTCCTGCTCACAGTGTTCAGCTAGATCTGTTCCTGCTCTTTACATTTAGTGCAGTGCGTCCTGCTCACAGTGTTCAGCTAGATCCGTTCCTGCTATTTACATTTAGTGCAGTGCGTCCTGCTCACAGTGTTCAGCTAGATCTGTTCCTGCTATTTACATTTAGTGCAGTCAGTGCGTCCTGCTCACAGTGTTCAGCTAGATCTGTTCCTGCTATTTACATTTAGTGCAGTGCGTCCTGCTCACAGTGTTCAGCTAGATCCGTTCCTGCTATTTACATTTAGTGCAGTCAGTGCGTCCTGCTCACAGTGTTCAGCTAGATCCGTTCCTGCTATTTACATTTAGTGCAGTCAGTGCGTCCTGCTCACAGTGTTCAGCTAGATCCGTTCCTGCTATTTACATTTAGTGCAGTCAGTGCGTCCTGCTCACAGTGTTCAGCTAGATCCGTTCCTGCTATTTACATTTAGTGCAGTGCGTCCTGCTCACAGTGTTCAGCTAGATCCGTTCCTGCTATTTACATTTAGTGCAGTGCGTCCTGCTCACAGTGTTCAGCTAGATCCGTTCCTGCTATTTACATTTAGTGCAGTGCGTCCTGCTCACAGTGTTCAGCTAGATCCGTTCCTGCTATTTACATTTAGTGCAGTGCGTCCTGCTCACAGTGTTCAGCTAGATCCGTTCCTGCTATTTACATTTAGTGCAGTCAGTGCGTCCTGCTCACAGTGTTCAGCTAGATCCGTTCCTGCTATTTACATTTAGTGCAGTGCGTCCTGCTCACAGTGTTCAGCTAGATCCGTTCCTGCTATTTACATTTAGTGCAGTGCGTCCTGCTCACAGTGTTCAGCTAGATCCGTTCCTGCTATTTACATTTAGTGCAGTGCGTCCTGCTCACAGTGTTCAGCTAGATCCGTTCCTGCTATTTACATTTAGTGCAGTGCGTCCTGCTCACAGTGTTCAGCTAGATCCGTTCCTGCTATTTACATTTAGTGCAGTGCGTCCTGCTCACAGTGTTCAGCTAGATCCGTTCCTGCTATTTACATTTAGTGCAGTCAGTGCGTCCTGCTCACAGTGTTCAGCTAGATCCGTTCCTGCTATTTACATTTAGTGCAGTGCGTCCTGCTCACAGTGTTCAGCTAGATCCGTTCCTGCTATTTACATTTAGTGCAGTGCGTCCTGCTCACAGTGTTCAGCTAGATCCGTTCCTGCTATTTACATTTAGTGCAGTGCGTCCTGCTCACAGTGTTCAGCTAGATCCGTTCCTGCTATTTACATTTAGTGCAGTGCGTCCTGCTCACAGTGTTCAGCTAGATCCGTTCCTGCTATTTACATTTAGTGCAGTGCGTCCTGCTCACAGTGTTCAGCTAGATCCGTTCCTGCTATTTACATTTAGTGCAGTGCGTCCTGCTCACAGTGTTCAGCTAGATCCGTTCCTGCTATTTACATTTAGTGCAGTCAGTGCGTTCTGCTCACAGTGTTCAGCTAGATCCGTTCCTGCTATTTACATTTAGTGCAGTGCGTCCTGCTCACAGTGTTCAGCTAGATCCGTTCCTGCTATTTACATTTAGTGCAGTGCGTCCTGCTCACAGTGTTCAGCTAGATCCGTTCCTGTTATCTTCCTACTGACAGGCAGGCTTGTCTGGTTACAGTATATAAAGCTACCTGAAGAAAATTACAGGTGTTCTATCCCAGCTTAGTGCAGCTACAGGCCATTAGTATGTCTGGAAGGCCAAGAAGGAGAGGCAGACAGTCACAAGCCAATAAGAGAGGGCAAGCAGGCTCTGTGTCTAGTGCTGGTCGTGGAGACGGTGCATCCTCATCAGCACGTGGCCATGGGACACGCTTGGCCTTTTTTTCGGCAGCTGGCCGTGTTGAGCCGCAACATGCAGAAAACTTGGTCGAGTGGATGACCAAGCCGTCCTCATCCTCCTCATCCTCTCTCACCCATGCCCAGGGTGCTTTGTCTGGCAAAGCAGCGGCCTCTTCCCTCAGCTCAATGTCATCAGTGACTCCTTCCCTAGCTCCACCATGTCCTCATGAGGATTCCCTCGAACTGTTTGACCACAGTGTTGGGTACATGCTCCAGGAGGATGCCCAGCGTTTGGAAGGCTCTGATGATGATACTGAGCTCGATGAAGGCAGTAACATGAGCACGGACAGAGGGGGTGCCCAAGAAGGACAGCAATCTGGCAGTCATGCTCCCCCTGCTGCAGCATACTGCCAGGTTTGCTCCAGTGATGAGGAGGGAGGGGATGATGAGGTCACTGACTCAACGTGGGTGCCTGATAGGAGAGAGGAGGAGGAGGAGGAGGAGGAGGCGGCACATCACCAACGAGGCAGGATGCCCTCCAGGGGCCAGCCTAAGGGCAGCACATTGACTGCATCACACCCCAAAGCTCCACATGTGCAGGGCGCTGCAGTCTCTGCGCGTTATTCAAAAAGTTCTTTGGTGTGGGCCTTTTTTGAGACGAGTGCATCAGATCGCACCGCTGCTATTTGCAACATATGTCTCAAGCGTATCTCGCGTGGCCAAAACATCTCCCGCTTGGGTACCACATGCTTGACCAGACATATGTTGACCTGCCATGCAGTTCGTTGGCAAGCATATCTAAAAGACCCACACCAAAGAACAAAGAGGATCTCTCCTTGCTCCTCATCAGCTGAGATTTCCAACCCCACTAGACCTTCAGTCCTCTCTGAGACCTGCAGTGAGAGGAATGAAGGTGTAGAATTAGGTGTGTCACAGCCAAGTACTTGTGGGCAAATTTCCCTGCCCCAGCTGCTGCACCGCCGAAAGAAGTTTGCTCCCAGCCATCCACATGCCCAGCGGTTGAATGCTAGCTTGGCAAAATTGCTAGCACTTCAACTGCTGCCTTTTCAGTTGGTAGACTCTGCCCCCTTCCGTGAGTTTGTGGAATGTGCGGTTCCTCAGTGGCAGGTACCCAAACGCCACTTTTTCTCACGGAAGGCGATTCCAGCTCTCTACCGGCATGTGGAAGGCAATGTCCATGCCTCGCTGGACAGGGCGGTCAGCGGTAAGGTGCATATTACCGCTGACTCATGGTCCAGCAGGCATGGACAGGGACGTTACTTAAGTTTCACGGCGCATTGGGTGACTCTGCTGGCAGCTGGGAAGGATGCAGGACAAGGTGCAGTAGTGTTGGAGGTTGTTCCGCCACCACGCCTCCAAAATGCTGATTGTGACACACCTCTCTCCTCCACCCCCTCCTCTTCTTCTTCCTCCATGGCCTCTTCCTCGGAACCAGCGGTGCTCCGTAGGCGTTCAAGGGGCTACGCAAGTACGCAGGCCAAAAGATGCCATGCGGTGCTTGAGCTGGTGTGCTTGGGGGACAGGAGCCACACTGGGGCAGAGGTTCTGTCAGCTCTGCAGGGGCAGGTTCAGAGGTGGTTGACGCCACGCCAACTTAAGGCAGGAATGGTGGTTTGCGACAATGGCACCAACCTCCTCTCTGCCCTCCGACAGGGACAACTGACCCATGTGCCCTGTTTGGCTCACGTCCTTAACTTGGTGGTGCAGCGGTTCTTGGGCAGGTACCCGGGCTTACAGGATGTCCTGAGGCAGGCCAGGAAAGTCTGTGTGCATTTCCGCCGGTCATATAATGCCAGTGCTCGGCTGACGGACCTCCAAAAGGAGTTTAACCTGCCCAAGAACCGCCTAATCTGTGACATGCCCACCAGGTGGAACTCGACATTGGCCATGCTGCAGCGGCTGCACACGCAGCAGAGGGCCATAAATGAGTACCTGTGCGACTATGGCACCAGGACAGGGTCAGGGGACCTTGGTTTTTTTTCCCCACGCCAGTGGGCCATGATCAGGGATGCATGCACTGTCCTGTCACCATTTGAGGAGGCCACGAGGATGGTGAGCACTGACAGTGCATGCATCAGTGACACTGTCCCCCTTGTCCACCTGTTGGAGCACACGCTGCGTGGAATAATGGACAGGGCACTTGAGGCAGAACAGAGGCAGGAAGAGGAGGACTTCCTTAGCTCTCAAGGCCCCCTTTATCCAGACAGTGTTCCTGCGTGCCCGCCGATCACACAGGAAGAGGACGAGGAGGAGGAGGAGGAGGAGGAGGAAGATTGTGTCAGTATGGAGGTGGAGCCTGGCACTCAGCATCAGCAGTCTTTAAGGGATCAGTCCCAAGGAACACATGGACTTGTACGTGGCTGGGAGGAGGTGGCTGCGGACGTTGTTGTCCTTAGTGACCCAGAGGACTCCGGACCGAATGCCTCAGCAAACCTACGCTGCATGGCCTCCCTGATCCTGCAAAGCCTGCGTAAGGATCCTCGTATTCGTGGTATCAAGGAGAAGGACCAATACTGGCTGGCAACCCTCCTTGATCCACGTTACAAGGGTAAGGTTGCGGACCTTATCTTGCCATCGCAGAGGGAGCAGAGGATGAAACATCTTCGGGAGGCCTTGCAGAAAGGTCTGTGCAACGCGTTCCCAGAGACTGGGAGGTTACAAACTCCTGTTTCTGGACAACGTGTTGCTGAGGCTTCGGTCAGTCAAAGAAGGAGCGGTGGAGAAGGTGGCCGTCTGACCGATGCGTTCAGACAATTTTTTGGTCCGCAACCCCAAGGTATGATCGGTTCCAGCAACCATCGCCAGCGTCTGTTTTACATGGTGCAGGAATACCTAGGGGCAAGATCAGACTTGGACACCTTTCCCACCGAAAATCCTCTGGGTTACTGGGTCTTGAGGATGGATCACTGGCCAGAGCTTGCACAGTATGCAATTGAGCTACTGGCCTGTCCTGCATCCAGCGTTCTTTCGGAACGCACATTCAGTGCTGCTGGAGGCGTGGTAACCGATCACAGGGTGCGTCTGTCCACTGACTCGGTCGATCGGCTGACCTTCATAAAAATGAATCAGTCTTGGATCACCACCAGCTACCAAGCACCTGATGCTGATGTAACTGAATAATTTTTTTCAGATCCCTTCAAAGACTGCCTATGCTGATGCTGAGTGACTATCCCTGAGTAATTATCCTCTTCCTCCTCAATCATCACGCTGATAGCTTGTAAGAACATTTTTGGTTCTGGGCGCCACCACCAGTGCCTAAGGCACAATTTTTCAGCCCCTGTATAACAGGGGCGTGTAATTACAATTTTTGATGTAATACTTTGCAGCAGGGCTCGTTCCTGCATTCCAACTAGAGTGTCTGTGAGGGGTTGCAGTGTTGTGGCACCAGCACCAGTGCCTAAGGCCCAATTTTTCTGCCCCTGTCTAACAGGGGCGTGTAATTACAATTTTTGATGCAATACTTTGCAGCAGGGCTCGTTCCTGCGTTCCAACTAGAGTGTCTGTGAGGGGTTGCAGTGTTGTGGCACCAGCACCAGTGCCTAAGGCCCAATTTTTCTGCCCCTGTCTAACAGGGGCGTGTAATTACAATTTTTGATGCAATACTTTGCAGCAGGGTTCGTTCCTGCGTTCCAACTAGAGTGTCTGTGAGGGGTTGCAGTGTTGTGGCACCAGCACCAGTGCCTAAGGCCTAATTTTTCAGCTCCTGTTCAACAGGGGCATGTAATTACAATTCTTGATCTAATATTTCACAGCAGGGCCCTGTGAGGGCTTACAGTGTTTTGGCCACAGCAACACCTAAGGCCCTAATTTCTGCTGAGTATATAGGGCAGGACCCTACTTTCAAACATCTAACTTACAAACGACTCCTACTTGCAAACGGAAGGAGACAACAGGAAGTGAGATGAAATCTACCCCTAGGAAGGGAAATTCTCTCATGTAAGAGTTAATATGGGAAAACAATTTCTCCTTTCCACTGATGCTTTCCAATCCTTGTTCCACAAAAAAACCCAAATTTTCAAAAAACATTTTTCATTGGGACAAAAAAGTGAGGTGAAATCTTCTGAAGAGGAGGAAAGACGCAAAACAAATGTCACAGGGGTGATAACCCTTCCCTATGTTTTCCAAAAAGCTTAGAAAAGATTTTTTGGCTGGAGCTAAACACGTTAAAAATGTTCAAAATTACAAACAGATTCTACTTAACAACAAACCTACAGTCCCTGTCTTGTTTGCACCGCCTGTATACTGCTGTTCAGAGTATATAGGGACCTTTCCTTATTTTAATTTGGGTGCGGGGTTCCCCTTAATATCCATACAAGACCCAAAGGGCCTGGTAATGGACTGGGGGGTACCCATGCCGTTTGTCTCACTGATTTTCATCCATATTGCCAGGACCCGACATGACATTAAACCCGCAAGCAGTTTTAAATGAGATTTTTTCCTTTAAAAATGACATTTGGTGCAGGGACTGTTCTAAACATGGGAAACACGCGTCACTTTACAGGCATACTATAGACACCCCCCAGGTACGATATTTAAAGGAATATTTCACTTTTTTTTTTTTACTTTAAGCATCATTAAAATCACTGCTCCCGAAAAAACGGCCGTTTTTAAAAGTTTTTTTTGCATTGATACATGTCCCCTGGGGTAGGACCCGGGTCCCCACACCCTTTTTAGGACAATACCATGCAAATTAGCCTTTAAAATGAGCACTTTTGATTTCGAACGTTCGAGTCCCATAGACGTCAATGGGGTTCTAACGTTCGTGCGAACTTGCGGTCCGTTCGCGGGTTCTGGTGCGAACCGAACCGGGGGGTGTTCGGCTCATCCCTATTCAGGAGAGGCAATTTCTCAGAATATAAGTAAATGAGTGAGGAAAGGTTTACTGGAGATTAACTTTATGTGATTGGTTGTTGATTTTAGACAACCATGAGTTGCTTTTCTTTTGATAGGACATATAGAGAAAAATAACCTTGGTCCTTGTGTGGAGTTTTGTAGTCTTATGATTAAGTGAGCTTGTGCAAAACATATCAAGACTTTTCCTCTGCTGTCATGTGCCAATCTCAACAAAGCCTCCTATTCAGGTGCATTGATTCATTTATTTTCTACTCCACTTTATGTCAGAGCTGCAAGAAAAGTCCTGTCTGGTAATCCTAAAATATCAGTTCTGCGAGAAGTTAGGAAAGTCAATGTTTGGGTGTCTATGATGCCAGTTGTGGGAGGTATTGTAATGGCAGACGTTGGGGAAATATGCTTTAGTTCAAGATGTTCATTGTGTTGTCAACTATGGTTTGAGAACTTTGGTTGAGATTGTAGGCTGACAGATTTTTTGGTCAGGCGCTTATCTGTAAATTTAGTGGGTCATTTGTTCTGTACATAGGTCAGCGTTGGAAAGCAACAAACTGAAGTATAATGAGTGCTCTTCTTTCCCAGAGGTAACTCGGCAGAGGTGGTCCACTGCTATGCGACAGATGCCATGTGCTAGAGATCAGTTCTACCTCTTGCCCCTCCAGGCCTGAGGGCTGCGTTGCTGCAACCGTGCAAGTAGGCCCAGAATGCCTGTCTGGGGCCTACTACTACAGAGATGGTCCTGTGCTGTCTGTCCTGCGAGAAGAAGCCGGACAATTGAGAAGACCCAGGGGAGGACCCATCTTGGGGAGGACCGTGCGGAAGGCTGGTCTCAAGAGGGGCCTGGTGACTCAATTGTAGGATGCATCTCAACCTAATCTACTGCACAAGTACTGCCGGGTCGGCTTAAAGGTTCTGGTACTGTGTAGCTCTTCATCTAAAACTTCTACGTCCTGTGGCAGAGGATCGTACAGTTAAATTGTTCTTCTCAAGTCTGTGGCAGAGACTTTTTGTTCGTGCTACGCTCCGGCTGCTAGGTCAGTGAGAGATACCTATCCGGGTGGGCAAAGATTTAATCTTGGACTGAGGGTATATTCGTCGCCAAGATTTCAATTCCTCAGTGATCTAAAGAAAAGGTATTTGAACTTTCCTGCAACTCCTCTTCTACCTCTTTACTGCTACTTCTTCAAGTTATTTCTCATTAAAGCATTGGAAAAGTACTGACTGGTGCCTACATTGTCAGATACAAAGCTCAACATGGACTCTAAGCTCTGGTATTGGTGAAACTACGGGTAAAGAGGTGACGATAACAGCCCGATTTAAATGAGCAGCTCCTTCGGGGGTAAGTGCTACAAGATATTTTGGTCTAGGTAACAATTTTGTACACTGTGAGGTACTTGAGTGTAATATAAATGTTTTGACCTGGATAGTAGCTCTGAGATGTCCATTCTAGAACAATCCATGATAGAAGAGCATTGAATGGAGATAAAGGTCCAGCTGGAAATCTGAGATGTAGGCGGTCAGGCTTAAAGCGGATCTTCACTGCATCTGAGCACCACAATCCAAAAACATTATTTAAAGAGTAAGTAAACCATGATGGGTTTTACTTCCTCTTTTTTCCTCTGCAAGGTAAAAGCATAATGGGCTAGTATGCATTGCATACTAGCCCATTATTTTGCACTTACCTGCAAACAAAGCCAGTGCTGTCACCGATGGTGGCCACATCCATCTTCACCCCTCTTCCTTCCAGGGCCGTGGACTCCGACTCTGTGACGGAGTCACGTGACATCACTCCCACATATGCGTGCTGAAGCCGCCGGTCACGGCACGGGCCCTTTAGAAACGATGTTTGTGCCCTTTCTTCAGTGCGTATATGGTAAATATCTCCTAAACAGTTCCAGTACCTACAGGTAAGCCTTTTCAGAATTCAATTTTAGAATTTTTTTAGAAAGTGGTGTAACTAGGTGTACAACCACTTTAATTCATCTTTAATATTCAAAGCAAACCCCCTACCCAGTCCATCCATGTCTCTATGGTTTATTTAGCTGAGAAATCACTTTGAACCCCCCCCCCCCCCCCCCCCCAGCACTTCTGGCCGTGGCCATCTTGAGTCAGGGCAAATAATTCATGTAGCATTAACTTCCTGGAACCCATCTTTCCTTAGCTCAAGCATGCATACAGGAGTGTGTGCTTAGATGAGAAAATCCCTCCTCCTCTACTCCCCTCCTAAAGACTCCTGGGATGTATGCCTAGGCAAGAAACCAAGAAGTAACAAGAAATGTAAAAAAAAAATGTAAAGCAAATAAATATGATATTCATTCCTATCTATTCACTAATGCTAGCAGCATGAGGATTAAAAATAATCAATGTTGATTGGGAGAGTAAAGTTCCACTTTAATGTTTGAATGGACAGGAAAGATTTACAGAGGGAGATTAGAAAGTCAATTTTGCAGATGCAAAAACAATGTGATTATGGTAAATTCCAAAATCCTTCTCAATAAAATAAACTAGTTTAGAGATAATGGGGAATGTGTAAGTAATACAAATTCTACTCAGTATCAGAGACCACGAACAGACATTTTTTTTTTTAGCTATGAGAAAAGCCTTGGATGATGAGTTTCTTCATAGCCTGTTTTACATCTTGGTTCCTTAGGCTGTAAATAAAAGCATTTAACATAGGAGTAATGATAGTGTAAGCCATGCTAACAATGCGATCATACTGGGAGGAGTAGTTTGATGATGGGCGGATGTAAATGAATATTACGGTGCCATAGAACAAGGATATGACCATGAGATGAGAAGAACAGGAGGAAAAGGCTTTGCTTCGGCTACTGCTGGTCTTTATTTTTACTATAGACAATGCAATGCGCACATAGGAAATAAGTATCAAAAGGAATGGAATAATAATAGGCACAGAACCTTCGGTGTATATTAGGAGCTCAGCTAGGGTGGTACTGGAGCAGGACAGCTTGATGAGTGATGTCACATCACAGAAGAAGTGGTGGATTAGTCTGTCCTCACAGTATTTTAATTGAGACAGAATATAAGTGTGCACTAATGAATTCAGAGATGATGCCATCCAGCAACTGATATTCATCATGTTCATAACTCTATCATTCATCAATGATATGTAGTGTAAGGGGATACAAACAGCTACATATCGATCAAATGCCATGACTGACAAGAGAAGACTTTCATTGGTGCCCAGAAGCACAAAGAAGTACATCTGCAGGAAACAGCCAAGGAAGGAGATGGAGGTTCCTCCTCGAAGAATGCAGGACAGAAGCTTGGGAACCGACACTGTTGAGAAGGAGATGTCCACTACTGACAGGTTCCCTAAGAAAAAGTACATTGGTGTGTGCAACTGTGCAGAAAGTATAATGGAACTTATTAAAAGTAAGTTAGCAGTCCATGTGAGGGCGTATATGACCAGAAGGGTGGAGAAGAGAACAGCATGGTTGTAGTGAAGGTCTGAGAAGGCCAGAAGAATAAAACCGGAGGTAAGATTTACTGTTTCCATCACTTGTGATCTAAAATGTTCTTTGTGATGATACCAAATTCACATAATCCGATTCTACTTGTTGTTGTATTTGCAGATTTCTCTGTTATGCCATTCCTGATAATGGACATTGGGTACAGTATTTTACATTATGTTTTTTTTTTTTTTAATTTTACTCTTTTAAAATGCATTAAACACTTGGGAAACAATCTGTCTTATTAGCAATATGCAGTTTCTTTGGAAAATCTATCCACATTTGTATCTACATTTTTACATTACATCATCCTTGTGCCTTATGCCGTGACATTATAAGTGAACTAATAGACCAAAAACAAAAAGTACACTTCAATTCATCCCAAACTGCAGGTACTTCCAAGTTCTGAAGTCCAAGAAAGTGCCTGGGGACCCCTGAAGTCCAAGAAGTTCTGTAATGTAACTCGTGTCTGATTTAATCATTTCCCTTTGTGTTTATAAAGTATTCTGATTCGGATTCCATTGTCATTGGCTGTGGACTCCCTCTTCTGTCTTATTATTAGATAGTGAGACCACTAGTCACAGTGCATTAGGCTTGAGACAATGACCACAAAAGCCAGTCCCTGGTTGCAATATAGAGAGACCCAGGACTATAGAGCAGTGGTTCTCAACTCCTGTCCTCAGGACCCACCAACAGGCCAGATTTAACCGCTTCACCCCTTATCAGAGCACTTTTTGCAATTCGGCACTGCGTCGCTTTAACTGACAATTGCGCAGCCGTGCGACGTTACACCCAAACAAAATTGACGTCCTTTTTTTCCCACAAATAGAGCTTTCTTTTGGTGGTATTTGATCATCTCTGCGGTTTTTATTTTTTGCGCTAGAAACAAAAAAAGAGCGACAATTTTGAAAAAAAAAAACACATTATTTTGTACTTTTTGCTATAATAAACATCCCTCAAAAATATGTAAAAAAAAATTTTTCTCAGTTGAGGCCGATATGTATTCTTCTACATATTTTTGGGTAAAAAAATTTGCAATAAGCGTATATTGATTGGTTTGCGCAAAAGTTATAACATCTACAAAATAGGGGATAGTTTATGGCAGTTTAATTATTAATTTATTTTTATTAGTAATGTTGGCGATCTGCGATTTTTATTGTGACTGCGACATTGCGGCGGACACATTGGACACTTTTGACACTATTTTGGGACCATTGTCATTTATACAGCGATCAGAGCTATAAAAATGCACTGATTACTGTGTAAATGACACTGGCAGGGAAGGGGTTAAACATTAGGGAGGGATCAAGGGGTTAAGTGTGTGTCCTAGGGAGTGATTCTAACTGTGGGGGGGAGGGGGAATGGGCTACCTAGGACATAACAGAGATCACCGCCCCTGTTCACAGGGAGCAGTAGATCTCGGTCATGTCACAAGGCAGAACAGGGAAATGCCTTTTTTTACATAGGCATCTTCCCGTTCTGCGGCTTCGTGACACGTTCGCCGGGACACCGGCGGACACCAAGCCTGCGGGTCCCGCGGGCACGGTCGCGCTGTAAGCGTCAGGCGCGACGGTGCGCGCTTCTGCTAGCCCTACCAATTAAAGGGGACGTACAGGTACACCCATTTGCCCACCGCTGCCATTGTGCTGACGTATAGCGGTCGGCAAGTGGTTAAGTATTACCTTGGGGAGATGCAGACTAGAATACTGCAATCACTGAGCAGCAAATGATATCACCTGTGATGTATTTCAGTTATCTTGCAAACCTGGCCTGTTAGTGGGTCCTGAGGACAGGAGTTGAGAACCACTGCTATAGAGAGCCCCATAGGTACCTTTGCCTTGGTGGTTGTAAACCCTTACATATACCCAGTGAAGTGACTAGCCTCAGGTGATACACAGAGATGTATCAAATCTTCCTACATACATTTTACCTGTTTATCTGCACCCCTTCTCTTCTACAACCATTCAAAGTAGATAAGTTATACAGCATTTCTGAACTCCAGAAGGCAGGGGGTGGGGATCTAATGTCACACATTGCACAGCATAGAGCATGGAGCTAAGTGTAACCTGAGATTTGAGTGGAGGGAACAGCCACACCCCTCTCTACACAATCTCATATGGAAACAAGCACAGCTTGGGCTGTCAATCACCTGCTATGTGCTGGATGGGGAGTGGGGCCATCCCCTGGGTATTGGTTGGTGTCTGCATAGACTGTCAGTAGGGACTCTTGCAGATAGCAGAGGAAGAAGGGAGGAGGCAGAAATCACACTATGAGTTTTGGATAGAGGCAAGTACACACTATAGTAGGGTATGTTTTGTTCATTTTTTACTTCGAAGCTTACAACCACTTTTAGGCTGGGTTCACACTGAAGCACGAAGCAGCTCACAACAGGAGTCCGGTGCGTCCCTGTTTACCGTTTCAGGTCCGATTTCAGTCCAGTAATTTTCACCAGAGCTGCACCGGAGATGTGCGAACCGGCTCCATAGAGAGCCGGTCATAATCTCCTGACTTGAGAATTGGATGCGGGGAAGCCACATCCAATTCGCAATAGTGTGAACCCAGCCTAAGATTTTTGCTTTAGGGCCACAAGATTTACAGCCCCTTTTCGTATTTCTATTAACCACCTCCCACTCGGCCACGGCACATATGCGGGCAGGTGGGCGCTTCCTCCTTCTAAGTGGACGGGAGGAGGGGGATCACGCGCGTGTGCCGTGCAGCGGCGTGATCCTGATGCGCTCGTGTCACCCGGACACGGTGCATCTCCGGCAGGAGCCCTCGGCAGGAGGGCTCTGTGATTGGCCTTCCTGATCACATGACGGCTGTGTCCAATCACAGCCGTCATGTGATGTAGATAGAGAGCCGGTTGCTAGGCCGGTGATTGGTGAGTATGAGCTGTTTTTTACAGCTTTTTACACACTGATCACCAGCCCAGCGTCCCCACACATGTCCCCACACAATGTAAAATCACAATGTCCCCAAAATAGTGTCCCCAAAACAATGTCCCCACACACATGTCCCCTCACATGTCCCCACAAAGTAAAAACACCTGTCCCCCACATATGTAACAGTAAAATCATATGTCCCAATGATCATCTGCACACATCTGTACATGATCATATGCGTACATATGTCCGTGCTCACACAAACCAATTATTATACAATAAACAGGATTTTTTTTACCAAAGACATGTAGCAGAATACATTTTGGCTTAAATTTATCACAAAATTAGATTTTATTGGATTTCTTTTAAAACAGAAAGTAGAAAATATATATTTATTTTTTAATTTCCGCTTTTTCTTTCGCTTATATCGCAAATAATAAAAAACTGATTTGTGAATAAATACCACCAAAAGAAAGCTCAATTTGTGTGAACAAAATAATAAAAATTTCATTTGGGTACTCTGTTGTATGACGGCGCAATTCTTATTGAAAGTGCAAGAGCGCTGAAAGCTGAAAATTGGCCTGGGAAGGAAGAGGGCAAAATTGCCCGGTATTGAAGTGGTTAACTATCACATCCCATTCTCCTCGCAAATTTATACTTTGCAAGTAAAGTGTGGACGATGAAGCTGTACTAATGCTTTGCTTGTGGGCAAAATTATGTTTCTTGAATTCATACATTTATTTTTCCTGCAGTAGATTATCTTGTCAGCTTTTAAAGCTGCAAGTTTGCATTGCAAACTGTTATGTCCTGCAAATTTTTAATGTCCAGTGTATATAGTATATATTTACATTCACTCACAGCGAACACAATTTGCTGTGCAGTTACACAGACATCCAGTATACGTGCAAGACTGCATTCCACTACATAGATCCCCCATCCAATATTCTGCCTACTGCCTTCTCTAAGGCCCCTTTCACACTGGAGCGGTTTTCAGGCGGTATTGCGCTAAAAATGCTTTCACACTGAAGCGGTGCGCAGGCAGGGCGGTGAAAAAAGTCCTGCAAACCGCTTTTTTGGAGCGGGGAAGGAGCGGTGTATTCACCACTCCTTCCCCGCTCCTGCCCATTGAAATCAATGGGACAGCGCGGCTATACCGTGGCTATAGCCGCGCTGTACGAGGGATTTTAACCCTTTTTCGGCCGCCAGCGGGGGGTAAAACCGCACCGCTAGCGGCCGAATACCGCTGCAAGAACGACGGTACAGCAGCGCTAAAAATAGCGCTGTTGTACCGCCGACGCCCCCACCGCCCCAGTGTGAAAGGGGCCTTATTCTTTAAAGTGTTACTAAACCCACAACAGTAAAATCAATCTGTATATGTAGTAAAGCATGCTTGTTATACTCTGCACTGTGGAACCTAAGGGGTTAATCCTCTGCATTGTGTAAAAAGGCAGTTTGATCCTGTCTTCTCTGATCCTCCCCTTCTTCCACAGTTCCCAATCCATCTCCTGATAAGACAGAGCCTTTGGAGTCACTCTGCACATGCTCAGTTTGGTGTGTATTGCTAAAGAGTTTTTTTTTCCTTTGGAGCGTGCATGTGATTGGTACAGGGCCAATCAGCACTGTCCAGACAGAGGGTCAGAGATTCTACAGCCTCATAGGACAGTCAGATGAGAATGAAAACTCCTCCTACAAGCTTTAACCAGACACTAATAGAAGCCACAAGACTGCTCTAACTGCTGATTAGGGATGAGCTTCGAGTTTGAGTCGAACTCATGTTCGACTCGAACATGGGCTGTTCGCAAGTTCGCCGAACAGGGAACAATTTGGGGTGTTCGCGGCAAATTTGAATGCCACGGAACACCCTTTAAAAGTCTATGGGAGAAATCAAAAGTGCTAATTTTAAGGGCTTATATGCAAGTTATTGTCATAAAAAGTGTTTGGGGACCCGGGTCCTGCCCCAGGGGACATGGATCAATGCAAAAAAAATACAGCCGTTTTTTCGGGAGCAGTGATTTTAATAATGCTTACAGTGAAACAATAAAAGTGTAATATCCCTTTAAATTTCGTAGCTGGGGGGTGTCTATAGTATGCCTGTAAAGGGGCGCATGTTTCCTTTGTTTAGAACAGTCTGACAGCAAAATGACAGGAAAAAAAGTAATTTAAAACTACTCGCGGCTATTATTAAAGCGGTTGTATAGTCTTTTTTTAACTTTTACCTACAGGTAAGCCTATAATAAGGCTTAACTGTAGGTAAAAAAAAAATCTCCTAAACCTGTACAGTTTAGGAGATATTCCCCTTGCTATGAGCCGCTGACTGCAGTGGTGCATGCGCACAGGGGATTCTCGGCTGAAGGCCCGGCAACTGCCGGACCTTGCCGGAAAAGAAATTTCCCGCATGCGCGGGAGTGATGCCATTGCGGCTCCAGCCACTCACAGCGCTGGAACCGCGATACCCGGAAGACACGCTGAGGCAACATGTCAGCTACCTCGGCGTGGACCAGGTAAGATATCGACGCCTCGTTCTAAGGTAAGTATTTCATAATGAGCTAGTATGCGGTGCATACTAGCTCATTATGCATTTTGCTTTACAGGTGTAAAAAAAAAAAAATTTTCAGCGGGTATACAACCGCTTTAATGCATTACCGGTCTGACAATACACATAGAAGTTCATTGATAAAAACGGCATGGGAATTCCCCACAGGGGAACCCCGAACCAAAATTTCAAAAAAAAAATGACGTGGGGGGCCCCCCTAAATTCCATACCAGGCCCTTCAGGTCTGGTATGGATATTAAGGGGAACCCTGGCCAAAATAAAAAAAAAATGACGTGGGGGTCCCCCTAAATTCCATACCAGGCCCTTCAGGTCTGGTATGGATATTAAGGGGAACCCCGCGCCAATTTTTTTTAAAAAAATGACGTGGGGGTCCCCCTAAATTCCATACCAGGCCCTTCAGGTCTGGTATGGATATTAAGGGGAACCCCGTGTCAAAATTTTTAAAAAAACGGCGTGGGGTCCCCCCAAAAATCCATACCAGACCCTTATCCGAGCACACAACCTGGCAGGCCGCAGGAAAAGAGGGGGAGACAAGAGAGCCCCCCCTCCTGAACCATACCAGGCCACATGCCCTCAACATTGGGAGGGTGCTTTGGGGTAGCCCCCCAAAACACCTTGTCCCCATGTTGATGAGGACAAGGGCTTCATCCCCACAACCCCGGTCGGTGGTTGTGGGGGTCTGCGGGCGGGGGTTTTTTCGGAATCTGCAAGCCCCCTTTAACAAGGGGACCCCCAGATCCCGGCCCTCCCCCTTGTGTGAAATGGTAAGGGGGTACAAAAGTACCCCTACCATTTCAATAAAAAACTCAAAAATGTTAAAAATGACAAAAGAAAGTTTTTGACAATTCCTTTATTTAAATGCTTCTTTCTTCTTTCTTCTATCTTCTATCTTCCTTCATCTTCTTCTTTTGGTTCTTCTGGTTCTTCTGGTTCTTCCTCCGGTGTTCTCGTCCAGCATCTCCTCCGCGGCGTTTTCTTCCCTTCTTCTCCTCGGGCAGCTCCGCATCCATGGCATGGAGGGAGGCTCCCGCTCTTCTCTTCATCTTCTTCTCTTCATCTTCTTCTCTTCATCTTCTTTTCGGGCCGCTCCGCATCCGTGCTGGCATGGAGGGAGGCTCCCGCTGTGTGACGCTTCTCCTCTTCTGATGGTTCTTAAATAATGGGGGCGGGGCCACCCGGTGACCCCGCCCCCCTCTGACGCACGGGGACATGGCGGGACTTCCCTGTGGCATTTCCCGTGACGCCACAGGGAAGTCCCGTCAAGTCACCGTGCGTCAGAGGGGGCGGGGTCATCGGGTGGCCCCGCCCCCCATTATTTAAGAACTGTCAGAAGAGGAGAAGCGTCACACAGTGGGAGCCTCCCTCCATGCCGTCATGGATGCGGAGCGGCCCGAAAAGAAGATGAAGACAAGAAGACGAAGAGAAGAAGATGAAGAGAAGAAGATGAAGAGAAGATGAAGAGAAGAGCGGGAGCCTCCCTCCATGCCATGGATGCGGAGCGGCCCGAGGAGAAGAAGGGAAGAAGACGTCGCAGAGGAGATGCTGGACGAGAACACCGGAGGAAGAACCAGAAGAACCAGAAGAAGAAGAAGATGAAGGAAGATAGAAGAAAGAAGAAAGAAGAAGCATTTAAATAAAGGAATTGTCAAAAACTGTCTCTTGTCATTTTTAACATTTTTGACAGTTTTTTAGTGAAATGGTAGGGGTACTTTTGTACCCCCTTACCATTTCACACAGGGGGGAAGGGCCGGGATCTGGGGGTCCCCTCGTTAAAGGGGGCTTCCAGATTCCAATAAGCCCCCTGCCCGCAGACCCCCACAACCACCAGCCAGGTTTGTGGGCATGAGGCCCTTGTCCTCATCAACATGGGGACAAAGTGTTTTGGGGGGCTACCCCAAAAAGCACCCTCCCAATGTTGAGGGCATGTGGCCTGCTACGGTTCAGGAGGGGGGGCGCTCTCTCGCCCCCCCCTCTTTTCCCGCGGCCTGCCAGGTTGCGTGCTCAGATAAGGGTCTGGTATGGATTTTTGGGGGGACCCCACGCTGTTTTTTTTATTTTGGCGCAGGGTTCCCCTTAATATCCATACCAGACCTGAAGGGCCTGGTATGGAATTTAGGGGGACCCCGCACGTCATTTTTTTTTTTTTAATTTTGGTTCGGGGTTCCCCTGTGGGGAATTCCCATGCCGTTTTTATCAATGAACTTCTATGTTTATTGTTGGACCGGCAATGCATTAATAGCCGCGAGTAGTTTTAAATTACTTTTTTTCCTTTTCTCATTTTGCTGTCAGACTGTTCTAAACACGGGAAACATGCGCCCCTTTACAGGCATACTATAAACACCCCCCAGGTACGAAATTTAAAGGGATATTACACTTTTATTGTTTCACTTTAAGCATTATTAAAATCACTGTTCCCGAAAAAACGGCCATTTTTAAAACTTTTTTTGCATTGATCCATGTCCCCTGGGACAGGACCCAGGTCCCCAAACACTTTTTATGACAATAACTTGCATATAAGCCTTTAAAATTAGCACTTTTGATTATTCATGTTCGTGTCCCATAGACTTTAACGGTGTTCGCGTGTTCGAACAAATTTTTTGCCTGTTCGTATGTTCTGGTGCGAACCGAACAGGGGGGTGTTCGGCTCATCCCTACTGCTGATGAGAAAATGTATTTAGCAGTTTATATTTACTAAAATATTTGCATTTCCATGTTCTGTGTACTGGGGGAGACCAGATATAAGAATGCAGGGTCCTGGGTTTAGTAACACTTTAAATAATATACTTGGGAGATGTCCTAAAGCAGTTCTTTGGTCACAGTATACACTAGGGATGAGCTTCGTGTTCGAGTCGAACCCATGTTCGACTCGAACATCGGCTGTTCGACCGTCCGTCGAATTGCGAACGATATGGGCCGTTCGCGCCAAATTCGTGTGGCGCGTCACGGCCCATAATTCACTGCGGCATCGCAGTGCATTGCTGGCTGATGATTGGCCAAGCATGCACTATGACCCGCATGCTTGGCCAATCACAGCGCCGTCAGTAGAGAGAGCTGTAATTGGCCAAAGCCAGGGTGGCTTTGGCCAATTATGGCTCAGGGGATTTAGTACACACCCCACACTATATAAGGCCGCCTGCACGGCGGCCCTGTGTAGTGTGTGTTCCGGTGTGCTGAGAGATAGAGAGAGAGAGAGACAGTGTCATTTGATTTGAGTTAGATAGATTAGGCAGAACAGTCAGTCAGTTAGCTGCACTTACAGTGTATTGTGTATATATATGCATCCCAGGTGTTGCATATATATATATACACTGTATTCAGTTTAGCTAGATCCGTTCCTGTTATCTTCTATCTAGACTATTTAGTGCAGTGTGTCCTGCTCACAGTGTTCAGCTAGATCCGTTCCTGCTATTTACATTCAGTGCAGTGCGTCCTGCTCACAGTGTTCAGCTAGATCCGTTCCTGCTATTTACATTCAGTGCAGTGCGTCCTGCTCACAGTGTTCAGCTAGATCCGTTCCTGCTATTTACATTCAGTGCAGTGCGTCCTGCTCACAGTGTTCAGCTAGATCCGTTCCTGCTATTTACATTCAGTGCAGTGCGTCCTGCTCACAGTGTTCAGCTAGATCCGTTCCTGCTATTTACATTCAGTGCAGTGCGTCCTGCTCACAGTGTTCAGCTAGATCCGTTCCTGCTATTTACATTCAGTGCAGTGCGTCCTGCTCACAGTGTTCAGCTAGATCCGTTCCTGCTATTGACATTCAGTGCAGTGCGTCCTGCTCACAGTGTTCAGCTAGATCCGTTCCTGCTATTTACATTCAGTGCAGTGCGTCCTGCTCACAGTGTTCAGCTAGATCCGTTCCTGCTATTTACATTCAGTGCAGTGCGTCCTGCTCACAGTGTTCAGCTAGATCCGTTCCTGCTATTTACATTCAGTGCAGTGCGTCCTGCTCACAGTGTTCAGCTAGATCCGTTCCTGCTATTTACATTCAGTGCAGTGCGTCCTGCTCACAGTGTTCAGCTAGATCCGTTCCTGCTATTTACATTCAGTGCAGTGCGTCCTGCTCACAGTGTTCAGCTAGATCCGTTCCTGCTATTTACATTCAGTGCAGTGCGTCCTGCTCACAGTGTTCAGCTAGATCCGTTCCTGCTATTGACATTCAGTGCAGTGCGTCCTGCTCACAGTGTTCAGCTAGATCCGTTCCTGCTATTTACATTCAGTGCAGTGCGTCCTGCTCACAGTGTTCAGCTAGATCCGTTCCTGCTATTTACATTCAGTGCAGTGCGTCCTGCTCACAGTGTTCAGCTAGATCCGTTCCTGCTATTTACATTCAGTGCAGTGCGTCCTGCTCACAGTGTTCAGCTAGATCCGTTCCTGCTATTTACATTCAGTGCAGTGCGTCCTGCTCACAGTGTTCAGCTAGATCCGTTCCTGCTATTTACATTCAGTGCAGTGCGTCCTGCTCACAGTGTTCAGCTAGATCCGTTCCTGCTATTTACATTCAGTGCAGTGCGTCCTGCTCACAGTGTTCAGCTAGATCCGTTCCTGCTATTTACATTCAGTGCAGTGCGTCCTGCTCACAGTGTTCAGCTAGATCCGTTCCTGCTATTTACATTCAGTGCAGTGCGTCCTGCTCACAGTGTTCAGCTAGATCCGTTCCTGCTATTTACATTCAGTGCAGTGCGTCCTGCTCACAGTGTTCAGCTAGATCCGTTCCTGCTATTTACATTCAGTGCAGTGCGTCCTGCTCACAGTGTTCAGCTAGATCCGTTCCTGCTATTTACATTCAGTGCAGTGCGTCCTGCTCACAGTGTTCAGCTAGATCCGTTCCTGCTATTGACATTCAGTGCAGTGCGTCCTGCTCACAGTGTTCAGCTAGATCCGTTCCTGCTATTGACATTCAGTGCAGTGCGTCCTGCTCACAGTGTTCAGCTAGATCCGTTCCTGCTATTTACATTCAGTGCAGTGCGTCCTGCTCACAGTGTTCAGCTAGATCCGTTCCTGCTATTTACATTCAGTGCAGTGCGTCCTGCTCACAGTGTTCAGCTAGATCCGTTCCTGCTATTTACATTCAGTGCAGTGCGTCCTGCTCACAGTGTTCAGCTAGATCCGTTCCTGCTATTTACATTCAGTGCAGTGCGTCCTGCTCACAGTGTTCAGCTAGATCCGTTCCTGCTATTTACATTCAGTGCAGTGCGTCCTGCTCACAGTGTTCAGCTAGATCCGTTCCTGCTATTTACATTCAGTGCAGTGCGTCCTGCTCACAGTGTTCAGCTAGATCCGTTCCTGCTATTGACATTCAGTGCAGTGCGTCCTGCTCACAGTGTTCAGCTAGATCCGTTCCTGCTATTTACATTCAGTGCAGTGCGTCCTGCTCACAGTGTTCAGCTAGATCCGTTCCTGCTATTTACATTCAGTGCAGTGCGTCCTGCTCACAGTGTTCAGCTAGATCCGTTCCTGCTATTTACATTCAGTGCAGTGCGTCCTGCTCACAGTGTTCAGCTAGATCCGTTCCTGCTATTTACATTCAGTGCAGTGCGTCCTGCTCACAGTGTTCAGCTAGATCCGTTCCTGCTATTTACATTCAGTGCAGTGCGTCCTGCTCACAGTGTTCAGCTAGATCCGTTCCTGCTATTTACATTCAGTGCAGTGCGTCCTGCTCACAGTGTTCAGCTAGATCCGTTCCTGTTATCTTCCTACTGACAGGCAGGCTTGTCTGGTTACAGTATATAAAGCTACCTGAAGAAAATTACAGGTGTTCTTTTTGATCCTATTAGTACCACGGTCAGGCAGCTAGACTATTTACATTTAGTACAGTGTGTCCTGCTCACAGTGTTCAGCTAGATCCGTTCCTGTTATCTTCCTACTGACAGGCAGGCTTGTCTGGTTACAGTATATAAAGCTACCTGAAGAAAATTACAGGTGTTCTATCCCAGCTTAGTGCAGCTACAGGCCATTAGTATGTCTGGAAGGCCAAGAAGGAGAGGCAGACAGTCACAAGCCAATAAGAGAGGGCAAGCAGGCTCTGTGTCTAGTGCTGGTCGTGGAGACGGTGCATCCTCATCAGCACGTGGCCATGGGACACGCTTGGCCTTTTTTTCGGCAGCTGGCCGTGTTGAGCCGCAACATGCGGAAGACTTGGTCGAGTGGATGACCAAGCCGTCCTCATCCTCCTCATCCTCTCTCACCCATGCCCAGGGTGCTTTGTCTGGCAAAGCAGCGGCCTCTTCCCTCAGCTCAATGTCATCAGTGACTCCTTCCCTAGCTCCACCATGTCCTCCTGAGGATTCCCTCGAACTGTTTGACCACAGTGTTGGGTACATGCTCCAGGAGGATGCCCAGCGTTTGGAAGGCTCTGATGATGATACTGAGCTCGATGAAGGCAGTAACATGAGCACGGACAGAGGGGGTGCCCAAGAAGGACAGCAATCTGGCAGTCATGCTCCCCCTGCTGCAGCATACTGCCAGGTTTGCTCCAGTGATGAGGAGGGAGGGGATGATGAGGTCACTGACTCAACGTGGGTGCCTGATAGGAGAGAGGAGGAGGAGGAGGAGGAGGAGGCGGCACATCACCAACGAGGCAGGATGCCCTCCAGGGGCCAGCCTAAGGGCAGCACATTGACTGCATCACACCCCAAAGCTCCACATGTGCAGGGCGCTGCAGTCTCTGCGCGTTATTCAAAAAGTTCTTTGGTGTGGGCCTTTTTTGAGACGAGTGCATCAGATCGCACCGCTGCTATTTGCAACATATGTCTCAAGCGTATCTCGCGTGGCCAAAACATCTCCCGCTTGGGTACCACATGCTTGACCAGACATATGTTGACCTGCCATGCAGTTCGTTGGCAAGCGTATCTGAAAGACCCACACCAAAGAACAAAGAGGATCTCTCCTTGCTCCTCATCAGCTGAGATTTCCAACCCCACTAGACCTTCAGTCCTCTCTGAGACCTGCAGTGAGAGGAATGAAGGTGTAAAATTAGGTGTGTCACAGCCAAGTACTTGTGGGCAATCTGCTTTTGGTACACCGACGTCAGATTGTACCAGGCAAATTTCCCTGCCCCAGCTGCTGCACCGCCGAAAGAAGTTTGCTCCCAGCCATCCACATGCCCAGCGGTTGAATGCTAGCTTGGCAAAATTGCTAGCACTTCAACTGCTGCCTTTTCAGTTGGTAGACTCTGCCCCCTTCCGTGAGTTTGTGGAATGTGCGGTTCCTCAGTGGCAGGTACCCAAACGCCACTTTTTCTCACGGAAGGCGATTCCGGCTCTCTACCGGCATGTGGAAGGCAATGTCCATGCCTCGCTGGACAGGGCGGTCAGCGGTAAGGTGCATATTACCGCTGACTCATGGTCCAGCAGGCATGGACAGGGACGTTACTTAAGTTTCACGGCGCATTGGGTGACTCTGCTGGCAGCTGGGAAGGATGCAGGACAAGGTGCAGTAGTGTTGGAGGTTGTTCCGCCACCACGCCTCCAAAATGCTGATTGTGACACACCTCTCTCCTCCACCCCCTCCTCTTCTTCTTCCTCCATGGCCTCTTCCTCGGAACCAGCGGTGCTCCGTAGGCGTTCAAGGGGCTACGCAAGTACGCAGGCCAAAAGATGCCATGCGGTGCTTGAGCTGGTGTGCTTGGGGGACAGGAGCCACACTGGGGCAGAGGTTCTGTCAGCTCTGCAGGGGCAGGTTCAGAGGTGGTTGACGCCACGCCAACTTAAGGCAGGAATGGTGGTTTGCGACAATGGCACCAACCTCCTCTCTGCCCTCCGACAGGGACAACTGACCCATGTGCCCTGTTTGGCTCACGTCCTTAACTTGGTGGTGCAGCGGTTCTTGGGCAGGTACCCGGGCTTACAGGATGTCCTGAGGCAGGCCAGGAAAGTCTGTGTGCATTTCCGCCGGTCATATAATGCCAGTGCTCGGCTGACGGACCTCCAAAAGGAGTTTAACCTGCCCAAGAACCGCCTAATCTGTGACATGCCCACCAGGTGGAACTCGACGTTGGCCATGCTGCAGCGGCTGCACACGCAGCAGAGGGCCATCAATGAGTACCTGTGCGACTATGGCACCAGGACAGGGTCAGGGGACCTTGGTTTTTTTTCCCCACGCCAGTGGGCCATGATCAGGGATGCATGCACTGTCCTGTCACCATTCGAGGAGGCCACGAGGATGGTGAGCACTGACAGTGCATGCATCAGTGACACTGTCCCCCTTGTCCACCTGTTGGAGCACACGCTGCGTGGAATAATGGACAGGGCACTTGAGGCAGAACAGAGGCAGGAAGAGGAGGACTTCCTTAGCTCTCAAGGCCCCCTTTATCCAGACAGTGTTCCTGCGTGCCCGCCGATCACACAGGAAGAGGACGAGGAGGAGGAGGAGGAGGAGGAGGAAGATTGTGTCAGTATGGAGGTGGAGCCTGGCACTCAGCATCAGCAGTCTTTAAGGGATCAGTCCCAAGGAACACATGGACTTGTACGTGGCTGGGAGGAGGTGGCTGCGGACGTTGTTGTCCTTAGTGACCCAGAGGACTCCGGACCGAATGCCTCAGCAAACCTACGCTGCATGGCCTCCCTGATCCTGCAAAGCTTGCGTAAGGATCCTCGTATTCGTGGTATCAAGGAGAAGGACCAATACTGGCTGGCAACCCTCCTTGATCCACGTTACAAGGGTAAGGTTGCGGACCTTATCTTGCCATCGCAGAGGGAGCAGAGGATGAAACATCTTCGGGAGGCCTTGCAGAAAGGTCTGTGCAACGCGTTCCCAGAGACTGGGAGGTTACAAACTCCTGTTTCTGGACAACGTGTTGCTGAGGCTTCGGTCAGTCAAAGAAGGAGCGGTGGAGAAGGTGGCCGTCTGACCGATGCGTTCAGACAATTTTTTGGTCCGCAGCCCCAAGGTATGATCGGTTCCAGCAACCATCGCCAGCGTCTGTTTTACATGGTGCAGGAATACCTAGGGGCAAGATCAGACTTGGACACCTTTCCCACCGAAAATCCTCTGGGTTACTGGGTCTTGAGGATGGATCACTGGCCAGAGCTTGCACAGTATGCAATTGAGCTACTGGCCTGTCCTGCATCCAGCGTTCTTTCGGAACGTACATTCAGTGCTGCTGGAGGCGTGGTAACCGATCACAGGGTGCGTCTGTCCACTGACTCGGTCGATCGGCTGACCTTCATAAAAATGAATCAGTCTTGGATCACCACCAGCTACCAAGCACCTGATGCTGATGTAACTGAATAATTTTTTTCAGATCCCTTCAAAGACTGCCTATGCTGATGCTGAGTGATTATCCCTGAGTAATTATCCTCTTCCTCCTCAATCATCACGCTGATAGCTTGTAAGAACATTTTTGGTTCTGGGCGCCACCACCAGTGCCTAAGGCACAATTTTTCAGCCCCTGTATAACAGGGGCGTGTAATTACAATTTTTGATGTAATACTTTGCAGCACGGCTCGTTCCTGCATTCCAACTAGAGTGTCTGTGAGGGGTTGCAGTGTTGTGGCACCAGCACCAGTGCCTAAGGCCCAATTTTTCTGCCCCTGTCTAACAGGGGCGTGTAATTACAATTTTTGATGCAATACTTTGCAGCAGTGCTCGTTCCTGCGTTCCAACTAGAGTGTCTGTGAGGGGTTGCAGTGTTGTGGCACCAGCACCAGTGCCTAAGGCCCAATTTTTCTGCCCCTGTCTAACAGGGGCGTGTAATTACAATTTTTGATGCAATACTTTGCAGCAGTGCTCGTTCCTGCGTTCCAACTAGAGTGTCTGTGAGGGGTTGCAGTGTTGTGGCACCAGCACCAGTGCCTAAGGCCCAATTTTTCTGCCCCTGTCTAACAGGGGCGTGTAATTACAATTTTTGATGCAATACTTTGCAGCAGTGCTCGTTCCTGCGTTCCAACTAGAGTGTCTGTGAGGGGTTGCAGTGTTGTGGCACCAGCACCAGTGCCTAAGGCCCAATTTTTCTGCCCCTGTCTAACAGGGGCGTGTAATTACAATTTTTGATGCAATACTTTGCAGCAGTGCTCGTTCCTGCGTTCCAACTAGAGTGTCTGTGAGGGGTTGCAGTGTTGTGGCACCAGTGCCTAAGGCCTAATTTTTCAGCTCCTGTTCAACAGGGGCATGTAATTACAATTCTTGATCTAATATTTCACAGCAGGGCCCTGTGAGGGCTTACAGTGTTTTGGCCACAGCAACACCTAAGGCCCAAATTTCTGCTGAGTATATAGGGCAGGACCCTACTTTCAAACATCTAACTTACAAACGACTCCTACTTGCAAACGGAAGGAGACAACAGGAAGTGAGATGAAATCTACCCATAGGAAGGGAAATTCTCTCATGTAAGAGTTAATATGGGAAAACAATTTCTCCTTTCCACTGATGCTTTCCAATCCTTGTTCCACAAAAAAACCCAAATTTTCAAAAAACATTTTTCATTGGGACAAAAAAGTGAGGTGAAATCTTCTGAAGAGGAGGAAAGACGCAAAACAAATGTCACAGGGGTGATAACCCTTCCCTATGTTTTCCAAAAAGCTTAGAAAAGATTTTTTGGCTGGAGCTAAACACATTAAAAATGTTCAAAATTACAAACAGATTCTACTTAACAACAAACCTACAGTCCCTGTCTTGTTTGCACCGCCTGTATACTGCTGTTCAGAGTATATAGGGACCTTTCCTTATTTTAATTTGGGTGCGGGGTTCCCCTTAATATCCATACAAGACCCAAAGGGCCTGGTAATGGACTGGGGGGTACCCATGCCGTTTGTCTCACTGATTTTCATCCATATTGCCAGGACCCGACATGACATTAAACCCGCAAGCAGTTTTAAATGAGATTTTTTCCTTTAAAAATGACATTTGGTGCAGGGACTGTTCTAAACATGGGAAACACGCGTCACTTTACAGGCATACTATAGACACCCCCCAGGTACGATATTTAAAGGAATATTTCACTTTTTTTTTTTTACTTTAAGCATCATTAAAATCACTGCTCCCGAAAAAACGGCCGTTTTTAAAAGTTTTTTTTGCATTGATACATGTCCCCTGGGGTAGGACCCGGGTCCCCAAACCCTTTTTAGGACAATACCATGTAAATTAGCCTTTAAAATGAGCACTTTTGATTTCGAACGTTCGAGTCCCATAGACGTCAATGGGGTTCTAACGTTCGTGCGAACTTTCGGTCCGTTCGCGGGTTCTGGTGCGAACCGAACCGGGGGGTGTTCGGCTCATCCCTAGTATACACTTTCATTTCATAACACCAGCACTGTAATACCAATAAAAACAATAGTTATATTTGACAATCTAATGTAAACTTACTTGAAAAATCGCATTTCATGTTGTGAACTCTGCCTGTCCGCCGGCCATCTCTTTCCACAACTTTCTGGATTCCCTGCATGCTTTGCAACTTCTCCTCCATTTCTAAGGACTACATATCCCATGGTACCTTGCTGTCTGCAAGCAGTGATTCCTGTACTGACTCCGCCTCCTGAAACTCCTCCTCTCAGCACCTCTGTAGGTCAGAAGGCAGGCTCATTTGTAACTTTATTGCCGAAAATACCTTATTTACAGCGCCGATGGGTGCTCACGTGACCCGCCAGAGATCTTCTCCTCTCCTCCCAGCGGGGTGGGGCTGACATCAGCGGGGATCTCGGCCCCTCCCTCGGCAGTACTCGGATCGGGAAAGAAGAGCTCTGATGGATCACGTGAGAGCTGTAAATAAGGTATTTTCCACAATAAAGTTACAAAAGGAGACACTTGGACATTATATACTCTTTTTAGAGATACACTGGACATTATAGAATCTTTTTTATAGCGTTACAAAAGGAGACACTTTGAGGGCCCAATGGACAGGGCCATGTATTGTAAAATCTTGGATGAGAACCTTCTTCCCTTAGCCAGAACACTGAAGATGGGTCATAGATGGGTCTTCCAGCATGACAATGACCCAAAACATACCGCCAAGGCAACAAAGGAGTGGTTAAAGAAGATGCACATTAAGGTAATGGAGTGGCCTAGTCATTCTCGAGACCTTAACACTGTAGAAAATTTATAGAAAGAGCTGAAACTTCGAGTTGCCAAGAGACAGCCAAGAAATCTTAAGGATTTATAGAAGATCTGTAAAGAAGAGTGGACCCAAATCCCTCCAGAGATGTGTGCAAACCTGGTCACCAACTACAAGCAACATCTTACCTCTGTGCTTACACCTATAATAAAAATGATAGACCCTTCATTTCTTGGTAATTGGGCAAACATACAAAATCTACTGGAGATCAAATAGTTATTTTCCCCACTGTACATACAGTAAATAAATAAGACATCCCCTAAAAATAAACCCTAGTGTGTTTTTCGTAGCCAAAATTATTGTAAGACCCAGTCTTATTTTCGGGGAAACACTGTAGTAAATTTACAAACTTCAAGATCATTTAGATTTATAGGAGAGGGCTAGAAATAATTGAAATACGGTGTTCAAATGAACATATGATTTTACAAATTGTCAATAGATACACTTTAAAACTTTAAAGTGGGGTTGTAAAAAGTACAATATTCACAGACCGTCTCAGCAACAGCAAACACAGGCAGCACATATTTTCAATCATTATTTTTTCTTTTACAATTAGCTTGGCTTACATTGGCTTTAGCAGTGACACGTGCTCCTTCATCAGACGGAAATAGGCCTGCTTTGACTGCCAGATAAAAATGATATATTAGTATATGTAGTATTTGATTTAGATGTCAAAGAAGTTATATCGTATATGTTAAAATGCTTTCACACATTGTTCTTGCCCACTCCTCAGGAATGCTAATACATAGAGACTGAGCAACCCCCACTATTACGTGAGATGGTTAAAGCCCGCGTTTTATGTAGAACTGCAAGGCAAAGAACCTTAAACCAGCCTTTTTATGAAGGAGGGGTCAGATTTTAGGAGTAAAAGCTAGGAACAGAAGCATTTTGGGCAGACTGCTACAGACACACAAGGAAGCTGCTACAACTTCAGATATACAAAGACACACATTTGATTATATATACAATCTTCATTTCAAGTATATAACTACATTATTGATGTTATTTTTACATTCTACATTTCTATATTGTTCTTGTAATATTTTGCTATTTTATTATTAAATCAATTTTTGAGTTTTTACACAAGAACTGAACAGACTTTCTTGGAACTTTTCTCACCAATATAAGTTATTGACTATCGATAATAATACCATAAATGACAGTATTTAACACTTCTCCACCATTGATTCCCCAGTTGTACTCCTCCTAGTATGTATGATGCATGCATATTCTTAGCCCCCAAGTGCATAACTTTACATTTATCAACATTAAACCTCATTTGCTACATAGTCGCCCAATTAGTGCATTGAGGTTGGCTTGTAAATAGGAGACATCCTGTGAGGACATTATTCCACTGCATAGCTTAGTGGCATCTGCAAAGACCCAATATCATTTTTAAAGTAAGGGTCCCAGCACTGAACCTTTGGGTACATCACTGATAACCTTAGACCATTCAGAGTATGAATCATATACCACTACTCTCGGAATTCTGTCCTTTAGCCAGTTTTCTATCCATTTACAAATTGATCTTTTACAAGCCCGTAGACCAGGGATATGCAATTAGCAGACCTCCAGATGTTGCAAAACTACAAGTCCCATCATGTCTCTGCCTCTGGGTGTCCTGCTTGTGGCTGTCAGAGTTGTGCTATGCCTTATGGGACTTGTAGTTCTGCAACAGCTGGAGGTCCGCTAATTGCATATCCCTGCTGTAGACTTTACCTTACACATGAGCCGTGTGTGGGGAACTGTGTCAAACGCTTTTGCAAAATCCAAGTATACCACGTTCACAGCCACCCCTCTGTCCAAGGTTTTACTTACCTCCTCATAGAAAGAAATCAGGTTTGTTTGACAACTTCTGTCTTTCATGAATCCATGTTGTCTGTTGCTTAAAATATTTTTTTCCAGCAAGAACTCATCTATGTGGTCTTTTATTAAACTCTCTGGTATCTTCCAGACTATAGAAGTTAAACTAACAGGTCTATAGTTACTTGGTAAAGACTTAGATCCTTTATTTTATATTCTATTTTATTCTGTTCTTTTATTTTATATTATATATTGTTCTGATTTACTCTATTCTTCTATTTTCTATTCTATCCCTTTTTTTCTATTCTATTTGTTTCTATTCGTTTATTTTCTGTTCCTTTATTTTATATTCTATTTTATTCTCTTTGGAAATTCAAATTTGATTTGAAAACGATTCGAATTTGAATTTGATTTGAAAACTAGTCGAATTCGATTCAAAAACTATTCAAATGCAAATTCAAATTCTGTCCAAAAATTTTGATTTGTTATTTTGGATTTGTTTAAATTCATTACTATTGTCATTCGGAAAATTTGGATACATCTGAATTTCCGAATAACGAAAGATTAGTCTAAATTTAAATTCAGAATGAAATAACTGCACATGTCTAATACATAAGTGTACAATTAATTAGCAGCAGGGAAATTTAAATTAAGGATAATAGGCCTAACTGGTGTATGACTAACTTTTATTTTATCTATGGGGATAGGGGGGTGAGGGAAATGTGAGTGATATAATGGGATATGGTGCAGGTTCACACTGTACTTGCACTTAGTTTTTTCTTTTCAACTGATGCAGCAAGTGCTGTGAATAAAAGGCAAGTCCAAGAACAGATGGTCAGTGATAAGTGAATGTGCTTTTTAAGCACGCCTAAAAAAGCCCTAATAACATAAAATAAAAAAGATCTAAAAAAAAATGAAAACTCTAAAATACCACCTCTGAAAAAAAGTTATTTTTTAAATGGGAAGATTTGCAGCAAAAAACCCAAAAAAAACAGCTTAACCTAAAATAAAAATAAGAAAATAAAATATACCCCCAAAATATCACCCACCTGAAATCAAACACATTTTTAACCACTTCAGCCCCAGATGATTTTCCCCCTTAATGACCAGGCCATTTTTTGCGATACGGCACTGCATCGATTTAACTGACAATTATGCGGTCATGCGACGCTGTACCCAAACAAAATTGATGCCTTTTTTTCCCCACAAATAGAGCTTTCTTTTCATGGTATTTAATCACCTCTGTGGTTTTTATTTATTGCGCTACAAACAAAAAAAAAGTTTAGGCCAATATATATATTCTTCTACATATTTTTGGTAAAAAAATTGCAATAAGGGTATATTGATTGGTTTGCACAAAAGTTATAGGGTCTACAAAATAGGAAATAGATTTATGGCATTTTTATTATTATTTTTTTTTTACTAGTAATTGCGGTGATTTTTAGCGGGAATATGACATTGCATCAGACAGGTCGGACACTTTTGACACATTTTTTGGGACCATTGACATTTATACAGCGATCAGTGCTATAAAAATTCACTGATTACAATGTAAATGTCACTGGTAGGGAAGGGGTTAACACTAGGGGGGCGATCGAGGGGTTAAATGTGTTTCCTCCTGTGTGTTTCTAACTGTGGGGGGATGGAACTGACTGGGGTTTACACACACAAATCCCCGTTCTGGCTCTTGTGCCCGCGATCACGCGTGGCCGGCGGACATCTCGTCACGTGCATTGGATCCCCTGCCATGCAGCGGGGGCGCAAGCCTGCTATAGCTATTTAAGGGGTCGATGTACAGCTACAGCGATTTGCAGGAACGAGCCGACCTGCCGCAGTATAATGATGGTTAAAGTAGAGATCCTTGCTATGAAAGGGACAGTGGCTAAAGATGATCACAATGATCAAATCGCCCACTAAACAAAAAAGACAAAAAATCTCTCAATTGTAAGAGAACAAGAAAAAAAGGAGCAAAGGCGTTGATTGCTCAAAGAGCTAGCAGTCAAAATTAAATTAGTTTTCTTACTGGCCCTGATCTTTCCCTATGCTTTTTCTATAACAACTTACAATTCACTGACACTATGGCTGCTCTGCCCACCCCCTTCTCTCTTATAATTGGAGGGCTGGTTAATCCAAAAGCCCCCCATGTCTGCTAGTCATAGTTCAAATGCTTTGCAATGCATTATAGTTTATAAAAAAACCTCTCCAGGTGAATCTGTATAAATATTTTCTGTGATCACAAAACTGCAGTATTCATTTCACGCCAATAGCAGCTTTGAACCCGAACTTCATTCCTAATACGAGGGTTCTTCAAAACATTTCTGCACTTTTTTTTAAACTGTCCCTCACTTTAAAGCCTCGTACACACGATTTCTGGCAGGGGATTGTGTGATGACAGACTGCCTAAAATCCGACCGTTAGTACACTCCATCAGACGATTGTTGGCCAACTTTCCGCCAACAAATGTTGGATGGCAGGCTAGTAAATTTTCAGCGGACAGCGGTCTGTTGTCAGATTTTCCTATCGTGTGTACACAAGTCAGTCACACAAAAGTCCAAAGTACAAACACGCATGCTCGGAATCAATGCTCACCAAACACAACATTAGCAGAAGGTGCCATAAGGGTGGCGCTCAAGAGCTGAAATTCCACGTAGTACGTCACTACATTCGTGTTTGTTGGCTGACAATTGTGTACCGTTTGTATGCAAGACAAGTTCACGGCACACGCCCTTCAGACAAAAGTCTGACGCTTTCCCTGCCGAAAATCCGATCGTGTGTACAAGGCTTTAGAGACTGACTCTTTTTTTGAACCAAATCCAAATCAGTCCCTATTTCTTTTCCATAGGTGTCCCTCTTTTTGTTCTGGCGTGCAGAATTCTATACAAATATGTATTACTTTACGAAAAGTTTTTTTACCGCGTCAAACCAATCATTCAACCTTTAAATAATTTCATGTATTACTTTATAAAAGCCAGTGTAAAACTTTGAGGTTTCTATCAATATAGATTCAGGTACCTACACTAGGCGCAATTACAAATATATGTAATTATTTTTTAATAGATACAAAACTTCCTTAACTGGCAATTTTTTCCTTTTAGATCTGCCCTAAAATAAGCTGTAATTTTCTTTCTCCTATTTTATGGAATAACATTTTTTTTATCTACCGCTGATAGGTAAATCTAGTGGGTTACTTGTTAGGTGAAGTTAGATTTGCCTCTGTTCCCAGCTTGGCTGATGTTGCGTGTAGTTCCACATTGTGCCGGTGAGTGTCGTTGTCACCATCGGCCGGTGTTGGAAAAGCAACGCGCTGAAGCGAATGAGTGCTCCTCTGTCCCGGAGATAACTCGGTGGAGGTGGTCCTCCGAGTTGCATTCTGGGAGAGGGTATTTATGGGGCAGACGCCATGTTTTAGGGTTCGTTTTTCAGCCACTTGCTGGCCCTCCTAGCCGACAGGTATGCACTAGGAATACCACCTCGTGGTCCTCCGTTCCGGAGGCCCGCGTCGCTGCGGCATGTGGGTGGGCCCAGAAGCCTGTCTGGGGCCTACCACAGCAGCGGAGGAATGGTCCTGAGTTGTCTATCCTGAGTGAAGAAGCTGGACAACCGAGAAGATCCCAGGGGAGGACCCGTCATGGAAGGATCATGCAGAGTGCTGGTCTGGAGAGGGGCCTGGTGACTCGGTTGGAGGACGCATTCTGACGTAATCTTACAGTATAGTACTGCCGGGTTGGCTTAAAGGTTCAAGTACTGTATCTGACATTCATCACAAACCAATACATCCCATGGCAGAGGATCGTATGGGTTTTATTCCAGATAAGTCTGTGGCAGAGACTTTTGTTTGTGCTGCGTGCTGGCTGCTAGGCAAGTTACATAGTTACATAGTTACATAGTAGGTGAGGTTGAAAAAAGACACAAGTCCATCAAGTCCAACCTATGTGTGTGATTATGTGTCAGTATTACATTACATATCCCTGTATGTTGCGGTCATTCAGGTGATTATCTAATAGTTTCTTGAAGCTATCAATGCTCCCCGCTGAGACCACCGCCTGTGGAAGGGAATTCCACATCCTTACCGTTCTTACAGTAAAGAACCCTCTACGTAGTTTAAGGTTAAACCTCTTTTCTTCTAATTGTAATGAGTGGCCACGAGTCTTATTAAACTCTCTTCTGCGAAAAAGTTTTATCCCTATTGTGGGGTCACCAGTACAGTATTTGTAAATTGAAATCATATCCCCTCTCCAAGAGAGTGAGAGATGTCTATCCAGGCGGGCAAAGATTAAATCCTACGAAAGGGGACTATTCAATTACAAGTGTTCAATTACAAAGAATGTTCTGAAGAAATACAACAGAAAGGTATTTGAGCTTCCCTGCAGCTTTCCTACAACCTCTTTCCTGCTACTTCCCTTGTTCGTTTTATTAAAGCATTGGAAAACCTACTCAAGTGTTTGGTGCTTATATCGTCCAGATGTAAACTCAACGGAACCCTAGACCCGGTGCCGGTGAAACAGAGGTATCGAGAGTGAAGGTAACAAGCCCGCTTAAACCAGCAGCTCCACCGAGAGTTATTGCTACACATTTATTTACTATTAGGTATTGTTTTTGTTATATTTCTATGTATCACTTTTTGTCTTTAGAATTAAGCCATAGATGTTGCATTTTTTGTCTTATGTTTGTTACCCATCAGAAATAAAATTGTGTCATGTGTTTTTAAAAATATTTATCAGCTTTATGTGCAGAATTTATCACTGCAAATTTAAAGTGGTTTTGTCTTTTTAATTAATGTTAGTTAATTACCTAATTAATGATTGTTTAACAGACTCAACTGATCTTCATTTCAAGTCAGGGCTTCCTTGAACACGCCATAACATTTCTTTAATTATTGTATGAATGTTTATCCTCTTGGCATACTATCAGTGCCACTCCACCAGTCATTACAGGAAAGTTAAAATCTCTAATCAAGTTTTAATCCCATATGGGCTTCCCAATGTAACTTACCAGATCCTGAATGAATAAATAGATTTACCAGACAAAGGCAGCTCTCCATTAAAAATCGATGGCTTCCTTTCTGCCAGGGAACTGCATGTCACCAGGGAATGTTGCTTTTTTCAATTAATAATGTTTTCAGAATTCTCTTGCGTTTTTGCTGTTGTTTTTACCAAGAAAGATGTAAATACTAAAAATGAAAAATTAAAATGAAATATCTAATTTACATATAATATAGTCTACCTGTCATATGATGTACCTGCACTAGGTGCAATTAGGCATAAATGGAATTTATTTTTAGTAAGTGCATAACTTCCTTAACTCCATTTTTTTTTTTTTTTGGTACCAATCCCCTTTGCTTTAATTTTTTTTTTCCAAAATGGTTTTCAATATCCCAATGTATTACATTTCAAATACTATTCTGTCTGTCTGTTTTCAAAATGACAATTATTTTCAAATTGTTTGTGTTGCTTGTCTTATATTTTTATGTTCACTTTCTGTCTTTAAAATGACATTATAAGGCTCGATTCACACAGGGGCAACACGACTTCAGCGCGACTTTGCACGGCGGCTTCGACGCGACTTCGACGCGACTTCGACGCGACTTCAACGCGACTTTAGCAAATTACAAGGCGACTTGAAGTCGCCTCCATGACAGGCGACTTCGCCTGTGGCCAATCAGCTCTCTGGGAGGGAGGGGGGGAGGGAGGGGTTTTCCCTGCAAAGTCGCTTGACTTTACAGAGAGATCCGACTTGGAGGCGACTTCCATTGATTTCTATGGTACAGGTCGCCTACCAAGTCGGATCAAAGTAGTACAGGGAGTACGCTCTGAAGTCGGAGCGACTTCAGTAGCGTCTATTAAGACGCTAGCGTTCACTCCCATTAAAACTATTTCTGGGGCGACTTGGGGCGACTTGAGGGCGTACAAGTCGGATCCCAAGTCGCCCCAGTGTGAACCGAGCCTAAGGGTTTTATTGTTAAGCTGGCTGCTAAAATTTGGTTCAAAATGTTTCTTTTTAAGAACGCCTCTTTGATTTTCTAATTGTTAACCACTTCAGCCCTGGAAGATTTGGCTGCTCAATGGCCGGGCCATTTTTTGGAATTCTGTACTGTGTCGCTTTAACTGACAATTGCGCGGTCATGCGACGTTGCACCCAAACAAAATTGACGTCCTTTTTTCCCACAAATAGAGCTTTCTTTTGGTGGTATTTGATCGCCTCTGCGGTTTTTATTTTTTGTGCTATAAACAAAAAAAGAGCGACAATTTTGAAAAAAAACACAATATTTTGTACTTTTTGCTATAATAAATATCCCCATTTTTAAAAAAAAAAACAAATTCTTTCTCAGTTTAGGCTGATATGTATTATTCTACATATTTTGGGTAAAAAAAATCACAATAAGCATATATTGATTGGTTTGCGCAAAAGTTATAGCGTCTACAAAATAGGGAATAGATTTATAGCATTTTTATTATTTTTTTTTTTTTTTACTAGTAATGGCAGCGATCTGCGATTTTTATTTGGACTGCTACATTATGGCAGACACATGGGACACTTTTGACACATTTTTGGGACCAGTGGCATTTATACAGCGATCAGTGCTATAAAAGTGCACTGATTACTGTGTAAATGTCACTGGCAGGGAAGGGGTTAACACTAGGGGGCGATCAAGGGGTTACATTTGTTCGCTGTGTGTGTTTCTAACTGTAGGGGGAGGGGACTGACTAGAGGAAATGACAGATCATGGTTCCTAGCTATTAGGAACTCACGATCTGTCACTCCTCACAGAACAGAACAGGGATTTGTGTGTTTACACACAAACACTTCCCTGTTCTGCCTCTCGTGCGCGCGATCGCTCGTGGCTGGAGGTCATCGTGACCATCGGCACCCGAGCAGTGCAGCGGCGCGCGCGCACCTGCTATCCCGATCCCGCGAGCCTACGTATAGCTAGAACGGCTTGTGGGCTTGTGCCAACCTGCCGAAGTATAATGACAGCGGCTTGTCGGCAAGCGGTTGATGGTGGTAAATCAACCTTCATTTTTGGCCGCAGTGATGACAAAGTTTGAAGGAGCAGGATGGAAATTTCTTCTTGAACTAATGAACTTCAAAAAGTGAACGTTTTTTTTTGTTTTGGAAATTAAATTCATTCCAGAACCTGAATGTTAAAAGCAAACACAATTTTGAAGTACTTTTCAAAACTCATTCAGAAACTCATTGAATGCACTGAGAATTTTCATATAAGTGTTCATTAGAAAAATCTACTAGTGTATGTCCAGCTTTAGTCTCATGTGCGTTGCCCATCTGAATAAATTGTGTAATGTGTTTGTGTAATTGTGTAATGTGTTTTTGATAATATTTACAGTGGGCATAGAAAAGAATCACCCCCCTTTAAAATAATCAAATTTTGTTGCTTTGCAGGCTAAAATGAAGACAGACTCAGTTTTTGTTTTATCCAGCTGCATTTACTAGTGCTACTTATAACATCCAAGTGAAAGATATAACACCAACATGTCAGGAAAAAAATTGTAAAAATTCAAAAACAGAATCACTGAGTTGGAAAAAGTATCACCCCCTCCTCGTGTCAATATTTTGTTGGACCCCTTTTTGCTTTGATTCCAGCCTTTAGTCTGTTGGGATTTGCCTCTACTAACTTTTCACATCTAGACTTTGCAATATTTGCCCACTCTTCTTTGCAGAACGTCTAGCTCAGTTAAATTTGATGGTGAACATTTGTGGATTGCAAGTAATTCCACCGATTTTCAATGGGGTTTGAGTCTAGGCCATGCAAGGACATTCACCGTTTTTCTTTAACCACTGTGTGCTCATTTTTGCTGTGTGCTTTTGGCTCATTGTCATGTTGGAAGGTAAACCTTCTTCCCATTGACAACTTTCTGGCAGAGGGCAGCAGATTTTACTCAAGAATGTGATGGTGTTTTGCCCCACCCATTTTCCTTCTACCCTGACAAGTGCTCCAGTCCCTGCTGCAGAGAAACAACCCCTATAACAGGATATTACCACCTCCATGCATTACTGTAGGAATGGTGTTATTTGCATGGATTTCCGGCAGACATATCGTTTGGTGCTGAAGCCAAATAATTCAATTCTAGTCTCATCTGACCACCATAAACGCACCTTGAAGATTCTGAGGCCACATGGAAAAATGTGTTATGGTCTACAGACTAAAATGTAACTATTTGGCCTCAACACCAAATGATATGTGGTTGAGTGATAAAAAGGTGAATGTCCTTGCATGGCCTAGTCAGAGCCCAGACTTAAACCCCATTGAAAATCTGTGAAATGACTTGAAGACTGCAGTCCATAAACTGTCACCATCAAATGTAACTGAACTTGAGCAGTTCTGCAAAGAAAAGTGGGCAAATATTGCAAAGTCTAGATGTGCAAAGTTAGTAGAGACAAATCCCAACAGACTAAAGGCTGGAATTAAAGCAAAAGGTGGTTCAACAAAATACTGACATAAGGGAGTGATCCTTTTTCCAACTAAGTGATTCTGTTTTTTACAGTTTTTTCAGGAGGGAGAGTCCCGGACAGCTGAGGGACTCGTGGACATCGCTGGATAGAGATGGGGCTCAGGTAAGTATTAGGGGGGTGCTGGGGAGGCTGCTACACACAGAAGGCCTTTATCTTTAATGCATAGAATGCATTAAGATAAAAAACCTTCTGCCTTTATAACCACTTTAAAGGGGGGGTGTAATTATTTTCTATACACACTGTACCTGCCCTATGTGCAACCTTCAGTGCTGCCAACTTGGCTATCTCAAAGTGGTTTTGTCTTGTTGGCATTTTTTAATTTTGTATTTGTACAAAACAGTCCTGTGATAGGTAATTGCAATAGACTCTGCAGACACAACAGAACATTATTTCATGTCTGGACTTCCACAAATGTGGCATTAAAATGTCCTTCTCTAATTTTATCAAATTTCATCCTCTTGCATATTGCCAGTGCCATTCTACCAGTCTTTTTCAGGAAATCTCCCATCATACCTATCCATTTTTTTTAACTCATATTGTATTCTCTGTGTCACTTACCAAATTCTGAAGCAATAGATTACTATACAAAAGTAGATCTCCATTTATACTGTATGTCTTCTTTTAAAGAGTCAGCAGGGAATGATTATTCTCCAAATTAATGTTTTCAGAATTCTCTTGTGTTTTTGCTTCAGTGTTTACCAAAGACTGTTGTAAATAATTAGAAAAATACAGATCTCATTTCCATATAATATATTGATTGATTTACTTTACCAGATACACGATTGCTACACATTTTCTCACCATTCTTTCTCTATTGTTATTCAGTAATATGGGTAAAAAATGAAAGCTATAGAGAACCCCCTACTCATTCACAAAAGAAAAGGAGCTGTGGCCTAGAAATAAAAACACTATATTAAAAAAATAAAAATCCCCCAAAAAGTGCCTTGTAGTAAATCCACGGTCAATGGGGCCATATTTAGGCAATGATCTCAAGTCCTGACCTGACCGATTGGACTGAGTGTTTTGTGCTTCTGATTGCTGGTGTGTGAGTACTCAGCTTGACTATTATTTCAGAAACTTTATAATTGTATGTTGTAAATAATTGTAAGTTGCTTCCCAATATTAATAGGATCTGCTGAAGAAGCCAATAGTTGGTGAAACGTGTAGAGATCTGAGATCAAAACATGCACTTTTTGGAATTTAGCCTAAAACATTTATGGAAAATGATTCTTGTTATACCTTTTCTGGATGTACTTTCATGTTTCACATGGACTAGGTTCTTATAGGTCTAAAACACTCCACTCCCATTGGGGAATTCAGGCTACACGCATAAGTGTTTGTGGTTTTTATATCAATTATATAAAATTTTATGAAATGTGTTTTGTGAATAAACTTTTGTATTTTTATAATCTTTTTGAGTACTCAGTTCCTTTACCTTGGGTTACGAGTGGCAACCTTTAAAGTCCCTTTTTCCTTTTTGTCCCTTTGTCCATTGAAGAATTTAGACCATGCATCATGCTTTCTTTGGGCACCACATCATAGCTTTGATCCCACTGGGATCATCCACCCGTGGGAACATGGGGAAATAACCACCTACACTCCCTTTGCTTGGGTTTTAAACCATGCAAAGATTCCTCAATAGATATAAGATCTACAGGGCGTACTGCATTATTAACCCTTTAAGGGTATCAAACAACAAGTTAAATCATATAATATATTGCAGCTTACCAGCCCTTATATGCAGTGTCTGACATAGTTTTCTTTTTTTCTTGCTTTTTAGCTATATTGTCATCTGCTGATCCTTCGAGTAAAACACTTCCTGGCCTAGGGAGACAATGCTCACTCACCATATTGTATCTATGGAGAACCAGAATTGTTACTATAGGTCAAGACTACAATCATTCCTCCCTCATCTCTTTTTTAAATGAATTTGTAAAAAAAACATTGAATAACATATATTTATTCATTTATTTTTTTACCATAATGTCACCAGTCAGTATCTCTGATCACTGTCACACCAGTCATATGATGATGCTGTACTGCACTGGTGACAGTATGTAAAACATTTAAAAAATATACATATATTTTATTTTTTCATTTACCATGAAATTGTGACAAAAAAATCACAGCTTCAAAAAACTAACCATGCCTCTTACCAAATACCTTAGGCTGTCTACTTTCCTAAAAGGGGTAATTTCAGGGGTATTTGTACCAGTGGTGGAACTACCAGGATCACACTTGCGACCTGGCCCTGGCGTTCCACCACTGTGGGGGTGGGCCCAAGACAACAGGAATATGTGAAAAGCACACCACAAAAGGGTTGTTTTGTAGGGATCAGCGATGGGCCCTCAATGTGTATGTGCGGGACTTCCAATGCAGTCAGAGGTGCCGGTAAGGCTGAGTGAGGAGGAGGCAATGTTTAACTACATCCAAGAGCCTCACATGGAGATAGCAAGCTACAATATATAAGTTCCTTTCTGCTTGCTACACTGCCACAGTAACTATTAGTATGCTGGACTTGAGCAAAAATTAGGCAATACTGAACCGCTTTGGATGAGTGTCGAGCTTCAATCAGCCTACTAATGTAAAACAAAGCATAGCAAAGAAGGAGTGCGGCAACCCAATCCTATTGTTGTTTCGATCTTCCAATACATGAAGGTTGTATGTATGTGGCGCATCACCTCCTCCATTAGTGGAAAATGCCAATCCACCTGGCCAAGCCCTGTAAATTGATTACCTTGCCAAATCCTGGTGCTAAAGAGTGACTGTTGTCCCAAACTGTGGTGCTTATGATAAGGGACCTTCGAGCCCAGTGATATATCCTGCATGTCTCATTACTGCTTCACTTTAGCTTTACCTGCTATCAGCCAATTTTGCATTGATGTTCATCAACTATTTCATACCCGTCTCTGCAGGCCTGCAAGCTGTAGAATACAATCCATTTACATAAGCCTTTCTAGATTGATGCTCTAAGCTAACGCTACTTTGCTTTGCAATGACTTTCTATTAAGGGTAATTTGGGCCAGTATATTTTGATTTATAAGAACAGTCATTAAGATTTATCAGAATATTATAAATGCTGAGATATCTGGTTACTTATAGTTTTATACTCCAGCTAGAGTTGCCACCTCATCCCCTAAGGCCGGGTTTACACTGGTGCGACATGACACTTGTCCTACTTTGGATCCGACTTTGCCCTGCGACTTGAAGTCAGAGATGTGTCCGACTTCAATGAATGGGGATCCGACTTGTATCCCCACCAATATCAGGCACTGTGTTTGGTATGAATCTTTTTTAAATAAAAAAAAAACGGCATGGATTCCCCCTCCAAGAGCATACCAGGCCCTTCGGTCTGATGTGGATTTTAAGGGGAACCCCCTACACCGAAAAAACGACGTGGGGGTCCCCTCAAAATCCATACCAGACCCTTATCTGAGCACGCACCCCGGCCGGTCAGGAAGGGGGTGGGGACGAGCGAGCGCCCCCCCCCCTCCTGAACCATACCAGGCCCATGCCCTCAACATGGGGGGGTGGATGCTTTGGGGCAGGGGGTGCCCTGCGCCCCCCACCCCAAAGCACCTTGTCCCCATGTTGATGAGGACAAGGGCCTCTTCCCGACAACCCTGGCCATTGGTTGTTGGGGTCTGAGGGCGGGGGGGCTTATTGGAATCCGGGAGATCCCCCAGATCCCGGCCCCCCCGCCCTATGTGAATGAGTATGGGGTACATCGTACCCCTACCCATTCACCTGGAGGGAAAAAAGTCAATAAAAAAAAACACACTAGACAGGTTTTTAAAGTAATTTATTAGGCAGCTCCGGGGGTCTCTCCCGACTTGGGGGGTCTCTTCTGACTTCTCCGCTCTCTCCGGCCTCTTATCCCGTTCTCCGGCCTCCTCTCCTGGTCTCCGGTATCTTCTTTTTTTCCCCCAGGTGAATGGGTAGGGGTATGATGTACCCACAAATGGTTTGGACTAGTTCACAAAGCAAGGTCCATGAAGACATGGATGAGCGAGTTTGGGGTGTAGGAACTTGACTGGCCTGACCTCAACCTAATAGAAGACCTATGGGATGAATTAGAGCGGAGACTGTGAGCCAGGCCTTCTCGTCCAACATCAGTGCCTGACCTCACAAACGCACTTCTGGAAGAATAGTCAAACATTCCCATAGACACACTCCTAAACATTGTGGACATCCTTCCCAGAAGAGTTGAAGCTGTTATAGCTGCAAAGGGCGGGCCAACTCAATACTGAACCCTACGGACTAAGAATGGGATGACATTAAAGTTCATGTGCATGTACAGTGCCTTGCAAAAGTATTCACCCCTCTTGACATTTTTCGTATTTTGTTGCCTCACAACCTGGAATTAACATGGATTGTTTGAGGATTTGCATCATTTAATTTACAGGACATGCCCACAATTTTGAAGATTTATTTTTATTGTGAAGCAAACAACAAATAGGACACAATAACAGAAAAAGTCAATGTGCATAACTATTCACCCCCCTAAAGCCAATACTTTGTAGAGCCACCTTTTGCCGCTATCACAGCTCCAAGTCGCTTTGGATAAGTCTCTATGAGCTTGCCACAACTTACCACTGGGATTTTTGCCCATTCCTCCTTGCAAAACTGCTTCAGCTCCTTCAAGTTGGATGGTTTGCTCTTGTGAACAGCAATCTTTATGTCTGGCCACAGATTTTCTATTGGATTGAGGTCTGGGCTTTGACTAGGCCATTCCAACACATTTACATGTTTCCCCTTAAACCACTCAAGTGTTGCTTTAGCAGTGTGTTTGGGGTCATTGTCCTGCTGGAAGGTGAACCTCCATCCTATCCTCAAATCACACACAGAGTGGTACAGGTTTTGCTCAAGAATATCCCTGTATTTAGCACCATCCATATTTCCGTCAACCCTAACCAGTTTCCCAGTCCCGACTGCTGATGGTGTTCATTGGGTGATGTGATGTGTTGGGTTTGCGCCAGACATAGCGTTTTCTTTGATGGCCAAAAAGTTCAATTTTAGGCTCATCAGACCAGAGCACCTTCCTCCATACATTTTGGGAGTCTCCCACATGCCTTTTCGCAAACTCAAATTTTGTTTTTTGCTCAAAGTAATGGCTTTCTTCTGGCCACTCTGCCATAAAGCCCAACTCTATGGAGCTTACAGCTTATTGTGGTCCTATGTACAGATACTCCAGTCTCTGTTGTGGAACTCTGCAGCTCCTCCAGGGTTACCTTAGGTCTCTGTGCTGCCTCTATGATTAATGCCCTCCTTGCCCAGTCCGTGAGTTTTGGTGTGCGGCCGTCTCTTGGCAGGTTTGCTGTTGCGCCATGTACTTTCCATTTGGTTATGATAGATTTGATGGTGCTCCTAGAGATCATCAAAGATTTGGACATTTTTATATAACCTAACCCTGACTTCTAATTCTCAACAACATTGTCCCTTACTTGTTTGGAGAGTTCCTTGGTCTTCATGGCAGTGTTTGGTTAGTGGTGCCTCTTGCTTGGGTGTTGCAGCCTCTGGGGACTTTCAAAAAAGTGTGTATATGTAATGACAGATCATGTGACACTTAGATTGCACACAGGTGGACATAATTTCACTAATTATGTGACTTCTGAAGGTAATTGGTTGCACCAGAGCTTTCTATGGGCTTCATAACAAAGGGGGTGAATACATACGCACATGCCAATTATCATTTTTTTTTCCTGAAAAATAGTTTTATGTATATATTTTTCTAATTTTACTTCACCAACTTAGACTATTGTGTTCTGGTCCATCACATATAATTCAGATTGAAAAAAAACATTGAACTAAAGGAAAAAGCCAAAGGGGGGGTGAATAATTTTGCAAGGCACTGTAAAGGCAGGTGTCCCAATACTTTTCACAATATAGGGTATATACCTTTGTTTGTAGATTCTATAACTTTCACACAAACCAATTAATATACACTTGTTGGGATATTTTTTTTTTTTTACCAAAGGCAAATAGTAGAATACATTTTGGCCTAAATGTATGAAGAAATTTGATTATATTGGATATGTTTTATAACAGAAAGTAGAAAAAAAAATATTTTTTTTAAATTTTGGTCTTTTTTCATTTACGTAGCAAGAAATAAAAAAAAACCCAGTGGTGATCAAATACCACCAAAAGAAAACTCCATAAAATTATATCAATTTTATTTGGGTAGAGTGTTGCATGTCTGAGCAATTGCCAGTTAAATAAATGGTCATGAAGGGGGTAAAATCTTCCAGAGGTCAAGTGGTTAAATAGGCAGGAAAGTTTTGGCCTGAGATTACAGGAGACATAAAAAAGGAACACAATTAAAAAAATCGAAATTCTACACAGTAGAATAAAATTGTTCAGTGATAATGAGCATGGTCTAAGTGCCTAAAAGTCTTCTTATGCAGCGTACAAACGGTCAGACTTTTCAACCGGACTGGTCCGATGGACGCCGACGGACCAAATCCAGCGTACAATCCGATCGTGTGTGAGCTTCACGGGACCTTCAGCGGACTTTTCCAGTCGCAAATCTGATGGACTTTAGATTTGGAACATTCTTCAAATCTTTATGTCGTAACTCCGCCGGACCCAGAAATCCGCTCGTCTGTACACTAGGGCAGCTATTGGCTACTGGCTATCAACTTCCTTATTTTAGTCCGATGTACGTCATCACGTACGAATCTGTCGGACTTTGGTGTGATCGTGTGTAGGCAAGTCCGTTCATTAAAAAGTCAGTCGGAAGTCCGTCGAAAGTCCGCCTGAAAGTCTGTCGGACCAGTCCGGTCGAAAAGTCCGCTCGTGTGTACGCGGCATTAGTACCACAAAACACGAGCAGGGCTAATTAATAAGCTATGAAAAGCAACACATAAAGGGTTTCTTCAGAGCCTGTCTCACATCTTGGTTCCTTAGGCTGTAAATAAAAGGATTCAGCATAGGTGTAATGATGGTGTAAGCCATGCTAATAATGCGATCATACTGGGAGGAGTAGTCTGATGGAGGACGGAAGTAAATGGAAATGTCAGTACCATAGAACAGACAAATGACCATGAGATGAGAAGAGCAGGAGGAAAAGGCTTTGCTTCGGCTGCTCTTAGTTTCCATTTTCATTATAGCCCATCCAATGAGCACATAGGAGATGAGTATGAAAAGGAACGGAATAATGACAACCATAGAACCTTCAGTGAATATTAGTAGCTCAGCTAGTGAAGTACTGGAGCAGGACAGTTTGATGAGGGGTGTCACATCACAGAAGAAGTGGTGGATAAGTTTGTCCTCACAGTACGTTAAATGTGACAGAATATAAGTGTGCAATAATGAATGTAGAGAAGCTGCCACCCAGCTGGTACTAACCAGAATGACCATAACCGTATCATTCATTATCAATATGTAGTTTAAGGGAATACAAATAGCCAAATATCGATCAAATGCCATGACTGACAGAAGAAAAATCTCAGTGGTGCCAAGAAACACGAAGAAGTACATCTGTAGGAAACAGCCAAGGAAGGAGATGGAAGTTGCTCCATGAAGAATGCAGGACAGAAGCTTGGGAACCGTCACTGTAGAGAAAGTGATGTCCACTACTGACAGGTTCCCTAAGAAAAAATACATTGGCGTGTGCAACTGCTGAGAAAGTTTAATAGAACTTAGTAAAAGAAAGTTAGCAGCCCAGGTAAGTGTGTATATAGCTAGAATGGCGGAGAAGAGAGCAGCATGGTTGTAGTGAAAGTCTGAGAAGCCAAGAAGGATAAAACTGGAGGTTAGATTTACTTTTTCCATTGAAACGTGTCTACGAGTCAGCACAGTCAAGTGAAAGAAAAATAGAGACCACCAAACTGCTACAAGAAACATGGATGTCACCTTTACTGCAGGACATCCGACCTCCACATAGGCAGCTTCCTACATTGTGCTATTGCTCACAATAAGTAACAGAAACCCAAAGTACCTTCAATATACTACAATGTAATATCTATCCGTGTGATGTACAAGCTTCAGGGGAATTCCAGTTGTCCAACCTAAACCATAGATGAAATAGTGTAGTGCATTCCTTATCTGGTTTTGGGAATCGAATAGATTTAAATAAATGTAACCTAGAAGGCAATACAAATGTGCAAATAACCAGAAAGGTGGGGAGGAGAACAGTGAAGATCAAAGAACCTAAGAAGAACAAAGATGGAGGTTAGATGGACTTTTTCCTTTAAAATGAGCTACAATGTAATACCTTTTTTCATTTATATACAGTTTCCTGATAATGTGACACTAGGAACATTATTTTAAATAACTGTTAACATTTTTAAACAATTGAGAAGCAGTTTCTATAGAAGACCATTCCACATTTATATTGCTCAATATTTTCTGCAGTTTCCAGCCACAAGGGGAGCCAGTGGGCTTGCGCTACCAAAACTGGAGAGTGCAAGATCTGGTGCAGCTCTACAGAGAAACCAATCAGCTTCCAGGTTTTATTGTCAAAGCTTAATTGAATAAGCTAAAATTAGAGGCTGATTGGGGGACTGAGGAGGGCTGCTATAAACAGAAGGTTGTTTATCTTAATGCATAAAATGCATTAGGATAAAAAAAAAAAAAACCTTCTGATTTTAGAACCACTATAAGCTTTGGAAAAAAAAATGGAAGCTGATTGGTTTCTATGCACAGCTGCACCATATTTTGCACTCTCATGTTTTAGTAAATCAACCTCATTGTGTGCTCTGTATATACAAAGCTATAGAAGACATTTGTTAAGTGCTGTGTATTGGAGACTCTAGAAGGTCAGACTTTGTTATTTTGTTAAATTGTCTTACTCAATTTAAAACCAAACTTCTCAAAGGATTTGTGTTTCTGTCTACTTAGTCCTGAGATACTCACATCCCGCCAGGCCAGACAACAAAGCTGATGATCTCACTTTCCTCTATTACAGCTAAAGCAATGGACATCTCCAGGCCCACAGACCATGAATGGACAATGAGGCAGACTGATCAGGTCATTGTTCTGTTCGCTACTTCTGGGACCAAGTTCCTTGGCATATGTGCATGGAGCGGAGTCTGATTGGTTCAGAGTGTTGCTCCTACCCACTTCTCCTAGTCCAGCTGTCGCTGGAGCTAAACCCGTTCACACATTATACCATTTTCTTGTACAATTTTCCTTTAGATTTACCAAAACCATATAATATGAGGTCAAACCTAAACACTTTCAATTTCAATGCAATCAGGCAGGCCCTTGCACTACATAATTGTAGGTAAATCTAAAGGAAATTGTTTAACAAGACTCGTGACCACTCATTAAAATTAGAAGAAAAGAGGTTTATCCTTAAACTACGTAGAGGGTTTCTCTACTGTAATGCCCCGTACACACGGTCGGACATTGATCGGACATTCCGACAACAAAATCCTAGGATTTTTTCCGACGGATGTTGGCTCAAACTTGTCTTGCATACACACGGTCACACAAAGTTGTCGGAAAATCCGATCGTTCTGAACGCGGTGACGTAAAACACGTACGTCGGGACTATAAACGGGGCAGTAGCCAATAGCTTTCATCTCTTTATTTATTCTGAGCATGCGTGGCACTTTGTGCTTCGGATTTGTGTACACACGATCGGAATTTCCGACAATGGATTTTGTTGTCGGAAAATTTTATATCCTGCTCTCAAACTTTGTGTGTCGGAAAATCCGATGGAAAATGTGTGATGGAGCCTACATACGGTCGGAGTTTCCGACAACAAGGTCCTATCACAAATTTTCCGTCGGAAAATCCGACCGTGTGTACGGGGCATTAGAGCGGCAAGGATGTGGAATTCCCTTCCACAGGCGGTGGTCTCAGCGGGGAGCATCGATAGTTTCAAGAAACTATTAGATAAGCACCTGAACAACTGCAACATACAGGGATATACAATGTAATTCTGACATATAATCACACACATAGGTTGGACTCGACGGTGTCTTTTTTGAACCTCACTTACTATGTAGGAGAAAACAAGAAAATTGTACAATTTGGCCAGCTATGAACTGCAACAAACATTTTTTGTTACATCTGTCATACTTTTAGTTTCTTTCTATCAGCATCTTATAGCATTCTTACGTTTCAAACAATAGAAGTGCCTAGTTTGACTTTTTGTTCCAAAATACCCTTGTATTTATCATTATTACATATTGTTTTTTCTGTACTACTGTGTTTTTTGTTTTCTTTATCTTCAGAACCAAGTCTTTCATTTTTAGCATTTTTAGTCTATGGTTTGTTGCCCATATAAATTAGTATGTTTTTTAAAATATGTTTTTAACAATATCTCCCCTAAGCTATGAGCAGCCTTCAACATAAGGAAATGTAGATTTTGGATAAGGTAGGAAGGTTTTTTTTTTATAAATTTTTCCATTTTTGAGAAGACAATCACATGACCTTCTGCTCTCTAGATCCCTTGTCACCTCCTCGCTTTCTCGCCTCCAGGATTGTCACCTCCTCCCATGCTCGCCTCCAGAACTTTTCCTGAGTCTCTCCCATCCTATGGAATTCCCTGCCCCAATCTGTCTGACTATCCCTTATGCCGCGTACACACGATCGGACATTCCGACAACCAAATCCTGGATTTATTTCCGACGGATGTTGGCTCAAACTTGTCTTGCATACATACGGTCACACAAATGTTGTTGGAAATTCTGAACGTCAAGAACGCGGTGACGTACAACACGTATGACGAGCCGAGAAAAATGAAGTTCAATAGCCAGTGCGGCTCTTCTGCTTGATTTTGAGCATGCGTGGAATTTTGTGCGTCAGAATGTCAAAAAATGTCCGATGGAGCCTACATACGGTCGGAATTTCTGACAACAAACTCCCATTGAACATTTGTAGTCAGAATGTCCGATCGTGTGTACGCGGCATTACTCTGTTTGCTTTCCAACGATTGCTGAAAACCCTACTCTTCAGAGAAGCCTATTCTGTCCCCACCTAGCAACAGTACTTTTATTTTCTCCATCAACTTATCCCCCACAGCTATTACCCTTTGAATCACTTGACCCTCCCTCTTAGATTGTAAGCTCTTATAAGTAGGCTCCACTGATTCCTAATGTATTAAATTGTATTGTAAGGGCTCATACACACTGCATCTCAAAGAAGCTCAAAGAAGGGGCTTTTGAGCTTTTTTGAGCTCTCATTTTTTTCTGAATGGAAACTCCCCTCCATGTTAGCCAATGTGTCCATGCACACTATAGCTTTTTCAGGAGTTTACAGGCATATATGTTCTTACAAGCAGAAAAAAAACCCCACTTTTTTAGAGGAGCTTTCGAGCAGAGAAGACGTCGTCTAGTGCCCAAAAATACACAAAAAAGCGTGAAAAAGCTCAAAAAAGTGCAAAAGCACAAGAAAAAGAAGGGAAAAATTTGCTGAAGGGAAGGTTTGTGCAAAAAAAGCTTATGCTCAAAAAAGCTCAAAGAAGCTCAATAAAAAAAGGCGCAAAAGAGCACAAAAAAAAGCACAAGCTTCAAGTTTTTAGGCAGAGAATATAAAGCTAAAATGCCTGTAAAAGCAGCTTTTTTTTTCAAACTGCAGTGTACATGAGCCCTAACTGTCCTGTCTGCCCTCATGTTGTAAAGCGCTGCGCAAACTGTTGGCACTATATAAATCCTGTATTATAATAATAATAATCATCACTGACTATAACAAGCATTGCACTTTATGACTCAGCTGAACATCACTATATCTTGGGCTTCCATAAATACAAGTTTGCCAAAAAATTGGCCAGCAATAATTTTATACATTTTTTTCACCCCTAGGACATAGCTGTAGTGTCGTTCCGCTAGTCAGCTTGCTCTTTTAGCCTATGTATTGTCGTAAGGAGCTGAGCTTCTACCTCCTCATTGGTGGCCTTCACCATCCTCCAGTAATGGATTTGTGAGCTTTTAAACCCATATTCATATATCATTGCCTTTTTTCTTTTTTTTTTTTTGACAAAAGAAATTAAATTTACCAGTCATAGGGAGCTCTCCATATATAACGTGTGCCTTTCTTTCTTCAGAGAGCTGGGCGACACCAGGGGATGTTGGATTTCATAATTAAATATTTTTTCAGAATTCTCTTGTGTTTTTGCTCCAGTTGTTAACAAGCAGGCATGTTACAAACACTGATAATAATATTGATGTAATTTTCCCAAAGTACATCACTGTTTTTTTTTTTGTTTTTTATGAAATTATTTCTAATAAGACAATCTATAAAGAATAGATTGATAGAGATTAAGAAACATATACAGTAACTGAAATTATGGAAAATTTTAAATCTGCCAACGATTCTAATTTAAAGTGTGTGTAAAGTGCATGTAACATTGATTAGCAAAAGGATTTTATAGTTGTCTGCTTCCTCATTGGGAAGCTTAATATAAAAATGTTGCTTGAAGCACCATGCTCAGATGCAGGTGTTGGCTACTTTAACTGATTTTTCTACTGTCCTTGGGTTCCCACAAGCACGTGGGCTCCTGGACGTGGCCAGAGAATATGTTTCCCTGTTTCCCACCCTCTGGACTTTAGAGAAACTGCATCTCATGAGGCAGAGGTTATGTGATCTGCAGCCAGGTGTATCGCTTTCCACCGTTAGTCCCGACATGCAGGCAGCTGGACAAGAGCCAAATAACATGCATGTAGGTGGAGTGCAGCGTGGTGCAGTGGAAGAGCACACTCAGTCTCAGTGCATGGAAAGAACTTTTAAAATAATGCAGAAACAGTTTACAAATAACCTAGTGGGAAGGCAGCCCAACTGGGAACAATCGCAGTTGCAACAGCATGTAGAGACTGTCAGCATCTGTAGAGAGGGGCACAAGAGCAATCTTGTGCCCAACAGGCAGGTGTCCAGACAGGTTGTGAGCCCTATGCTTCCCTCCTCCTTATCAGGAACCTTTCCCTGCCACTAGTGCTTAACAAGCAAGGTACCTGTCCCTACTCTACCAGCTCACAAATGCTTGCAAACATGGGAGTCAGGGCCTTAGAACGGCTCTGCCTGACCCAAGATGGCTTACAGAGTCACATGGGTGGCAGCATCTAATCGGATGCTTCCTCAGTGACCTAGGAAACCATAGTGGAACTGTGTTCCTCTTTCCTCCCTCTCCAACTGCAGTGCCACTGTGAAGAGTGTCACCTGCAGTGGAGAATGTAGACTGTAACTACCTACATGCAGCTTCTATGAAAGATCCAGCCACTGCTGGGAGCTTTGCTACAATTGTTACTAGAGTACTGCACTTCAAGTGGGGTGGCCCTGCATCTCCAGATGCCCACCTGTGGTACCAGCGTTGTGACTCTAAAATGGCTGCCAGAGTCACATGGAGTGGTAACATCCAATTGGATGCTTCCCCAGTGACCAAAGAAACCATAGAGCAGGGGGCAGCAACCTTTTTCCACTTGAGGGCCAGATTCAATGTATGTGAATGCATGGGGGGCCGCATTCACCTGCTAATAAATGAAGATAACATTACACAGCCCCCGCACCTCTGGCCCCCTATATATTACACAGCCCCCTGCACCTCTGGACCCTTTTACATTACACAGCCCCCACACCTTTGGATCCCTTTACATTACACAGCCCTGTACCTTTGGACCCCTTTACATTACACAGCCCCCCTGAATATTACACAGTCCCCCTGCACATCACCCCCCCTACCCACCCCCCTGCATATTACACAGTCCCCCCCCTCAGCCATGCTAGAAGGAATGTAAATCCCTTGTGACAGTAATAGGCAGTGACAGGTACTCTTTATGGAGGGATCTGGGGTCTATAAGACCCAAAATCCCTCCTTTGCACTTAAAAGCATTGAATGCTGTATTTTTTTTTTTAATTTGACGCCTTTAAGTCTTCTGTAAACCAGAAGTGATGTCATGACATTGCTTCTGGGTTACTAGATCCAAGACCCGATCAAAGCTGATTCACGCTTTGTTTGGGTCTCTGGCCAGCCAGCGGACGTGCCGGCTGGTCGCTCGGGCCTACCGGTGGGAAGGGACAGCGCAATCGAGCCATGGAAGGCAACAGAAAAGGGGTCGTCCCCTTCTGCTGCTTGGGATCTTAGCCGCATCAAAAGCCAACCGCCAGCTCTAAAAAATGGTACCGGGGTAATGCATGCAACCCCTTCAATCCGAGGCCACATATTTGTGTACTGTCGGCATGAAGGGGATAAAATGTCCGCAGGCCGGGTGCATGTGAATTCATCACGTGCACTGACAGGCCGGACTTTTAGTAGCAGCCAGCTCTTTGCGGCCCGCAGGTCGTAGGTTGCCAACCCCTGCCATAGAGGAACTGTGTTCCTCTTGACTCTCTCTCTTACTGCAGTGCCACTGCAGAGGAACACCACCTGCAGTGGAGAAGATAGACTGCACCTGCCTGCATTCAGCTTCTAAGGAAGACCCAGCCACTGTGGGGAGCATTGCTACAATTGTTACCAAAGTACTGCACCTCAAATGGAGTGGCCCTGCATCTCCAGATGCCCACCTGTGGTACCCACATTGTGACTCCTCCAGCCGCTTGCCTTTGGTGACATTCCTAGGAGCAATCCAGCTGTTTGCCTATGTTCCGACACTTCACTGTGAGAGACGCTGACACAGAGGTTAGGTGCAAGTAGCTGTTTATGTATTGTACTGTGTAGTGAAATAGTGGTTATGATCTAGTTACTGTGGCTACAGAGAAAGATAGAGTCTTATAGAGACTGTGATGCAATGGCACCTAGTGTTCTTGTTGAGTGCCAGGGGCATTGCTGTTTTGATCTCCTGTTTGTACGCTTTCATAATAAGTTTAAAACCCAAGCTATTTTCTTAATCAGCACAACGGACGTTATTTATAATCAATGAAAAATGTCCGCTGTGCTGCTGGTTGAGGTTTTAGTTGAAATCCTCAGTCCTTTAATCCCCCCCCCCCACCACCAACAAGCCCTGCAGAGGTAATCTTTTTGTGCTGCTGGGGTTAATATGAGCCAAGGAACCTGTCATATGCACTTGTCAAGTATGCCGATTGTGCCCACCCTATTTGCCCCCTCCTCCATTCATAGAAGCTGTACTACAGCTTGCCTGAATGAAACACAAGCTATGAAAGGAGGAGGTGGACCTTTCACCCACCTGTCCTACAAAACTAGACAACAGTTGAGACTTTAGATATATCTTAAATTACAGCCCTGTTAACAACAGCTAGATTGCACAGATCTCCTCACATTTTCCTTCCGGAATCTATGCTGTATAGATTATTTTCTCTCTTGAGCTGATGTACTGTATCACCAGTTAAATTCAAATTTCCAAGGTGGGTTTGAGTCTTATATATATATATATATATATATATATATATATATATATATATATATATATATAGGTTCGTCATCTGTATACGTTCAACCAAAATAAGTTCAGGATCACCAGATCAATGAAAATTGGTCGACTACAGCTATGGCAGGATAAGAAACCAAAGCCCTGAACAGGTGGGAAGTGTTCTTGTATACATTATAATTACTGATTCCCAGTATTTTGGTCTATCTGAAATGTCAATGTGCGCTTTCCCAGAACAGACATGATTAGAGGATACTAGGTGTCTACATTTATATACTTACCAGAAAAGATCATAGTCAATTGGAATGACGAATCCCCATGCTCTTACCAAACATCAAGACAAGCTGCTATCTTCACACATTATTTTCATTTGTTGAATAGGGCATACTTCAAAATAGACATACTCTATATCGCCTAAACTTTGTAGACACCTGACCTGACCATCACACCTACGATATATGGGCAACGTATGTGGATTATACTCCAAATTAATAAATTCAGGTATTTTCAGTGAAGGACGCCGGTAATACTAAAGCATAAAAAAGACCTTTTAGATAAATAGTTACATAGTTACATAGTAGGTGAGGTTGAAAAAAGACCATCAAGTCCAACCTATGTGTGTGATTATATGTCAGTATTACATTGTATATTGCAGTTGTTCAGGTGCTTATCTAATAGTTTTTTAAAACTATCGATGCTCCTCGCTGAAACCACCGCCTGTGGAAGGGAATTCCACATCCTTGCCGCTCTTACAGTAAAGAACCCTCTACGCAGTTTAAGGTTAAACCTCTTGTCTTGTTAAACTCTGTCCAATACAATACTCCCAATGTACACATACCTGCACAAACAGCTGTATCTTAAATTGGGAGCTGAAATGACCAACGGCTGGAACTGATAAAGGGGTCCTGCGTTGCTCCGAAACGTCGCTTCTATTTATTTTTTTGATGCTATGTGATTAAAATTTTGGACCCAATTTTGGAGATCCTGGTGTGCTGGTGACACTTCCCTCTCATTATTAAACTCCCTTCAGTGGAAAAGTTTTATCCCTATTGTGGGGCCACCATTATGGTATTTGTAAATTGAAATCATATCCCCTCTTAAGCGTCTCTTCTCCAGAGAGAATAAGTTCAGTGCGCGTAACCTTTCTTAATAACTAATATCCTTCAGTCCCTTTATTAGCTGTGTTGCCCTTCTTTGTACTCACTCCAGTTCCAGTACATCCTTCTTGAGGACTGGTGCCCAGAACTGGATAACATACTCTAGGTGTGGCCAGTATTATGTTTGCTTTGTTAGCAGCAGCTTGGCATTGCATGATCATCTACTAGGACCCCCAGGTCCTTTTCCATCCTAGATTCCCACAGAGGTTCTCCCCCCAGTGTATAGATTGACTTCATAAGTTTGCCACCCAAATACATTATTTTACATTTTTCTATATTAAACCTCATTTGCCATGTAGTTGCCCCCCCCCCCCCTTACTTTGTTCAGATCTTTTTGCAAGGGTTCCACATCCTGCGGAGAAGTTATTGCCCTGCTTAGCTTAGTATCATCAGCAAATATGGAGATTGAACTGTTTACCCCATCCTCCAGGTCATTTATGAACAAAAATAAATAGGATTGGTCCCAGCACAGAACCCTGGGGGACCCCACTACCCACCCCTGACCATTCCGAGTACTCCCCATTTATCACCACCCTCTGAACTCACCCTTGTAGCCAGTTTTCAATCCATGTAATCCCCCTATGGTCCATGCCAACGGACCTTATTTTGTACAGTAAACGCTTATGGGGAACTGTGTCAAATGCTTTTGCAAAATCCAGATACACCATGTCTACGGGCCTTCCTTTATCTAGATGGCAACTCACCTCCCCTTAGAAGGTTAATAGATTTGTTTGGCAAGAACAATTCTTCATGAATCCATGCTGATTACTGCTAATGATAGCGTTCTCATTACTAAAATCATGTATATAGTCCCTTATCATCCCCTCCAAGAGCTTGCATACTATTGATGTTAGGCTAACTGGTCTGTAATTCCCAGGGATGTATTTTGGGCCCTTTTTAAATATTGGTGCTACATTGGCTTTTCTCCAATCAACTGGTACCATTCCAGTCAGTAGACTGTCAGTTAAAAATAGCAACAATGGTCTGGCAATTACTTGACTGAGTTCCCTAAGTACCCTCAGGTGCAAGCCATCTGGTCCTGGTGATTTAATAATGTTAAGTTTCCCAAGTCTAATTTTAATTCTGTCCTCTGTTAACCATGGTGGTGCTTCCTGTGATGTGTCATGAGGATAAACGCTGCAGTTTTGGTTACTGAAGCCCCCCGATTCCCTCGTGAAGACTGAGGAGAAGAATAAATTCAATTCCCTCGCCATCTCCCTATCCTTTGTAACCAGATGTCCTTCTTCATTCTTTATGGGGCCAATATGGTCTGTCCTCCCTTTTTTACTGTTTACATACTTAAAGAATTTCTTGTGATTTTTTTTGCTTTCCTCCGCTATGTGTCTTTCGTGTTCTATCTTAGCCGCCCTAATTTCACCCTTACATTTCTTATTGCATTCTTTATAAAGTCTGAATGCTGAGGATGATCCCTCAACCTTGTATTTTTTGAAGGCCTTCTCCTTTGCTTTTATATGCATTTTTACATTGGAGTTAAGTCAGGACTTTTGTTCACTCTTTTAAATGTATTACCCAATGGGATGCATTGGCTAATGCCCTTATTTAATATGCTCTTAAAGCAAACCCATCTCTCCTCCGTGTTCTTTGTTTCTAAGATTTTATCCCAATTTATGCCTTCTAGCAAGGCTCATAGTTTAGGGAAGTTGGCTCTTTTGAAATTCAGTGTCTTTGTATTCCCTTTATGTTTCCTATTTGTGTGATTTATACTGAAGCCAATTGACCTGTGACCGCTGTTTCCTAAATTGCCCTGTATTTCCACATCCGTGATCAGGTCTGTATTGTTGGTAATCAGTAGATCCAGTAACGCTTTATTTCTAGTTGGTGTGTCTACCATCTGCACCATGAAATTGTCCTGCAAGACATTTAGGAACTGGCAAGCCTTAGATGAATGCGCGGTTCCCTCCACTCAGTCTATGTCTGGATAATTAAAATCCCCCATTATGATAACACTTCCCATCCTTGCTGCTAATCCAAATTGTGATAGGAGATCCGTCTCCCCTCCTCCCTCAGGTTAGGGGGCCTATAGCATACTCCTAGTATTATTTTCCCCTTAGCTTCATCCCTTTGGAACTCTACCCATGAGGATTCCACTAGCTCCCTTAGTGATGTCATCTCTCACATTCACTTGTACATTATTCTTGATATATAGGCATACCCCTCCCCCTTTTTTACCGTCTCTATCCCTGCGATAAAGGGTATACATTTAAAAGGTTGCCAGACAATCATGAGAGCTGTTGAACCAGGTCTCTGAAATTCCCACAAACTCCAAATCCTCCTCGTAGGATGTGTTGTTCCAACCTTGTGATACTAGCTTGGGGAACACCATTTTCTATTCCATCATGCCTGTGCCCCTGTGTACATTAATATGTGCCTTTACTTACACTGTAAGCCATGAACCAAACATTAACAAAATGAGATAAAAAATAAATACATTACCATGAATCAAGGTCACCTAATATCTTCTGCCCCATAATATATCTCCTATCTTTCATAAGAACATGGTCAACAGATGATAAATTTTGACATAATTAGGTACCAAAATGATGTGCATCCTATTCCCTATAAGTCAAGATGCTGTGGCTTCACTACTTGACCAGATTTTGTAATTTTGAAAGTAATCTGAGTAAGTTCACAATTATTAGGTTGCAATTCTGATATATGAATTTTCACTTTTATGCTTGCAACTAAATATTAGAGTGTCTGTGCAAAATTTCTAGCATTATCACAGATATTATAATTTGCAAGTGTCTATTTTTATTGAAACCACATTAGTGGGGGCAGAGATAATCCCTGTTTCTAGTTCCTGGGGGCCCAGTTATGAATCTGATGTATCCTGAAGATTGTCTTCACTTAGTCTTTCTCATCCTTTTAATATTATGGAACCCTCAAACTCTCAAATAACCTTCCAGTCTCAGAGAAAACCCTGCTAATAATTTTTAGACCCACAGCTAACGGCACATTAACGTGATGGTCAAAGGAATTAATGATTACAAATCCCCTATGCCCCTTACAGAAAGCATAAAAGATCATTGATGTCAAAATGATATATATAAAAAACAACCCTTAAAACATTAGAATCACCAAAAAAATCAAAATAACTTTCTTTCTGCAGCCTCGTTAGTGCAATATTATCAGTAAAACGAGAAATCACTAAAGTTCATAGATTTCAGAGGCGTTGGATAATGAAGTGTCTCTATACTATAAGAAGTGCCAAACAGCCCCATGAAATAAATAGTGAAGATGGTGTGAAAATAGACCCAGAGTGCAGATCTCTCACTTCAGTTGATCTCCTAAAGTGGCACGTGACTTTCCTAGGGCGCAGCTGCACGGCGACCAGAAGTGACATTATGCGCCATCTTGGAAGTGAGGAGTTGGGTGAGACACTTGGAATCCTGGCACACTGAGGGAGATGCGGGGACGGTTGGGCCACTGTATGGTCATAACACATGATGTGCCTATGTTTTTATTACTTTTGTGAGTAGCATTTTGAACAATACATTTTAATTATATTTTTACGGTAATGCTCTATTGGAGTTCTTCGCATCTGACATTTAAGGGACCATCGAATGGGAAGTTTTTGGAATATGAAGAATGACCAATGTGCTGGGTGGAACATCTGAACATGTGATTTAATACAAGCAAATCTTGCCAATCATTTATATGTGAGTGAATTATCCGGTAGGTTGAACTTGATGGACTTGTGTCTTTTTTCGACCTCACCTACTATGTAACATGGGGGAATGGTGGAGCACTTTGGGTGATCAACTGTAGTGAGAGATCTGCACTCTGGGTCTATTTTCACACCATCTTCATCATCATTATTTATTTCATGGGACTGTTTTGCATTTATTACAGTATAGAGACACTTTAATATCGAGCACCTCTGAAATCTATAAATAGAAATTGCTCATTATTCAATGAAACACTAGCAATCTCTGGAGGAACCCTAGAATTCCATGGAACCCTGGTGGAGAAAGACTGACTTCCTAATCTTGTATTTCTAATCTGGTCTTTTTAAGGCAGTGGTGTGTTTGATCAACCAGTTTATGTTCCCTCTATATGCAACCCTAGAAAGATGCTTCAGATATGTCAGTCAAGATGATGCTGGACTCATGGCTGAGCCCTTCCTAGTTGTTTTATTTAAAAGCAACAGGAACACACAGAGACAGGGGATTACATCAAAACCAGAATATTCAACTAGAAACATTATATTATGCAAGCATTTAAGGTGATGCTGCCACCTAGTGGCAGACATTGTAATCATGTATGACAATGGTTGTTGCACCTATGCCTTTATAAACAGCATGCTAACATAAACCATCACTTTCCATCTGAATTCCTCTGTTCCGTTCCAACTGATCTCTGTCTTTTAAATCAGTTAATGACCTTTCAGTTATGTTAAGAAAGCTCTCAGATGCAACCTATGGTCATCCAAACTGGTATAAATGGCACATTAACTACTTGTGTCTGAAGCCGTTTGCTTTTTATAGGTTGAACACAATAAGCAGCTAAGCTGGTGAGACTATGGTATCAGCAGTTGCATGTGTGTGTTTCAGCATGGCCATGCAACATCTAACAGGAAAAATGTCCTACAAAACCCACCTTTGACAGTATACCCTGATAATATACCTTGAGGTGTTGCAGTACGATATAGTGGTCATCACAGTATTCTGTCCAGTTGGTCAGGCCTAAAGATCTGTGTATGAAGCTTAAAATGGTAACATTTGGTTGTCTCAGATGTCCATTGTGACATACATTATGATTTGAAAACTTAGGTGGAAGAGATTTGCCCCTAGAGTCATCCAGGTATTACATTTGAGATATACAATATGTAGCATATAATTATGAGAGACATTTAGATGAAAGGAGATGTTTTGGTCTAAATGTCCCGTCCAGCACCCGTTGGGATAAGAAAGCTTTTGTTGGAGGCAAATGTCCAACTGAAAAATCTGAGATTAACATGGTCCAGCAAATAGTGATAGAAGAAGTTTATCTGTAGTTAAGTGGTTACAGACATAAAAAAAGAAGGCAATTACGGTAAATTCAAAATCTGTCTGAATAAAACTTGCTCAGAGATGATGCACAATGTAAAAGTTCTACAACTTAATCTCAGTGTAGCAGTACCCCCATAGGGGCTGCTGGGTGATGTGGCCAACCTGTCACCCTGCCCCAGCCCGGCATTCACTTCCCAATATTTTGAAGACAATGAACAGTCCATGAGCTTGTTTTTTGTATTTTTATTGAGGGATTTGAACTTAGATAGGGATAGAAATATATGGGATGCCCAGTAGAACAACAATTGGTTAATTGAATATCAATCCGTTGGGACAACTATACACACTTGGCTACTCCAGTCCCCTCATCCACATCTCTTGATTGCAGACTGTTACTCTAATGCCGTGTACACACGGTCAGATTTTCCGACGGGAAATGTTGGATGTAAACTTGTTGGCTGAAAGTCCAACCGTGTGTATGCTCCATCGAACATTTGTTGTCGGACTTTCCGCTAGCAGGCTCTCAAATTTTCCGCCAACAAAACTTTGTTGTCGGACTTTCCGATTGTGTGTACACAAGACCGTCGCACAAAAGTTCACGCATGCTTGGAATCAAGTACGAGTCGGAAGCGTTCGGTCTTGTAAAACTAGCGTTCGTAATGGAGATATCACATGACTATTGAACTTCCTTTTTATCGGCTCGTCGTACGTCTTGTATGTCACCGCGTTCCCACGTTCGGAATTGTTTGTGTGACTGTGTGTATGCAAGACAAGTTGGAGCCAACAAACTTCGAACAAAAATATAAAAAAAAAAAGATTTGTTGGTGGAAAGTTTGATCGTGTGTTCGGGGCATTACTCTCTCTCTCCTGCACAACACTTTACTCCAGGCACAGCTAGCACATAGGCCCAACTCTGACTCACTTAGGTCCCGGCAACTGCCCTTTGTACGCAGGGACCACGGGTCCCTTTTAGTGTAGCAAAAATAGAATAGGAAGTCTTTAGTGATAGCTGTCCTATGGTGGACTACTACTCCCAGTAAGCCCTCTTCAGGCCCTGCCAGCCCTCCTGGCTGCAGCTGCCTGACTTCACTGCCTGTGACATTGCAATCCTCACTGGCCCCACACCCAGCTCTGACTGTTTCCTCTCAGTCCTCTCTGGCATGCCTCTCCAGTCCTCCCGATAGTACATGTCACTCACCAGCCCTCCTGGCTGCAAACCAGTGGTTCCCTCCTGAAGACTTGCCTAGCTCCAGCTGTCCTCTCTGACTCCTCTCTGTGCCTCCTGTTCAGATCCTTCATGAGTTCTTGAAGGGATTCGTCCTGTACCCCAGTCCCAGGCCCAAGGTCACCCCTCCAGACCGGGAAGCTCCCTCCAAGGCCCCGACAGCCTAGCAATCCATCCTGAGAACGTGAGGAGAAAAAAAAAGCTGATCACCAGCTTCTGTGCAAGGGACATCGGTCCTGAAGAGGAAGAGGTGAAGCCACCTCATCTGTGCCAACTAGTACCGCCTGCCAGTGGTGCCCACAGTGCCACGAATCAGTGCCCACCAGTGCATAACAGTGCCAGCAATCAGTACCACCTATCAATGCCCACCAGTGCCACCAATCAGCAGGGCAGCCATCAGAAATTTTGAGGCCCCTTACACAGCTTTAGCCCTGCCCCCCCCCCCCACCTGCTAGTTTTAGCGGCACTTTACTGTAGTTTATCTGCACTTTTCGGCCGCTAGCGGGGCGCTTTTAACCCTTGCTAGCGGCCAAAAAAAGGGTTAAAAGCTCCTGCAAAGCGCCGCTGCTGAATGGCTTTGCAGGTGCTTTGGCAGCGCTGCCCATTTTTTTCAATGGCAGGGGCGGTTTAGGAGCCCGCACCACCCCAAAGATGCTGCTTGCAGGAATTTTTTTTTCCTGTCCTGCAAGAACACCGCTCCAGTGTAAAAGCACTCAGGCTTTCACACTGGGGATGCAGAAAAGGCAGTTTACAGGTGCTATTTTTAGCACAAAAAACGCCTTTAAAACGCATCAGTGTGAAAGTAGCCTAACAGGACAGATTCTTTAATTAGCACACCCACATGAAAAGTTACCTGGGGGGGAGATACATAAATTGTGAGATCAAAGTAATTCAAACACTACCTGTAAGACCCCTTTGCACACTGAGGCGCTTTGCAGGCGCTATAACGCTAAAAATAGCGCCTGCAAAGCGTCCTGAAAGAGCCGCTGCTGTCTCTCCAATGTGACAGCCCCGAGGACTTTCACACTGGAGCGGTGTGCGCTGGCAGGATGGAAAAAAAGTCCTGCAAGCAGCATCTTTGCAGCGCATTAGGAGCGGTGAATACACCACTCCTAAAGCGCCCCTGCCCATTGAAATCACTGCTGTCACTTTGCGGGTGGTTTCAACCCTTTCTCGGCCGCTAGCGGGGGTTAAAAGCACCCTGCTAGTGGCCGGATAGCGCCGCAAAATTTACGGTAAAGCGCCACTAAAAATAGCGGCACTTTATCGTCGACGCACCCAACGCCCAAGTGTGAAAGGGGCCTAAAATTAACATTCCACTTAGTACATGTGTGTACAGACAAAGCTACTCACCAGCATCTGTAGAGGGGAGGAGCCAGGACATCGATGCAGAAAGGGGTAGAAAGGAGCCCTGTCATTGCATGTTGATGACTGGAGGGGCATGTCAGGGAGAGCTCTTCCTGTCAATCACCTCTGATCCCTCCTCAGCACTCTGCTCCCCATCTCCTCCATCTACTGCAGGGATGAGCTCCGTGGAATGTAAGCAGCAATCTGTCTTCTCCTCCTGCCGCTTGATCTCCTCAGCATCTGCAGACTGCAGATCTACCACTTGTGATGTGAAGCAAATCAGGCACTGGGGGGAGCGGCAGGAGGAGAACATCAAATGAGACCAGCAGGAGCCCCCTTTCAGTCCTCTTCCTGTGAGACACCTCCATACTTTTGGTCATCGCCACACTTCCTGGTTGCTGGGGCAACGCCAAGCTCTCTTCACAGGCGCCGCAGATTAGAAGCCTCCGGATGCACTTCTACTGCAATCGGTGGAGAGGGAGCCGGGTGAAAACTTTTCCGCCCACCCCCCCCCACCAATCCCAGCAGAAGTGCATCTCAAGGCATCTAATCGGCGGTGCTGTGAGGATTGAGCTTGGCATTACCCCGGCAACCAGGAAGTGTGGCAGAGTGACCGAAAGTGGCTGTCAGGCAGCGGGTGGAAATACCTTGGGGGCCCGAGTCGCTTGGGACATCCAGGCCCCTTGGGATGACCAGGCCCCTTACATGAGTGTGGGCTGTAGCCCCCTGATGGCGGCCCTGCCTATCAATGCCCACCAGTGGTGCCAATCAGTGCCTCATCAGTGCTGCCTATCAGTGTCACCTACCCGTGCCGATCAGTGCCCATCACTGCCAACCATCAGTGCCCATCACTGCCACCTATCAGTGCCCATCAGTGCCAGCTATCATTGCCACCTATTAGTGCCCTTCAGTGCTACCTATCAAAACCCTTCAGTGCCGCCCATCAGTGCCACCCATCAGTGCCACCTCTCAGTGCCCACCAATGCCACCTATCAGTGCCCAACAGTTCCACCTCATCAGTGCCACCTTATCAGTGCCCATCAGTGCAGCCTAATCAGCGTACATTAATGAAGGAGAAAAATTACCTGTTTGCAAAATGTATTAACAAAGTATAAAACGGTTTTGTATTTTTTTTTACATTTTTGAATCTTATTAACAAAAAATAAAAAACTCAGGCAGGAGGGGGGTTTAGGTGCCCAGTAAGCAACTGGTTAAGTCTGACCACAGATTTTCTATTGGATTGAGGTCTGGGCTTTGACTAGGCCATTACAACACATTTACATGTTTCCCCTTTAACCACTCAAGTGTTGCTTTAGCAGTGTGTTTGGGGTCATTGTCCTGCTGGAAGGTGAACCTCCATCCTAGCCTCAAATCACACACAGAGTGGTACAGGTTTTGCTCAAGAATATCCTTGTATTTATCACCATCCATCTTTCCCTCAACTCTGACCAGTTTCCCAGTCCTGACTGCTGAAAAACATCCCCACAGCATGATGCTGCCACCACCATGTTTCACAGTGGGGATGGTGTTCTTTGGGTGATGTGATGTGTTGGGTTTGCGCTAAACATAGCGTTTTCTTTGATGGCCAAAAAGTTCAATTTTAGTCTCATCAGACCAGAGCACCTTCCTCCATACATTTTGGGAGTCTCCCACATGCCTTTTCGCAAACTCAAAATGTGCCATTTTGTTTTTTGCTGAAAGTAATGGCTTTCTTCTGGTCACTCTGCCATAAAGCCCAACTCTATGGAGCGTACGGCTTATTGTCGTCCTATGTACAGATACTCCCGTCTCTGCTGTGGAACTCTGCAGCTCCTCCAGGGTTACCTTAGGTCTCTGTGCTCCTCTCTGATTAATGCCCTCCTTGCCCGGTCCGTGAGTTTTGGTGTGCGGCCGTCTCTTGGCAGGTTTGCTGTTGTGCCATGTTCTTTCCATTTGGTTATGATAGATTTGATGGTGCTCCTAGGGACCATCAAAGATTTGGATATTTTTTTATAACCTAACTCTGACTTGTACTTCTCAACAACATTGTCCCTTACTTGTTTGGAGAGTTCCTTGGTCTTCATGGCAGTGTTTGGTTAGTGGTGCCTCTTGCAGCCTCTGGGGCCTTTCAAAAAGGTGTGTATATGTAATGAGAGATCATGTGACACTTATATTGCACACAGGTGGACATCATTTCACTAATTACGTGACTTCTGAAGGTAATTGGTTGCATCAGAGCTTTTTATGGGCTTCATAACAAAGGGGGTGAATACATACGCATATGCCAACTATCGTTTTTTTATTTCTGAAAAATCGTTTTATGTATATATTTTTCAAATTTTACTTCACCAACTTAGACTATTGAGTTCTGATCCATCACATATAATTCAGATTAAAAAAACCATTGAACTAAAGACTGTAATGTAACAAAATAGTTAAAAAGCCAAGGGGGTGAATACTTTTGCAAGGCAAGGCACTGTACAACATTTAGCAACTAACTCACATGGTTGATGATTAAAACAGACACATCTAAGTATGCAGGGATTGTATTTTGTATTGCTGTAATCATTTTTATATGAATAAATGGTTGTGAAACTGTAATGGAAATTTGTAAGTTCTGTATATAATTGTATTCTATTTTGTATGTATTGCACATTGCCCTCACTGTGCACACAGCACTAATAATGTTTTCAGTAAATGTTTACATTCTTTCGAGTCCTGATTAGAATTAGCCTGCCTATGTAACGCCCCTTGTTACCATAAACGTACAATTGTCATATTAATGTGATACCTACGTAATCATGTGCATAAAAACCTTCAATTGCGTCATAATAAAGCAGAACAGTAATTTGGAAAGATGCTGAGCGTATCTTTTGTGTCTGTTCCCTACTGCAGTAGTTATTATTAATTTGGAACCACTAATCAATATAAGGATAGGAGTTGCCTATCATCAATTTAACCGAGGCACTGTACAACTAACTCACATGGTTGATGATTAAAACAGACACATCTAAGTATGCAGGGATTGTATTTTGTATTGCTGTAATCATTTTTATATGAATGGTTGTGGAACGAATCATCTGAGTTTCCATTATTTCGTATGGGGAAAGTCACTTTGGATTACAAGCACATTTCCGGGACAAGTTATGCTCGCAATTCAAGGTTTTGCTGTATTTTGGTCTATATGTCTATTGTGATGGGAGAGCTTTGTTTGGAAGCAGATATCCAGATGATATGTCTGAAATATACATGGGTCAGCAGAGTGTAACTGGGAAAACATACGCTATATTGCCAAAAGTATTGGGACGCCTGCCTTTACATGCACATGAAATTCAATGGCATCCCAGTCTTACCCAGTCTGGTACACCACTATGGGGACATTTTGACTGAAAAACGATCCTTATTTTTATGTTATGAGTTTGTGAATTGAGCCCAGTGCGTTTGCAAATTCATCAGAAAGCCTGGGCAGAAGACTTTATTTGTTCAGCTGTGTAAAAATAATTTAATAATTACTTTTTTCAGACCCTTTTTCACATCTTTGTTCCTTAGGCTGTAAATAAAAGAATTCAGCATAGGAGTAATGATGGTGTAAGCTATGCTAACAATACGATCATGCTGGGAGGAGTGGTCTGATGAAGGACGGAAGTAAATGAAAATTACAGAAACATAGAATAGGGAAATGACCATGAGATGAGAAGAACAGGAGGAAAAGGCTTTGCTGCGGCTGCTGCTGGTCTTCATTTTTCCTACAGCCCGTCCAATGAGCACATAGGAGATGAAAATTAAAAGGAATGGAATGTTACCAGCCAAAGGAGCTTCGATGTATATTAGGAGCTCAGCTAGTGTAGTACTGGAGCAAGACAGCTTGATGAGGGGTATCACATCACAGACAAAGTGAGGGATCAGTCTGTCCTCACAGTACTTTAAATCTGAGAGAACATAAGTGTACAATATTGAATGAAGAGAAGCTGCAATCCAACAGATACTAGTCAGCATGACCATGACCTTATCAGTCATTAATGAAGTGTAGCGTAAGGGTTTGCATATAGCCAGATATCGATCAAATGCCATGATTGACAGAAGAAAACTCTCAGTGGTGCCCATTAATATGAGGAAGAAAAGCTGCAGGAAACAGCCAAGGAAGGAGATGGAGGTTCCTCCATAAAGAATGCAGGAAAGAAGCTTGGGAACAGTCACTGTAGAGAAAGCGATGTCCACCGCAGACAGGTTCCCCAAGAAAAAGTACATTGGTGTGTGCAACTGTGGAGAAAGTTTAATAGAACTTAGTAAAAGTAGGTTAGAAGTCCATGTGAGGGTGTAGATGATCAGAATGGCAGAGAAGAAAGCAGGGTGGTTGTAGTGGAAGTCTGAGAAGCCCAGAAGGACAAAGTCAGAGGTTAGATTTACTGTTTTCATCATCAAGGAGTCAGCAAGGTCAGGTGAAAAAAAAACAATACCAACAATCAACAGCAGAACACTAGATGTCACCTTTACTGTAGAGCTATAGAAATGGAACCCAATCTTCAATGCATTATCTAGAAATTAACACGGTTCGTAACATTTTCTTTACATTTCTTTAATGATGATGTAAAGTAGATAAAGTCTCTCTTTTTCCTTTTGTTCATGTATTCAGCATTTTCTGTTAAATCATTCCTGAAAATGAACAGTGAAGAACAGTTTACTTACATGACAGTTTTTCGTTTTAGAAGTTCATCAAAATCTTTCCTGAAACAATCCAAAGCCAGCCGTGTTTAGCAGGGACTGGCTGAGATTCAAACCATATAGGGGCAGACTGATTGTACCCAAGTCGATCCAGTGATCAACTTGGGTACAACCAACATGTCAGATTTTTAAGATGTGTCTATTGCCTGCAGCAATAGCCGCTAATAATCACTGTGTTCTCTAGGCAGGGACAGTTCCTTGCGCCCCCACCAGGAGAACACTATAGCTCTATGGGAGGGATTCCTCCGTCAACACTGGCTGGTGGTGGTTTCAGGAAATAAAATCACATCATCTATGGCAGGCTTTGCTCAGTGTTCCCCAAAGTGGTTAATATTGGACTCCAAGGGTCAAAGAGGCTATCCAAGTGGTCATTAAAATTTCTGGGAGTCAAAACAGAGCTAGTGAATGTCTTGGGTCAATAGGTGCTTAATTATTAATGCAATATCGATTGGAGTCAATTAACCTTTTGAAGTTTCTGTAGATCTTCACGCTAGTCCCTAGTCCTGAAGGTGAGTGGTTAGCGGACAGATAGTGTTACCCTGGATTAGATGGCCAGAAAGAGTTGCCTTGAGTTTCTCTTTCAGCTGTGTGTTTCCGGGAAGGATACAATTAAGTGTTCAGTTCCATACTTAGCTCCCCCCCAAATTCTGTTGGAGAGCCAGTGAGTACAACCCCCTCAGACTTTGTTGAGGGGCCAGTGATTACACCTTCTTTAAACGCTGTTGGAAAGCGAATGGGTACGCCCACCTCAAACCCTCTTGGAGAACCAGTTAGTGTACTCACTTCAAACTCTGTTGGAAAAAGAGTGAGTATACCAACCTCAGACTCTGTTGAAAAGCCAATGAGTACACTTATCTCAAACTCTGTTGTAGAGCCAGTTAGTACATTCACCTCAGACTTTGTTGGAGAGCTAATAAGTAAGCCCACCTCAAACTCTTCTGGAGAACCAGTGAGTATGCCCACCTCAAACTCTGTTGGAAAAAGAGTGAGTATACCAACCTCAGACTCTGTTGAAAAGCCAATGAGTACACGTATCTCAAACTCTGTTGTAGCGCCAGTTAGTACATTCACCTCAGACTTTGTTGGAGAGCTAACAAGTAAGCCCACCTCAAACTCTTTTGGAGAACCAGTGAGTATGCCCACCTCAAACTCTGTTGAAGAATTGGTGAGTATGCCCACCTCAAACTCTGTTGGAAAACCCATGAGTATGCCCACCTCAAACTCTGTTGGAGAACCAGTGAGTATGCCCACCTCAAACTCTGTTCGAGAACCGGTAAGTACACCCACCTCAAACTCTGTTGAAGAACTGGTGAGTATGCCCACCTCAAACTCTGTTGGAAAACCCATGAGTATGCCCACCTCAAACTCTGTTGGAGAAGCAGTGAGTATGCTCACCTCAAACTCTGTTGGAGAACCGGTAAGTACACCCACCTCAAACTCTGTTGGAGAACTGGTGAGTATGCCCACATCAAGCTCTGTTGGAGAACCGGTAAGTACACCCACCTCAAACTCTGTTAGAGAACTGGTGAGTATGCCCACATCAAACTCTGTTGGAGAACCGGTAAGTACACCCACCTCAAACTCTGTTGGAGAGCCAATGAGTACGCCCACCTCAAACTCACTTAGAGAGCCACTGAGTAAACCCATAGCCATAGGAGTGGTGTCTATGAAATGATTGCAATGACCTTAAGGTACGGTGACCAGACGTCCCCGGTTTTCGGGGACAGTCCCCGGACTGAGGACATGGTCGCCGGTCCAAGACTGTCCCCTGATTTGTCCCCGGATTGCAGGCAGGGGCCGCCGGGTCCAACTCCGGGCTGCAGTCACAGCTTTTCTCCCCCTGTAGTGCCGATCCAGTCCAAATCCCCCCGAGCGGCGCACAGCTGATTGCACACAGACACACAGCTGTGCTGGCCGCTCTGCTGAATGGAAGGAAGGAGAAGGGAGGGGGCGGGGCCCAGACTGACACTCGAGGAGCATTCAGAGGCCACACTACACCCGACCATTGGCTGCAGCCTGCAGAGAGACTACACGTGATGGACAGCCAGAACCAAACTGAGGTACAGAGAGGGGGGGAGAGGGGGGTTACAGTATACAGAGAGGGAGGGGGGTTACAGTATACAGAGAGGGAAGGGGGGTTACAGTATACAGAGAGGGAGAGGGGGGGTACAGTATACAGAGAGGGAGAGGGGGGGTACAGTATACAGAGAGGGAGAGGGGAGTTACAGTATACAGAGGAGAGGGGGTTACACTATACAGAGAGGGAGGGGGGTTACAGTATACAGAGAGGGAAGGGGGGTTACAGTATACAGAGAGTAAAGGGGGGTTACAGTATACAGAGAGGGGGGTTACGGTATACAGAGAGGGAGAGGGGGGGGTTACGGTATACAGAGAGGGAGAGGGGGGTTACAGTATACAGAGAGGGAGGGGGGTTACAGTATACAGAGAGGGAGGGGGGGTTACAGTATACAGAGAGGGAGAGGGGGGTTACAGTATACAGAGAGGGAGGGGGGTTATAGTATACAGAGAGGGAGAGGGAGAGGGGAGGTTACAGTATAAAGAGAGGGAGAGGGGGTTTACAGTATACAGAGAGGGAGGGGGGTTACAATATACAGAGAGGGGGGTTACAGTATACAGAGAGGGGGGTTATGGTATACAGAGAGGGAGGGGGGGTTACGGTATACAGAGAGGGAGAAGGGGGTTACAGTATACAGAGAGGGAGGGGGGTTACAGTATACAGAGAGGGAGAGGGGGGTTACAGTATACAGAGAGGGAGAGGGGGGTTACAGTATACAGAGAGGGAGGGGGGGTTACAGTATACAGAGAGGGAGAGGGGGGTTACAGTATACTGAGAGGGAGAGGGGGGTTACAGTATACAGAGAGGGAGAGGGGGGTTACAGTATACAGAGAGGGAGGGGGGTTACAGTATACAGAGAGGGAGAGGGGGGTTACAGTATACAGAGAGGGAGAGGGGGGTTACAGTATACAGAGAGGGAGAGGGGGGTTACAGTATACAGAGAAGGGGGGTTACGGTATACAGAGAGGGAGGGGGCGTTACGGTATACAGAGAGGGAGAGGGGGGTTACAGTATACAGAGAGTGAGAGGGGGGTTACAGTATACAGAGAGGGAGGGGGGTTACGGTATACAGCGAGGGAGAGGGGGTTACGGAATACAGAGAGGGAGAGGGGGGTTACAGTATACAGAGAGGGAGAGGGGGGTTACGGCATACAGAGAAGGAGGGGGGTTACAGTATACAGAGAGGGAGAGGAGAGTTACAGTATACAGAGAAGGAGAGGGGGATTACACTATACAGAGAGGGAGGGGGGTTGCAGTATACAGAGAGGGAAGGGGGGTTACAGTATACAGAGAGGGGGGTTTACAGTATACAGAGAGGGAGGGGGGTTACGGTATACAGAGAGGGAGAGGGAGGTTACGGTATACAGAGAGGGAGAGGGGGGTTACAGTATACAGAGAGGGAGAGGGGGGTTACAGTATACAGAGAGGGAGGGGGGTTACAGTATACAGAGAGGGAGAGGGGGGTTACAGAATATACAGAAAGATGGGGAGGGGGTACAGTATATACAGAGAGATGGGGAGGGGTACAGTAAATACAGAGAGATGGGGGTTACAGAGAGGGGGGTGTTACAGTATACATAGAGGGGGTTACAGTTTATACAGAGGGGGGGTTGCAGTATTTATAGAGAGAGAGGGGAGATAAAGTATATATAGAGACAGGGGGATACAGTATATACACAGAGGGGGATGCAGTATATACATAGAGGGGATACAGTATATACAGTATACAGAGAGGGGGATACAGTATATACACAGAGAGAGTGGGGATACAGTATATACATAGAGAGGGGGATACAGTATATACACAGAGAGGGGGATACAGTATATACACAGAAAGGGGGGATACAGTATATACAGAGAGAGAGGGGGGTACAGTATATGCAGAGAGAGAAAGGGGAGTGGTACATTATATACAGAAAGAGGGGGAGATGCAGTATATACAGAGAGAGAGAGGGGGGTACAGTATATACAGAGACAGAGCGGAGATGCATTATGTACAGAGAGAGAGGGTACAGTATATACAGAGAGAGAGGGAGATACAGTATATAGAAATATATAATTATATATAATATCAATAAATGCATCTTATCTTCTTAACATTTGGTAGTCATATCCCAAAATATTATTAGAAGTATTTTCTTTATCTCATGGGCAAAATGTGAGAAATAACATGTATATCATACAATCACTCCACAAACACATACACTGCATATATCATTTGATGAAAATATGCTTATAAAATACCATTTGCCAAAAAAAAAAAAAAAATGTCCCTGGATTTCATTTTAAAAATCTGGTCACCTTACCTTAAGGTCAATCAGTGTCCCCAAACCAAAGAGTGAACTGCCACTCAAACCAAATGAAGGGACTTCCAAGCTCTGATGTCCAGAAGAGTGCCGGGGTGTTTGCAGAACCTTGGGTGCTCTGTAGTGCAACCAGTGTTAAGCATTAATGGGTGATTTTTTTTTAAGCTCTATTGTGAATTAAACTAACCATCTGCCTTTAATTTTGACTTTTTTCTAGCTCTTAAAGAATATCTATACTCAAAAACAAAAATATATTATATTGCAGCTTACTTAGATGTGGTGGCTGCATGTGTTTTCTTTTTCAATCAATAAAATAGACCATCCTTGATTAATTACCGTGGTACTTTAGACAAAGCCCCGGACAAAGGGATATATTTTTGGATGGCCTAAAATGAATACATTAGTAGGACAATAGGTCTAGGTCTCCTCTCACTGTTAACGGGTAGACCCCTTTCCCTTGTTCACTTGTTACTATTACCCTGTTATTTTTTTTTACTCTGTGGAACACCACCTTTCACAGTATGCAAATGTTTTTTATACCTGTATATGTAATAAAAAAGAAAAAAAATATATATATATAATTTTCTAGAAAAATAAAAATATTTGTATGAATTAAATTCACAAAATAGAAAGACCAAAGGTCTATATGGATAAAACATTTAAAAACTCCGATTTGATAGCATGCAGCTTGAACAAAAATCAGGAGACTCGTTACAATGGGATGTATTTATAAAAACTTACAGCGATTCTTCCTGCAAAACTACATGTTCATTCATTCTGTGTGAATGTCAAAAGTTACTAGGCTATTTTCTTTTCTTGTCTAAAGTATCATAATTAATAATAATGGTTGATTTTTCTTGAATGATCTGCCCTAGCAATGACTAGAAATGACTAGAAATGATATATTATTATATTGCTAAAAATGTTCTTATCCAGGAAAAAGAAAACAAATGCAGCCACCACAATGGCAGGTAAGCTGCAATATACTGTATGACATTTTTGTTCTTTGGTTTAGATATTCTTTAAGAGCTAGAAAAAAAAAATTGAGGGCAGATGGCGGGTTTAAATTAGAATTCTGTAGGAATTGTGTTTCTTTTGTGTGAATGAATTCATTTTTTATAATTTTTTTTCTAGCAAATTAAAAAAAAAAATTCTTATATTTATAAGCTGTAATGATATAATACATTTTTGTTTTTGGGTTTATATTTCCAACAATGCATGTGCTTATTTGACTGTGTGTGTTTTTTTTTTTTTTAATATCCATGCCAATGTATTGATTTTTAGGTATCACCAGTAGGTTTATTTATTTTTTTTAAGAAATTGCTGTTTGAATGTCTGAGCAATCACACAACTGTCACAAATAATCTCTTTAATGTGTCTGATATGCATATTTCCTATAATCATCAGCTCTATCTACTGGCCATTTTTATCTGAAATACCACAATCATGAAAATACAGCATTATGACCACTAGATGGAGCTGGTGATCATAGGCAACATACTGTACATATTAGATACATTATGGGGATTATTTGTGATGGTTGTGTACTCAGCGTTTTTTTTTTTTTTTTTAATAGACCTATATGTTGAGGTAAGACTTGTGGTGCTACCTGGACACGACTGTTGGTGGCACCCCTGAAGTCTTATTTTGTGAACTGTATCATAGAGTCTATCTGATTTATAACCAGGAATGGATTTCGCAGGTCACTTACCATTCCCTGAAAAAAGATAGAGATGTACCAGACACAGGGAGATCTCCTTATATAATGTACAGCGTCCTTTTTTTCAGAGAGCTGGGTGTCACCGGGGAATTTCTTAATAAATTATATTTGCAGAATTCTCTGGTGATTTTGCCACCATTGTGGATTGTTCTGAACACTAAAAATAATACTGATCTCATTATTCTATCATGTTTTCTGCCTCTGATATGATTTACATTGTCTTATGCAGGACTTCTAAGAATTCATCTGCCCTTCATAGACTAAGGCAATGGTCTCATAAACTGCGGCCCGGGGGCCGAATGTGGTCCTTTGCTTGCCCTTGAGGCATTATTCCCTTAGCAACAGTGGGGCATAGTTTCTGAAACCTGCCACTGACACAGACAATGGGGCACTATTCCTCCCACTAACACCAATGATGGGGGATCACTATTCCTCCCATTATTCCAACAATGGGGCGCTATTCCTCCCATTGATCTCAATGATGGGGCAACTATTCCGCTCACTGACACCAATGATGGCGCAACTATTCCTCCTACTGACACCAATGATGGGGCAACTATTCCTCCCACTGCTACCAATGATGGGGCACTATTCCTCCCACTAACACCAATGATGGGGCACTATTCCTCCCAATAACACCAATGATGGGGCACTATTCCTCCCACTAACACCAATGATGGGGCACTATTCCTCCCAATAACACCAATGATGGGGCACTATTCCTCCCACTGACACCAATGATGGGGCACTATTCCTCTGACACCAATTATGGGGCACTATTCCTCCCACCGAAACTAAACACGGGGGATCATTATTCCTCCCATTAATCCAACAATGGGGTGCTATTCCTCCCATTAATATCAATGATGGGGCAACTATTCCTCCCACTGACACCAATGATGGAGCAACTATTCCTCCTATTGACACCAATGATGGGGCAACTATTCCGCCTACTGCCGCCAATGATGGGGCACTATTCCTCCCACCGACACTAACCACGGGGGATCACTATTCCTTCCATTAATCCAACGTTGGAGCACTATTCATCCCATTGATATCAATGATGGGGCAACTATTCCTCCCACTGACACCAATGGTGGGGCAACTATTCCTCCCACTGACACCAATGATGGGGCAACTATTCCTCCCACTGACACTAATGATGGGGCACTATTCCTCCCACTTACACCAATGATGGGGCACTATTCCTCCCACCGACACCAATCATGGGGGATCACTATTCCTCTCTTAAATCAAAGGTTGGAGCACTATTCATCCCATTAATACCAATGGTGGAGTGCTATTCCTCCCACTGCTACCAATGATGGAGCACTAGTCCACTCACTGCTACCAATGATGGGGCACTAGTCCACCCACTGCTACCAATGATGGGGCACTATTCCTCCCACTGCTACCAATGATGGGGTACTATTCCCCCCCCCCACTGACACCAATGATGGGGCACTATTCCCCCCCCCAATACAGCCACATTTGTGCAGGTTCTTACATCATTTTAATTTGTGAGGAATCAGCCCCCCTGTTCACACCAGTGCAACTTGTCATGTGAATTGACATTTCCAAATGGCATGACAAGTCACAGCCTATTTTCGGCAATGGAACCGTTCATATCACCATGACTCATGTCGCAGTGATTATGAAAAAAGGATCCTTCAATACTTTACTTCTGGTAAATTAAGTCATAAGCAGCAATCAAATCGTCAATGCAAATTGCACTGATGTGCGGCTTTGAAATTGCGCTTTGAAAGCTGCACCGGTGTGAACTGGGACTTATACCGGTACACTTATGCCCTGTACACACGGTCGGACTTTCAGACGGAAAATGTGCGATCGGAGCGTGTTATCGGAAATTCGGACCGTGTGTCGGCTCCATCAGACATTTTCCATCGGATTTTCCGACACACAAAGTTTGAGAGCAGGCTATAAAATTTTCCGACAACAAAATTCGATCGCATCAATTCCGACCGTGTGTGGACAATTCCGAAGCACAAAGTGCCACGCATGCTCAGAAGAAATTCAGAGACGGAACAGCTCGGTCTGGTAAAATTAGCATTCGGAATGGATACAGCACTTTCGTCACGCTGCAATGTTAAAAATGGTTTAATACAGCGCACTCTGTTCTTCTTTAAAATGTGAGAAGAATGAAGTAGTTTTGCTGCTCATATTCACACAGACTTCTCACAAACTTCTTTCTTTATTATTTCTCGTGATTCCCTCCTATCTATATATATATTTTTTTTGTTTTGTTTTGTTTTCAAGCCTGATTTTATTTATTTTTTTTATTTTTTTTGGTTTGTATTTTTTTCAATGCGGATTTTTTTTTGTTTTTATTTTTGATTTTATCTCCTGAATATTTTTGTGTGTCAAGTTACCACAACACCATTATTATCTTGTATTATTTAATCTCAAGGAGATTGCTTGGTGTTGGTTAGGGATGAGCTTCGTGTTCGAGTCGAACCCATGTTCGACTCGAACATCGGCTGTTTGGACGTTCGCCGAATTGCGAACGATATGGGCCGTTCGCGCCAAATTCGTGTGGCGCGTCACGGCCCATAATTCACTGCGGCATCGCAGTGCATTGCTGGCTGATGATTGGCCAAGCATGCACTATGACCCGCATGCTTGGCCAATTACAGCGCCGCCTGAACAGAGAGCCGTAATTGGCCAAAGCCAAGGAGGCTTTGGCCAATTATGGCTCAGGGGATTTAGTACACGCCCCACACTATATAAGGCCGCCTGCACGGAGGCCCTGTGTAGTGTGTGTTCCGGTGTGCTGAGAGATAGAGAGAGAGAGAGAGACAGTGTCATTTCATTTGAGTTAGCTAGATTAGGCAGGACAGTCAGTCAGTTAGCTACACTTACAGTTTATTGTGTATATATATGCATCCCAGTTTTTGCATATATATATATATACACTGTATTCAGTTTAGCTAGATCCGTTCCTGTTATCTTCTTACTGACAGGCAGGCTTGTCTTGTTACAGTATATAAAGCTACCTGAAGAAAATTGCTGGTGTTCTTTTGATCCTATTAGTACCACAGTCAGGCAGCTAGACTATTTACAGTTAGTGCAGTGCTCACAGTGTTCAGCTAAAACTACAAGTTAGTGGGGTGCGTCCACCTCACAGTGTTCAGCTAAACCTACAAGCTAGTGGGGTGCGTCCTGCTGACAGTGTTCAGCTAGATCCGTTCCTGTTATCTTCTTACTGACAGGCAGGCTTGTCTTGTTTGTCTTGTTACAGTAAATACAGCTACCTGAAGAAAATTGCTGGTGTTCTTTTGATCCTATTAGTACCACAGTCAGGCAGCTAGACTATTTACAGTTAGTGCAGTGCATCCTGCTCACAGTGTTCAGCTAAAACTACAAGTTAGTGGGGTGCGTCCACCTCACAGTGTTCAGCTAAAGCTACCTATAGAAGGTTGGTGGTGTTCTCATACTACAGGCAGGCAGTTGATTTTTCTAGCTGCAGTATCAGTACATACATATATATATATATATATATATATATATATCCCAGCTTAGTGCAGCTACAGGCCATTAGTATGTCTGGAAGGCCAAGAAGGAGAGGCAGACAGTCACAAGCCAATAAGAGAGGGCAAGCAGGTTCTGTGTCTAATGCTGGTCGTGGAGACGGTGCATCCTCATCAGCACGTGGCCGTGGGACACGCTTGGCCTTTTTTTCGGCAGCTGGCCGCGTTGAGCCGCAACATGCGGAAGACTTGGTCGAGTGGATGACCAAGCCGTCCTCATCCTCCTCATCCTCTCTCACCCATGCCCAGGGTACTTTGTCTGGCAAAGCAGCGGCCTCTTCCCTCGGCTCAATGTCATCAGTGACTCCTTCCCTAGCCCCACCATGTCCTCCTGAGGAGTCCCTCGAACTGTTTGACCACAGTGTTGGGTACATGCTCCAGGAGGATGCCCAGCGTTTGGAAGGCTCTGATGATGATACTGAGCTCAATAAAGGCAGTAACATGAGCACGGACAGAGGGGGTGCCCAAGAAGGACAGCAATCTGGCAGTCATGCTCCCTCTGCTGCAGCATACTACCAGGTTTGCTCCAGTGATGAGGAGGGAGGGGATGATGAGGTCACTGACTCAACGTGGGTGGCTGATAGGAGAGAGGAGGAGGAGGAGGCGGCACATCACCAACGAGGCAGGATGCCCTCCAGGGGCCAGCCTAAGGGCAGCACATTGACTGCATCACACCCCAAAGCTCCACATGTGCAGGGCGCTGCAGTCTCTGCGCGTTATTCAAAAAGTTCTTTGGTGTGGGCCTTTTTTGAGACGAGTGCATCAGATCGCACCGCTGCTATTTGCAACATATGTCTCAAGCGTATCTCGCGTGGCCAAAACATCTCCCGCTTGGGTACCACAGGCTTGACCAGACATATATTGACCTGCCATGCAGTTCGTTGGCAAGCGTATCTAAAAGACCCACACCAAAGAACAAAGAGGACCTCTCCTTGCTCCTCATCAGCTGAGATTTCCAACCCCACTAGACCTTCAGTCCTCTCTGAGACCTGCACTGAGAGGAATGAAGGTGTAGAATTAGGTGTGTCACAGCCAAGTACTTGTGGGCAATCTGCTTTTGATACACCGACGTCAGATTGTCCCAGGCAAATTTCCCTGCCCCAGCTGCTGCACCGCCGAAAGAAGTTTGCTCCCAGCCATCCACATGCCCAGCGGTTGAATGCTAGCTTGGCAAAATTGCTAGCACTTCAACTGCTGCCTTTTCAGTTGGTAGACTCTGCCCCCTTCCGTGAGTTTGTGGAATGTGCGGTTCCTCAGTGGCAGGTACCCAAATGCCACTTTTTCTCACGGAAGGCAATTCCTGCTCTCTACCGACATGTGGAAGGCAATGTCCATGCCTCGCTGGACAGGGCAGTCAGCGGTAAGGTGCATATTACCGCTGACTAATGGTCCAGCAAGCATGGACAGGGACATTACCTAAGTTTCACGGCGCATTGGGTGACTCTGCTGGCATCTGGGAAGGATGCAGGAAAAGGTGCAGTAGTGTTGGAGGTTGTTCGCCACCACGCCTCCAAAATGCTAATGATTGTGACACACCTCTCTCCTCCACCCCCTCCTCTTCTTCTTCCTCCATGGCCTCTTCCTGTGCTTTGTCCTCGGAACCAGCGGTGCTCTGTAGCCGTTCAAGGGGCTATGCAAGTACGCAGGCCAAAAGATGCCATTCGGTGCTTGAGCTGGTGTGCTTGGGGGACAGGAGCCACACTGGGGCAGAGGTTCTGTCAGCTCTGCAGGGGCAGGTTCAGAGGTGGTTGACGCCACGCCAACTTAAGGCAGGAATGGTGGTTTGCGACAATGGCACCAACCTCCTCTCTGCCCTCCGACAGGGACAAATGACCCATGTGCCCTGTTTGGCTCACGTCCTTAACTTGGTGGTGCAGCGGTTCTTGGGCAGGTACCGGGCTTACAGGATGTCCTGAGGCAGGCCAGGAAAGTCTGTGTGCATTTCCACCGGTCATATAATGCCAGTGCTCGGCTGACGGATCTCCAAAAGGAGTTTAACCTGCCCAAGAACCGCCTAATCTGTGACATGCCCACCAGGTGGAACTCAACGTTGGCCATGCTGCAGCGGCTGCACATGCAGCAGAGGGCCATCAATGAGTACCTGTGCGACTATGGCACCAGGACAGGGTCAGGGGAGCTTTGTTTTTTTCCCCACGCCAGTGGGCCATGATCAGGGATGCATGCACTGTCCTGTCACCATTTGAGGAGGCCACGAGGATGGTGAGCAGTGACAGTGCATGCATCAGTGACACTGTCCACCTGTTGGAGCACACGCTGCGTGGAATAATGGACAGGGCACTTGAGGCAGAACAGAGGCAGGAAGAGGAGAACTTCCTTAGCTCTCAAGGCCCCCTTTATCCAGACAGTGTTCCTGCGTGCCCGCCGATCACACAGGAAGAGGACGAAGAGGAGGAGGAGGAAGATTGTGTCAGTATGGAGGTGGAGCCTGGCACTCAGCATCAGCAGCAGTCTTTAAGGGATCAGTCCCAAGAAACACATGGACTTGTACGTGGCTGGGAGGAGGTGGCTGCGGACCATGTCGTCCTTAGTGACCCAGAGGACTCCGGACCGAATGCCTCAGCAAACCTACGCTGCATGGCCTCCCTGATCCTGCAAAGCCTGCGGAAGGATCCTCGTATTCGTGGTATCAAGGAGAAGGACCAATACTGGCTGGCAACCCTCCTTGATCCACGTTACAAGGGTAAGGTTGCGGACCTTATCTTGCCATCGCAGAGGGAGCAGAGGATGAAACATCTTCGGGAGGCCTTGCAGAAAGGTCTGTGCAACGCGTTCCCAGAGACTGGGAGGTTACAAACTCCTGTTTCTGGACAACGTGTTGCTGAGGCTTCGGTCAGTCAAAGAAGGAGCGGTGGAGAAGGTGGCCGTCTGACCGATGCGTTCAGACAATTTTTTGGTCCGCAGCCCCAAGGTATGATCGGTTCCAGCAACCATCGCCAGCGTCTGTTTTACATGGTGCAGGAATACCTAGGGGCAAGATTAGACTTGGACACCTTTCCCACCGAAAATCCTCTGGATTACTGGGTCTTGAGGATGGATCACTGGCCAGAGCTTGCACAGTATGCAATTGAGCTACTGGCCTGTCCTGCATGCAGCGTTCTTTCGGAACGCACATTCAGTGCTGCTGGAACCGATCACAGGGTGCGTCTGTCCACCGACTCGGTCGATCGACTGACCTTCATAAAAATGAATCAGTCTTGGATCACCACCAGCTACCAAGCACCTGATGCTGATGTAACCGAATAATTTTTTTTGAAATCTCAGATCCCTTCAAAGACTGCATATGCTGATGCTGAGTAACTATCCCTGAGTAATTATCCTCTTCCTCCTCAATCATCACGCTGATAGCTTGTAAGAACATTTTTGGTTCTGGGCGCCACCACCAGTGCCTAAGGCACAATTTTTCAGCCCCTGTTTAACAGGGGAGTGTAATTACAATTTTTGATGCAATACTTTGCAGCAGGGCTCGTTCCTGCGTTCCAGCTAGAGTGTGTGTGAGGGGTTGCAGTGTTGTGGCACCAGCACCAGTGCCTAAGGCCCAATTTTTCTGCCCCTGTTTAACAGGGGCGTGTAATTACAATTTTTGATGCAATACTTTGCAGCAGGGCTCGTTCCTGCGTTCCAACTAGAGTGTCTGTGAGGGTTGCAGTGTTGTGGCACCAGCACCAGTGCCTAAGGCCCAATTTTTCTGCCCCTGTTTAACAGGGGCGTGTAATTACAATTTTTGATGCAATACTTTGCAGCAGGGCTCGTTCCTGCGTTCCAACTAGAGTGTCTGTGAGGGGTTGCAGTGTTGTGGCACCAGCACCAGTGCCTAAGGTCCAATTTTTCTGCCCCTGTTTAACAGGGGCGTGTAATTACAATTTTTGATGCAATACTTTGCAGCAGGGCTCGTTCCTGCGTTCCAACTAGAGTGTCTGTGAGGGGTTGCAGTGTTGTGGCACCAGCATCACCACCACCACCACCACCAAAGGCCCAATTTTTCTGCCCCTGTTCAACAGGGGCATGTAATTACAATTCTTGATCTAATATTTCACAGCAGGGCCCATTTCTGCACCCACCAAGAGCGAGTGAGGACTTACAGTGTTGTGGCACCAGCACCACCACCACCACCACCAAAGGCCCAGTTTTTCTGCCCCTGTTCAACAGGGGCATGTAATTACAATTCTTGATCTAATATTTCACAGCAGGGCCCTGTGAGGGCTTACAGTGTTGTGGCCACAACAACACCTAAGGCCCAAATTTCTGCTGAGTATATAGGGCAGGCCCCTACTTTCAAACATCTAACTTACAAACGACTCCTACTTGCAAATGGAAACAGACAACAGGAAGTGAGATGAAATCTACCCCTAGGAAGGGAAATTCTCTCCTGTAAGAGTTAATATGGGAAAAACATTTCTCCTTTCCACTGATGCTTTCCAATCCTTGTTCCACAAAAAAACCCCAAATTCTCAAAAAGCATTTGTCATTGGGACAAAAAGTGAGGTGAAATCTTCTAAAGAGGAGGAAAGACAGCAAAACAAATGTCACAGGTGTGATAACCCTTCCCTATGTTTTCCAAAAAGCTTAAGAAAGATTTTTTGGCTGGAGCTAAACACGTTAAAAATGTACCCATTCAAAATGACAAACAGATTCTACTTAACAACAAACCTACAGTCCCTGTCTTGTTTGCACCGCCTGCATACTGCTGTTCAGAGTATATAGGGCCTGGTGGCCCCACACCTTTCCTTATTTTAATTTGGGTGCGGGGTTCCCCTTAATATCCATACAAGACCCAAAAGGCCTGGTAATGGACTGGGGGGTACCCATGGTGTTTGTCTCACTGATTTTCATCCATATTGCCATGACCGGACATTACATTAAACCCGCAAGCAGTTTTTTTTTTTTTTTTTTTTTATACAATAGATTTTTATTGAAGGAATTTTCTTAACAATACAGATTGACATTGTCACGATAGTAATTGTGACTAACTTCTTTGCAATAGTTTTTAAGAATATTCTTATACAAATACAGTAATTGATAGTCTGTACCAGCCTACCCCTATTGGGTTCAAACTGTAGGCATGGATAGGCCATCAATTGCGTTAATTAGTTGAATACAGAAAATTGTAAGGAAAACAGAAAAAAACAAAAAACAAAATATATACATATATATACATACATATATATATATATACATACATATACACATACATACATCTAAATTAACTGAACAAAACTTGTTGCATAGGTTAATAAAGTGGGTCCAGGATGATATACTACATCTGAGGTGTGTTTATATATGACTTCAGTGTACTTCCAACTTGTCTTAAGATTATATATTACATTGTTTTAAGTAATTGGATGCTTTGGGATGGGATATCCAAGTACTCCATTTCTTTCTAAATGTAATGGTGGAATAGTTTTTATAAGCCAGCATTAATTCGTATTGGGCCTGTGTGTTAATTCTGGCTATTACTGTTGATAAATTGGGTGCATTACTGGATTTCCAGAGGCTGGATATAGTGAGTCTTGCTGCTATTAGTGTGTGGAATACAATTGTTCTGAATTCTTTAGGATATATATCTAAATTAATACCTAGCAAGGCTGTGGCAGGATTTAGTTTATTTAGGATGGCCGTAAGGTCTGCAATGAAGGAAGTTATTGAATTCCAGAAGCTTTGCAAACTTTTACAGTTCCATAGAATGTGTAAAAGGTTACCCGTCTGATCATTGCATCTCCAGCATAAATTAGATGTAGAGGGATATATTTTTGATAATCTATATGGGGTCAGATACCACCTATTGAGTATTTTTTGTGCATTGTCCCAGTGCTCGATACATGCTGATGACTTGTTAGATATATGAATGGCTTTTTTCCATTGTTCCCAGGTAAATTTTTGTTCTAGATCTCTCTCCCATTTAATCATGTGTGTGTTTTTATTGTCAAATGGGTGAGTCGATAATAGATCATAAAAAAGAGAAATTCCTTTTATTGATAGTTGATTTTGACGTGTGAAAAATTGCCATATAGTTAAAGGGATTTCTACAGGGTTAGTCGGGTTGAAATCTTTTAGTTTGGTATGTTTCCTCAATTTATTTAGAGTGATCTCTTTATAATGCAAAGGTAAATTTACGTAAAGATGATAACCTTCTTTAACCCATTCGTCAGAATTTAGACGTATTTTACAATAATTGATTGCTCCTGTCGGAATCATTAACTTGCTTTTATTTTGGATATTTTTCGTTTTTGAAAGTATATGTTTCCAAGCTATTAATGTGGTTCTTATACTGAGTAGTTTAGGTATATTAATCTTTGGTAGTATAGCGTAAGCTATTGCTAGGGCATACAGGTCGTGTCTTTTTGTGACTTGTTTCTCTATGTTTAGCCATAGTTTGTCTTCCGTGTTGTTAAACCAATATCTCATCTGATCTAATAAGGTTGCATAATAGTAGTTTTTGATGTCAGGTAGGTTCATTCCTCCTAAAGATTTTCTGGTAGTTAAGATGGAAAATGCCACTCTGGGTTTCTTTCCATTCCATATGCACCTTTTAAGTTTTGTATTCAGTTGCGTGAAAAATTTGGACTGGATTGGGATGGGTAAACATCTAAAATGGTATAGTATTTTAGGGAGGGTTTGCATTTTAAATGCGGCTATTTTCCCTACCCAAGAAAGTTGTGTTTTTTGTATGTTTTGTAAATCTTTGTTGACTAGGTCTAAAAGGTGGGGGTAATTAGCTTCGTATATTTTGGTTGGAGGGTAGGTAAGTTGTATTCCCAAATAGCTTATTGTGCAGTTATCCCAGTTAAACCCATTTTTCTTGCGTAGTGTATTGATTAGTGTCTTGGGAATGTTCATAGGGAGAGCATAGCATTTGTTTTGGTTTATTTTATAGTATGATACCTCCCCAAATTTATCTAGTAATTTTTGAGCTTCAGGTAGGGAAGAGGTAGGATTGGTTAATGTAAGTATGATGTCATCTGCGAATAATCCTACTTTATGTTCATATCGTCCTATAGTTATACCTTTAATGTTGGGGCTTGGTCTTATATATTCCGCAAGTGGTTCTATTGCTAGTGAGAAAATTAATGGGGATAGTGGGCATCCTTGTCTGGTTCCGTTGGTAAGGGGGAAAGTTTTAGAAATTATACCTGATGTGAGTACTTTGGCCGTAGGATGAGAGTATAGTGCCATAATTGCCGAGTGGATGAATCCTTGAAATCCGAATTTGTCTAGAGTTTTGGAAATGTATATCCAGTGCATTCTATCGAACGCCTTTTCTGCATCTAATGTTAGAAGTAAGGAGGGAGTTCGATCAGTATGAATTTGGTCAATTATATTAAGAATTCTTCTAGTGCTGTCTGGTGCTTGTCTCCCTTTAGTGAATCCTACTTGGTCGGGTCCTATTAGTTGGGGGGTTATGTTTACTAATCTGTTGGCTAGGATTTTTGCATAGATTTTTAGGTCAGAATTTAATAATGAAATGGGTCTATAATTTAGAGGGGATGAGGGGTCTTTACCCTGTTTCGGTATTGTTATTATAATTGCTTCCAATAGTTCTTTGGGAAAAGAATTAGAGTTAGCTAGATGGTTATACATGTTAGTTAGATATGGAACTAGAGTTTCTTTGAAGGCCATGTAATATTCCGCTGATAGGCCATCAGCTCCTGGTGTTTTGTTTTTGGGTAGTTCTTTGATTACTTTAAGGGTTTCTTCAGGTGATATTGGTTTATTCAATCGTTCTAGATCAATAGGGTCGATATTTGGTAATTTTATATTATCTAGGAATTTTGTTATATTGTCTAGGTTAGGTTGGGGCGTATTGCTTTCGTCTTTTAGGTTGTATAGTGACTCATAGTATTGTGCGAATGTATCTGCTATTTCTTGGGGGTTGATTACTACTTTACCGGAGGTATGATGTGCTAATTTATGTATTTTATTCTTTATTTGGCGTTGCCGGAGTTGGGAGGCTAGTAGTTTCCCTGCTTTGTTGTTCTGGGAGTAATAGTTTACTTTCATTTTTTTTTAAATTTTGTCTTGGTCCGATATTAGAATGGCTCTTAGTTCAGATCTTAGTTGAGTAAGACGGTGATCTAGGTTAATGTCCTCGGGGTTTTTTTTGTGTAATTCATCTAATTTGGCTATGTCTTTTAAGATATTATTTACCATATTGGTTTTCTTTTTTTTTTCCCTCGTTGCTGCCTGTATAAGGAGGCCTCTAGCATAGGCTTTGTGTGTACACCATAGAGTAGTGCAGTTTATCGGTTCTTTATCATTAATTACAAAAAATTCCTCCAAATTTTTTCTCAGAACCGACAAGTGATTCTCCTGCGAAAGAATAAAGGTGTTATTTCTCCATATGTAGCTATTCGAGCAAGGTAACCCTTGGTTAATTTCAAGTGTGATTGGTGCATGGTCGGACCAAGTTATATTGTGGATGCAGGCTTTAGTGATCTTTGGCAGGAGAAGCTTGTCGGCAATGAAGTAGTCTATTCTAGAATAGGATTTGTGAACATGTGAAAAAAAAGTGAAGTCCCTTTCCGTTGTGTGCATGCATCTCCAGGCATCATACATGTCTTCTGAGGCAAAAATGGGAGATAATCCCTTCCTGGAGATAGTTCCTTCCTTGGAGGTGTCCATAACGGGGTCCATAGGTGCATTGAAGTCGCCGCAGAATATAAGATTTCCTTTCTGTATTTTCCTTGTTTTCTTGAGAATCTTTTGGATGAATTGATGCGGATTTTTATTGGGAGCATAGATGTTCACAATTGTGTAGATTACATTGTCTATTGAAGCCACCAAGATTATGTATCTGCCTTGAGCGTCGGTTATTAGGTTGATAAGCTTGAAAGAGATAGTGTCTTTGATTGCTGTTATCACTCCTTTTTTCTTTTTTTTGCAGCTGGATAAGAAGATATGAGGAAATTTGTGATGGTTGAATTTAGGAGTTTTATCTAGTGCGAAATGGGACTCCTGGATGCAAATGATGTCACATTCATGTTTTAGGGCATCCGTCCACAGAGCTCTTCTTTTGTAAGGGCTGTTAAGTCCTTTTACATTTAACGAGTAGAGTTTAAGATTCATTGTAGTTTCGTGTGCACTTGCTGAAAGTAGTCGTATGTTTTATATACAGATAAGTTGTAAAGGTAATGTATTTGATGTAGATATGTTTTTCATCCAGTAGATGGTGGTGTTGGACCATAAATTCAATATAAGTGGTTTTAAAGAGTTGAGAATAAAAAACACAGTCTTTTAACTCAAACATAAAAAGGTAGAAAAAATTAAAGAGTTGCGGGGCAACTCTAGTGTACATTGAACTTGTACTAATTTCCAGGGGTTACAGGGAAAAACACGGGGTGAATCAGGTATCAGGATCCCTGATCTTCAGTAAAAGAAAAACCTTGGATCTTTAATCTTGGAGGAGTTTTAATCTCCAGAAAAAAAAAAAAGACAGCAGCATGTCGCTATATACAGGGTATTCATCTGTGATTTTTTTTCCAGTCTTGTGGCATTTTTCCAGGTGTGGATTTATCCGATGTGATGACTTCATCTTTTGGGAGAATGCCCCATGAACGTAAGATTTTCAAACCTAACCCGCAAGCAGTTTTAAATGAGATTTTTTCCTTAAAAAATGACATTTGGTACAGGGACTGTTCTAAACACGGGAAACACACACCACTTTACAGGCATACTATAGACACCCCCCAGGTACGATATTTAAAGGAATATTTCACTTTTTTTTTTTTTACTTTAAGCATCATTAAAATCACTGCTCCCGAAAAAACGGCCGTTTTTAAAAGTTTTTTTTGCATTGATACATGTCCCCTGGGGTAGGACCCGGTCCCCAAACCCTTTTTAGGACAATACCATGCAAATTAGCCTTTCAAATGAGCACTTTTGATTTTGAACGTTCGAGTCCCATAGACGTCAATGGGGTTCTAACGTTCGTGCGAACTTTCGGTCCGTTCGCAGGTTCTGGTGCGAACCGAACCGGGGGGTGTTCGGCTCATCCCTAGTGTTGGTGTCTCTTGTTAATTTCACATTGTATTTTTGAAATGTACCTGCCTCCTCACAAGCAAACTGTCCTTTTTGAAGGAAAACACACATAGGCGAGTATAATTGAAACAAACATTCATTTATTAAGGGCTCAGAACCAAGCAAAGAGGGAGGCAACGCTGGAGAAACAGCAGAAATTGGCAAAGACTTTGACCCCCAGGGCACACATCAATTATTTTACAGCAAAATTGGTGGCCTGAGGAGTCATTATCTAAGGGAGGGCAGTCTGGTCCAGAAGTCCCAGAGATCCGGAAAGCAGCAGATGACATGTATGTCCCCAGGCTGAGGTCATACAAGAGCCTGCATCTTTTGTCAGACCAGACTGAACCCAGAGTCACCACTCTCTGGTCTTGCTTCCATGCTTCCTTCCACGCTGTGGCTCTGGTGGTGGAGTTGTGGCAGGAGGAGGAGGAGGATGGTCCAACTCACTCAGGTGGGTATTGGGTGTTATTTCGCCCCTCACCCCCTTAGTTAAGACTTTATAAAGAAGGTCCTCACACAGGAGGCGTTGGCCCTCCTGAATGCCCTGCAGTTTGGTGGCAGCCATGCAGGCAAAGGCCTCTTCAGGAGTGGGGGTGGCTCTGAGGGAAACAGAAGCCTCCTGAATCAGCCTGAGTGCTGAATCCTGCACGTGACTCCCCTTCCTGTTTGGAAGATGGAGGGGAGGAACCTGCGATTCTGTCAGGTTCCTACTGGGCCTGGCCTTCTCCTGGCTGCCACATTCCACAGCCTCCTCCTCCTGGCTGAGGTCTTCCTGTGTATGAAAAAAGGACATAGTTTTAGTTTTTTCTTTATCAATCACACACAATTTTCAGCTAATGATTGTTGCAAATTGAATGTTAACAAATATAACAGACTATCATTCTGAGCCCAGCATTTTTCATTCTTGTCCCAATTATTTTTGCCCACTACTGTCTATTGATATGTCAAACACTTTATTAAATCAACAATTAGTGATCAATAATAACATCTAGTAAACATCATTTATTTATTGACCAGAAATCTGTAGAAGAATTCTATACCTGGCTCCAGCTGGGCTCCTCCACTTCTTCCTGGCTGGAAGTCCCAGGTTGGACATCGGAGGCCTCAGCTGGGGTGGAAGGAAGAGTGGAAGGAAGAGTAGAGAGGGATTCCCTGACTCCAGTCTGGTCTGACAGAAATCGCAGTTTCTCATAGTACCACAGCCTGGGGACATAAACGTCATCTGCTGCAGCTCCGGATCTCTGGGAATCTGTGACCTACTTGCGCTCCCTAAGATAAGTGCTCCTCAGGCCACCAATTTTGGCTTTTAAATAGGTGATGGTTGATGTGGGGACCACCGGCTTCACCAACTCCAGCAGTTTTTCCAGCGCTGCCTGCCTCTTTTGTTTATAATTAAAATGAGGATGTTTGACCTGCCACAGACAGGGCAGCTCCCTGTATTTATCTATGAACAGGGGGAGGAAGTTGTGGTCATTGAAGCCATCCATTTTCTCTGCAAGACACAAGACAGGACAAACCCTAATGTCAGGCTAAAGTGTCCTAATCTTGTCCCAACATAGGCCTCAATCTATAAGCAGTATAGGCCCAAGTTTAGATCTTGCCTTCGTTATCATGATCAGCGCCTCCGATACTCCTTCCCCTGCTCACAGATCGTGCGTACTACGCACGCGTGTTACGCTTTATATACACTGCGCATGCGTAAAACTCCAACTGCCCCTGACGTTCTTTCTAGTCTATTTCCCGCCCCTTCTCGTTCGGCGCAGTGGGGGAAGAGCACATGGCGGAGACCCAGCAGGTGCGTGCTAATTACAGCAACGAGGAGGAGGAGGAAAGCCCGGAGCCTGAAACGTCCCAATCCCGGAAGAGACGATTTAAGGCCTCAAATATGTCCTTTGGGGAGATGTTGGAGATAGTCGACATCCTGAAGAAGGCCGACTATGACGGAAAGTATGGACCTTACCCCAACCCCATTGTCAGAAAGGTCAAGATAATAGCGAAAGTAGTCAAAAGTCTGCAGAATAATTTCGGGGTACGATGATCGAAAGATCAACTCAGGAAGCGGTGGTCGGACCTCAAATTAAGGGAGCACGAGCAGTATAGAAGGATCAGGAGAGTGCTGCAAAAAAGTGAGTAGTTGTACTGTGTTCCTATTCTTTATTTTTATAACGTTCGTGCTGCTCCATGTGCTTTTCTTAACTGTTGTACAGTAACTTTCATGTTCATGGGCACATTATTCATTCGTATGAAACATTGTTCGTTCGGCCTAGAAAACACCATTGTTTTGGCCATATGCATTTGAATACATTTTTTATGGCCTACTTCTCTTAAAATAATTTTGTTGTGTAGATGGGTTTGTAAATATAATGAAATGCAAACTAGATTCTGTGTAAGGAGAGGACACTCAGCAGCAGTTTTCACATATGGACGCTGGAGCACTAGTGTGGGACACAAGAACACCCTTTTTATTAGGGAGCCCCACGCAGGTGCTCCAGTGTATACTATAGGGGTGTCTCCATCTGTGAAGCTTGTACAAAACAGGTAAGTATTCAAGCTTGACAAAGGACAAAAATATTTCTTCATCTTGGAACTCTGCCAAAACAGACAATTGTACCCCACTTCCAAGCAATGTTTCATATTCCTATTTCTGGCATCAAATATCTGTGTGCTAAGTATACCTATTTTTTTTTACATAGGGGAGAAAAGACTCGGAGGACACCCCTCATCCGAGGAGACCACAGACCCACCACCTCAGGAAGAAGTCGAGACCCACCAAAGACAACAGGAGGAGGAGATGTGGTGGAAATTGTCACTACAACAGGTGAGTGTCTGCGACCACAGGCTCAGGTAAGAGATGGATGCCGGCATATTTATAATACATGGTGTGGTTTTGTTTCTATCTTTTTAGGTGATCCTGATGTTGTGGATCCAGGTCATTTCACCTCTGAAAGTGCACAGATCCTGATCGGGGAGATCATGGGGTGTAATAGGGACTTGGAAAACATCCAGAAAAACATCAATGATGTTAAAAAAAATGAAGAACATCATTGATGTTTAAGGGAGAGTTTAAAACCCCTCCAAATCCCTTCCCTTTTTTGTGCTTTTTGGGATCTAAAAATGTCTAACATTTTTTGACATATTCGAGAAAAGCCAAATTTTGAAGATGCACACAGTGTGTCAACATGTGCTATCTGCCATCACGGGAGATCAATGTGTGCGTTTTGGGGGTTCAACCCCTTCCTCAATAATAAAGTAGATGGGAGGAAGGGGTTGCACCCCCAAAACACGTCCCTTGATCCCCCGTGATGGCAGCTAGCACATGTTGACATTCGCCAATTTGAGTGCATCTTCAAAATGTGGCTTTTCCAGGGGTGACTTCACCCCATCTGAACGCAATATCAAACACAGTTGAAAAATACTTATGTCTGATATTGCCTTCAATTTCTACAAAAGTTGAACTTTGTAAGTTCCAGATTTGTGTCTTTCTTGTTGGTTTTAAACATGCCTGTTTTACCTTAAATGGACATTTCTACTTTTAGTAATGTGACCCAAAAAATTGTTATGCAACAAACATGTTGGTTTGTTTTAAAAACCTTTTACAAATGTACATGTGATTGAATGAATGATTTGTAAAGCGCAGCAAATGCGAACTGAATCGCCTCAAGGCGCTAAGATAACAATCTCTGTTGTCAGCTTGTTAGAAGAGGAAGGTCTTTAGTTTTTTCCTGAAGGCCTGGTGATTGTGCTGGTATTAAAAAGATTGATAATCAAGAATGTGTGGATTATTGTTACAACGCTCCAAAACTTTTGTTGTGCTCAAATTGGTGCTCAAATTGGTGTTTTCTGTGACAATGGGGGTTATTTCCTAAGGGCAAATCCACTTTGCACTACAAGTACAGTTTCAAGTGCACTTGTAGTGCAAAGTGCCTTAAATAATAACACCCAACAGTGCTTTGTAATGTTACACAATCACACCATTTTCAGGACTCACCACATTTCTGTCAGGGTCAGTTAAAAGAAACACAAGCAGTAAATGTCACCAAAGATTTTAGTAGTTAAAATGATTTTTTTATTTTAAAAATGTTTCAGACATTGTCTGGCATATTGATGGCCCCCCTACCCGCAAATTAATCAAGGTATCTAAGATGGACCTCACGGGCACTCAGGGGGGGCAAGCCAGGACGACCACTTTCAAGCGCCGTCAGGGTTGGTTCATTATGAATTCCGGCTTCAGTCCCAACAGAGCCAGCATAGTTGGAAGAATTTTGCCTTAAAAAGTTGTGTAGAACATAGCACGCCAGGATGATATGATTCAGTTTGTACTCCGCCATGTGTATGGGTGTAAGAAATAGGCGGAACCGGCTGGTCATGATTCCAAATGTGTTCTCCACCACTCTTCTGGCTCTGGCCAGCCAGTAATTAAAAACCCTCTGGTCCGGGGTGAGGGTCCTCATTGGGAATGGCCGCATAAGATGGTCCCCCAGCGCAAACGCTTCATCAGCAACGAAGACGAATGGGAGTCCTTCCGCATTGTCTTCTGGAGGTGGCAAGTCCAAGCTGCCATTCTGGAGACGCCTGTAGAACTCCGTCTGGGCGATGACTCCACCATCCAACATCCGGCCATTCTTCCCCACGTCCACATACAGGAACTCATAAATAGCCGACACCACTGCCAACATCACAATACTATTGAACCCCTTATAATTATAATAGTATGACCCCTAGTTGGGTGGTGGGAAGATGTGGATGTGTTTCCCATCAATTGCCCCTCCGCAGTTAGGAAAGTCCCACCGCTGGGCAAAGTGGGAGGCCACAGTCTGCCATTCCTGTGGGTTGGAAGGAAACTGTGGAGTCAAACAAGAAAAATAAATTAATCATTTTGCACATAAACAGGGAACGCAGATTAGACATAAATATTCTTGCCCAACATCAGTATAACATTTTTTTTAGGGAGTTTAGAAAGACCAAGGTATAAGGTCCACCTATTAGATTCCTCCTCCCCCCCCCCCCCCCTCATGGGCCATTTCTAACATTTTAGGGGGGAGATCTTTTGGACAGGTAACCCTCTCCACTTCATTGAGAGATGAACGCCTAAATAATGTGTATTACTTTTGCCAGCCCCTCCTTACTTACACTATTGACAGCCCAATGTACAGGTAAGAAGTGTCTTAATACAAAGATATAAATACACATTGTACACATTTTAGCACATTTGGACATTCTGCTATTACCTATCAAGATAATAATAGTATACAAAAACTTTAAACAGTACCATTTGAAAGTATTCAGGCAGGCCCTTGCACTACATGCTTTGGGGAATTCATCCATAAATCGGACCGCAAAAGAGGTGGGTATAGTGTGTATGGGTTTGACAAGGTCAGCAGATAGAGGATTGAGGATAGATAGAGAATTGGTATCAGCTGAGTTAGCAGTTGGGGGGAGGGAGGGTTCCAAATGATTTGGGGACCCAAAGAAAAGCCTCTGGCACTCTGCCTGAAATTATAGCACAAATCACATTTTTTCACATTTCAGGGGGTATTTAGGGTAAAGCACTACTATGGAGCTGATCAAATACATTGTTAAGTGACTACATAAGGTGAATATAGGGCCAGGAGAGCATGCTGGGGAGGTAAGTGTAGGCAAATATGTATGAAGGACAAAAAAAAATATTACATAAAAATCCAGCATGCATGAGGACAAAGGGAACATTCACAGCATATTACAATCATGGTAATTAGGAATTTGGAAATAAGTACAATATATTATCAAAATTATAAAAATCTTATCTTAATATACTCCTTCTGCAGGACCTGGATAATGGCAGAACAGGTCTCTGGGATAATGATCCCCAGAGCCTGGGGGGAGATGCCTGTCGAGAACTTGAGGTCCTGCAGGCTTCTCCCCATCGCCAAGTACCGCAGGGTGACGACTAGCCTCTGCAGGTATCCTGCCTGCTAATATAAGGGGTCAGCGAAGCCAACTAATGGTGAAATACGGGGTCCGTCATCCTGAGAAAGTTCCTGAAATCATCAGGATTATTCTCACGGATCTCACGGAGCAAAGGCATGTGACAGAACTGGTCACGCTGGAGCAACCAATTCTTGGTCCTCCCCACCCTGTTCATGGACTGGGCTTGTGTCAAGGTAAGCACCCCAACACCAAGCCCCCGCACAGCACGAACTCTATGAGGAGTACGTATACGCAACATGGCTAGAAAAAGGTCGGCTGCTCAGAACGAAGTAACAGAACGCACTGAAGAACAGCAAGGCCTGTGAAGAGCGACCTGAAAAACAGCAACGAGCGGACAAGATCGCACTGAATAATACAATACGAACGGACTGCACGCACTGAAGAGCAGATACAAACCCACCAGCACAAACTGAACAGCAGAAAACGATCTGAAAACCACAAGTCTGAAAAATCACAAATCATCTCTCACCAAACTTTTACTAACACGAAATTAGCAAAAGGAGCCCAAAGGGCTCCGCGCTTGGTTCAGAACTGCCCTTTTCTAGTCTCGTCGTACGCGGTGTACGTCACCGCGTTCTTGGCGATCGGAAATTCCGACAACTTTGTGCGACCGTGTGTATGCAAGACAAGTTTGAGCCAACATTCGTCGGAAAAAATCCATGGATTTTGTTGTCGGAATGTCTGATCAATGTCCGATCGTGTGTACGGGGCATATGAATGACACAATGAGATGTATTGTTTTATAAACTCGGAAGAACTATTCATCTTCTGACACTGCATATACATTTGTTCTAGTGAAAGTCAGCATAAACAAATGTTACTATTTTCTCTCCAGATTAGATATTATTCTTAGAAATATACACTATATTGCCAAAAGTATTGGGACACCTGCCCTTACCCACACATGAACTTTAATGGCATCCCAGTCTTAGTCCGTAGGGTTAAAAATTGAGTTGCCCCCCTCCTTTGCAGCTATAATAGCTTCAACTCTTCTGGGAAGGCTGTCCACAAGGTTTAGGAGTGTGTCTATGGGAATGTTTGACCATTTTTCCAGAAGCCCATTTGTGGGGTCAAGCATTGATGTTGTACGAGAAGGCCTGGCTCGTAGTCTCCGCTCTAATTCATCCCAAAGGTGTTCTATCGGGTTGAGGCCAGTCAAGTTACTCCACCTCAAACTCGCTCATCGACACTATGTTACCAAAAATATTGGGCTACCCCTCTAAATCATTTGGTGGAGGGGGGATTATGGTGACCCGGGACAGGGCATCTACATTCCCCATCTTATGCCCTGGCCTGTACTTTACAGTGAAGGCATAGTCCTGAAGGGCCAGAAAAAAAACAGTTCACCCATCTATATGTCTCCTTCTTTTGGGCCATCCACTTGAGGGGAGCATGGTTAGTCATTAACTCATACTTGTGCCCTAATAGATAATACCTTAGTGCGTCCAAGGCCCACTTTATGGCTAAACATTCCATGGTGTTCTTCCCCATGGTGTACCTGTGACAATACTGCCCCAATGCAAACATCAGACACATCCATTTGAACCAAAAAATCCTTGGAGAAATCGGGGGGGGGAGTACAACACTGGTTGTGCACAAAGGGCCTTTTTCTAGATTTGGAAAGACTCTTCTGCTTCTGGGGACCATTTTACCATTACGAAGTCTTTCTCTTTTGTAAGGTCAGTCAGTGGAGCTGCTAAAGTGTCAAAATTTGGGATGAACCTTCTATAGTATCCCGTAGTACCTAGAAACGCTCTGACCTGCTTCTTGTTTACCGGACATGACCACTCTTGGATGGCTTCTACTTTGTTCAGTTGGGGTTTATGACTCCTCGACTAATAGTGTAGCCCAAATACCTGGCTTCTTCTAAACCAATTGCGCACTTTTTTGGATTTGCTGTAAAACCTTCCTCGAAAAGGAAATCCAAGACTGCTTGGACCCAGTGAAAGTGAGACTCCCAGTCAGTGCTATGTATCACTATGTCATCTAGATAGGCTGCTGCATACTGGTGGTGAGGTCTTAGGGTCCTGTCTATGACCCTCTGAAATGTCCCAGGGAAATGAACCCTCAGGGGTCACAAATGCAGTCTTTTCTTTGGCGCTATTAGTGAGGGGGATTTGCCAATATCCTTTGGCCAAGTCCAAAGTGGTCAGATAGCGGGCCTTGCCAAGTCTGTCTATAAGTTTGTCTACTCTGGGCATTGGGTATGTGTCAAATGTTGTCACTGAATTAAGTTTCCTTAACTCATTACAAAACCTCCAAGTACCGTCCGTTTTTTGAACAGGAAGGGACTAGACCAGTCACTATAGGCCTCCTCAATAACATCTAGCTCCAGCATCCTTTTGACTTCATCATCACTGATGTCCTTTCTTCTATCTTCAGGAATTCGGTATGGTTTGAGTTTGACATGTACTCCAGGTTCAGTAACAATATGCTGAACCACTGAAGTAGTGCCTGGTAACTCTGAAATTGTTTCTCTTTTCTGTATCAGGAACTCTGTAGCTTCCTGCTTTTGGGAACGAGACATTGTGTCTGGAATTGTAACTTCAGGGACCAGAGGGACTCAATACTCCCAAGAGTTACAGGCACTAAGTTTGCAGTTAATGCCAGCCTAACCTTCCAGGGCTTTAACAGGTTCACATGGTATATCTGCTCAGGCTTTCTTTTACCCGGTTGATGTACCTTGTAATTCACCTCCCCAACTCTTTGAACTACTTCAAAGGGACCCTGCAACTTAGCCAAGAACTTGCTTTCAAGAGTGGGAACTAAGACCAGGGCCCTGTCACCAGGTGAGAAAACAAAGAGTCAGTCCCCCGTGTTGTATATTCTTTGTTGGGCTTCTTGGGCCTGAACTAAGTGTTCCTTTACCATGAGCATTATCGCTGTAATTCTGTCCTGCATCTGAGCAAGATGCTCAATTACACTTTTGTGGGGTGTCAGCTCCCCCTCCCAGGTTTCCTTGGCTATGTCTAAGAGTCCCTGAGGGTGTCTCCCATAGAGCAACTTGAATGGAGAGTACCCCATGGAGGACTGGGGAACCTCCCTGATGGCAAACATCAAGTAAGGAAGCAAGAAGTTCCAGTTTTTCCCATCCTTGTCAACAACCTTTTTCAACATACCCTTTAAAATTTTATTAAAGCGTTCCACCAAGCCATTAGTTTGAGGGTGGTACACGGAGGTTCGCAACTGTGTCTCCTTAAACAATTTGCACAACTCTTTAGTTACTCGTGACATGAATGGGAGCCTTGGTCTGTAAGGACCTCCTTAGGGACCCCAATGCAACTGAACATCATAAACAACTCCTTGGCAATGTTTTTAGCAGATGTGTTGCATAGAGGAACTGCCTCAGGGTAATGGGTAGCATAGTCCATAATCACAAGAATGTGCTTATGGCCCCGGGCAGACTTGGGCAGTGGACCCACAAGGTCCATGGCAATCCTCTCAAAGGGGACTTCAATAATGGGTAATGGCACTAAAGGACTTCCAAAGTGAGGCAGGGGTGCTGACATTTGATATACAGGGCAGGACTGACAACAATTCTCAATGTCCTTCTGAATCCCAGGCCAGTAAAACCTGCAAAACACTCTTTCAGTGGTTTTCTCAACACCCAAATGGCCTCCCAGCAAGTGTTCATGGGTAAGTTCTAGTACCACCATTCTGTACGGTTTAGGGACCACCAACTGTTCAACAATTTCATCATACTTTTTATACACTCGATACAGTAAATCCTCAGAGCTACTGAAATAAGGAAAACAGAGCCTGTCCCCTGGTTTGACAGGTGCACCATTAACCATAACCACATTTTACCCAGGCCCTGGCACGGGTAGGGTCTTTTCTCTGTTCAATACGAAAGTTTTCCTGGTGCACATTAAAGCGGAGTTCCAACTACAATCACTATTTTTTTTTAAACCTTTCAGAAGCTGTTAATATAGCACGTTTTTCGTAAAATTTGTGCCCTGATGTCCGGTTTTATCTCCGAAATGTACTTTGATAAACCTTTGCTGGCTGTTTTCATTTTGCTTGTGGGCATGTGAAGCCCACAAGCATTCAGTTCCGGGATATGGTGCTGCTGAGCGACCAGCATGCACCGCCCATTCTCTCCCTGATCTCACGCATGATTCAATCCTTCTCGCAGCGCCGTCAGCTATTCAGGTTGCCATCACAACAGGCAGCGTCGTTGGAAGTGCCCACCTCGTTGTGATGGCAATGAAGCCCTCGGAGCAGCCCACTAACTGACTCCTGGGAAATGATGACACACATCTCCCAGGAGCAGTAGTGAGCGGAGGCGCCAAGGGAAGTGACGTCAGGAGCCGAGGTAATGAAGGAGGCAGATTTTGAGGGACCACATAGCAACAGGCATAAAAAGGTAAGTAAAAAAAACATTTTTCTCCAAATGTTTTTTTTATTTATTTATTTCATGCACATTAATAACTTTTTTTTTTTTTTGGGTGGAACTCCACTTTAAGATCAGTAAATTCTAAGGTAGCCTCAGTGTCAGCAGAAGGCTGTCGACTTTCACTGGTTGTGGGGACTTCCTCAGTCTGTCCCAGTTCTCCTGCCATAACAGAGAAAGGAAAACCTGGGGATTCCTGAGAGGAGTCACCTGAACCCACATTTTCTGTGTTTGGCCAGGGATTCTGGCTCCGCCTCTGATTCAGCTACTGTGACCGAGTCTGGATGTTCCCACAGTTCCCAGAACTTGGGGAAATCCCTGCCAATTATGGCCTCATGCACTAAGTGGAGTACAACTCCGACCAGATGAGTCACAGTACATATGTCAGATTGAAACTTGACCGTGGCTATAAGATACTCCTGGGTATTACCATGTACACATATCACAGAAACTTTTTTAGCATGAGAATTCAAAAGCTTAACCATATCAGCGTTAACCAAAGTAATCAAACTTCCAGTGAGGCCCGGAATGAAACTGACTAGAAGGAGGGGTAGTGTAGGGCCGGACATGACAGTGTGTCTAATGGAGACACTGAAGGGGTTAAAAGAGTAGGTAAAGGTTTTATGGGAGAAAGGGGAGGCCAGAAAGTTAAGTTGGTAGCAAAGGGGGAGTGGTGATATTTAAGGGGGGGGAGGAGTAGAGAGGTCAGTGTGAGGAAAAAGTTTAACAGAGGAGGCAGTTTTTTTACTACTGCTCCTCCATAATGGCCGCCGTAGAGGAAATTTTAGAGAAGCTGAGAAGGGCGGCAGCGCAGAAGGGACCGGAATGGTTAAAGCAACAAGTAGGGGACATTGGAGGAGAAGAACCGTGCGGATCGGCGGCGGGTGAGGTGTCCGGCCGCGCGCGGAGGTCTCGGCCTCCGGCGCGTTTTTCACCAGGGCCTTCATCCAGGCCCGTTCGGAGGATGGGAAGCCCGAGGGATGTGCGGTCGGCCCCCCCGGCGAAGCGGAGACAAGAAACAGCAGGCCCTGGGCGGTCTACACGCCGCCGGCCGAACTCGGGGGGCGGGGCCACGGGCCGTTATGGCGCCGGTTCCCTGCCTGGGGAGCGCAGCAGAAGGGATAGTCCGTCCATGCCGCACAGAGGAACTCCAGAGGGGTCGGTGAAGAGGATCGGGGAGCCGAGCAGAGCCCTGGGAGATGGCCCCAGTCAGTCGGTGCGGAACCAGAGGGGGCGGAGCCTGACGGAGGAGCGTGTGGCCGGAGGAAGTGGCAGAAACGGGCGGGAGAAGAGCAGCTGCCTGACCACCGAGCAGGGAGGAGGAAAGAACAAGACGGTCAGAACACAGGCTGTCAGGTCAGGTCAGCGACGCCTGTCTGTCAGCAGCAGTGCTTCTGGAGGAAGGATGGCCCCACCGCTATCTCACACCACGGCCTCGGGGGCTTCACCACCCGGGAGGCTTACCAGTCAAGAGAGTGGAGAGCGGGATGACCGGTCGGAAGGGGAGCTGTCGGACGAAGAGGAGCCGGAAGTGCCAGCGAGGGCGAACACCGCGACGGCTGTGGGGAGTGTGCCTGGTCAGCCTGGTAAGTCGATCTCGTCAGTATTGTTGTCTGGGGCAGTTCAGGATTTATTAGGGGGGGTTACAGTGGGTACGGTAGCACAAGGGGATCGGGGGACGCAGTCGGGAGGGGACCGGCCGGAACGGCAGCTGGCGGGGATCACTCCTGCCAGTGCGGGGTCCGGCCAACAACTGACAGAATTTTTGCAGGGCCTGCGGACCCTAATGGGAAGATTGGAAGGGGGTCACGGGCAACCTCCCCAGGTGGCCCCATGGACAGCACCGGTGATGGAGTCCAGGGGGGGAGCAATGGGGCGGAGAGGGTCGGCGTGCCCCCGGTAATATCGCCTCCTGGACAATCTGGGGTCGGAGGTATGGTGGTTGAGGCAGAGAAAGCAGGGTCCACGGCGCAGGCGGAAAGGTCCGACGTGGTCAGGTTGGCGGATGCTGCGAGGTGTGAGGTTTACGTCTGCTTCGAGGGCCCCTTGGGAGCACATCTGAAGCAGGAGGTTAGGGAAAAAATTCAAAGGGGTGAGTATGTGGAAATTTTTTCTCTGCTGCCATTGGAAAAATTTAATTTGGACAGGGTAAAACCAGATTCTTCCAAGAAGGAGGATGAAGAAAAAAGGAGGTACCGGCTGATACCACGTACATTTGTGAACTGGCTTCAGGCGTTTGCCATTATGGCAAGCGTAATTGGCGAGAAGAGCCCCGAGCATTGCTCGGCGTTATTCTGTTACATGGACGCTATTGGAGAAGCACATAGGGTATATGGGGGTTCTGCTTGGCTGAGATATGACGAGCAGTTCAGACAGCGGATGGCGGTTCGCCCGTCCCTGCGTTGGGACCATAAGGATATTAGCTTATGGATGAGGCTTATGTCATCGGCGAAGGCCCCGTTTCAGCCGTTTCATGGGGGGGCCGGGGGTGCGAATTCCTCAGGACCCTCGGCCGGCAAAAAGTGGGGTGTGTGCTGGCAGTATAACGAAGGCGCCTGTAAATTTGGGGGGACATGTAAGTTTAGACACGAATGCTCGGGGTGTGGGGGAGCCCACCCGTTGTCGAGATGTTTTAAACGGGGAAAGCGTGCCAGTGACGCTGCGCCAAAGAGGGAGGACGCCGGTGAGAGTGGAAAGAATGCTTCCTTTTCTAGGTAAGTATCCAGATCAGGGAGCGGCTCGGTTTTTGGAGTTGGGTTTTACGGAGGGATTTAAGATTCCGTGCTCATTGGCGATCGTTCCCCCTATGGCACGGAATCTCAAATCAGCAGTACAGCATCCAGAGATAGTTGGGAATAAATTGCAGAAGGAAGTGGCGTTAGGACGCATGGGAGGGCCGTTTGCCTACAAACCTTGGCCGGACTTAGTGGTCTCACCTTTGGGGGTGGTGCCCAAGAAGGAACATAACAAGTTCCGATTGATACACCACTTATCTTTCCCAAAAGGAGGTTCGGTCAATGATTTCATTGACCCGGAAGAGTGTACAGTGTCTTACACTTCATTTGATGCGGCGGTTAAGTGGGTGAGGCGCTACGGCCAGGGGGCTCTTATGGCAAAAGCTGACATAGAATCGGCTTTTCGATTGTTGCCGGTACATCCGGAGAGTTTTCGACTGTTGGGATGTCACTGGCAAGAACAGTTTTACGTTGACAAATGTTTGCCCATGGGTTGTTCTATCTCCTGTGCCATGTTTGAGGCGTTCAGCTCCTTTTTAGAATGGGTGGTTAGGGATGTCGCTGGCCTAGACTCAGTAATACACTATTTGGACGATTTTCTGTGTATAGGCCCCCCTGCCTCCGCTGTGTGTGCGATCTTGCTTTCCACGTTGCAGCACATCGCGGGCAGGTTTGGAGTGCCTTTGGCGGCGGAAAAGACCAAAGGCCCCACGACAGAACTTCGTTTTTTAGGCATAGTTATAGATTCGCTAGCTATGGAATGCCGATTGCCCAGGGGTAAGTTGGTGGAACTGCAGAAGGAAATTCGAGATATCCACGGGTTGAAGAAGGTGCAATTGAGAGCTCTTCAGTTGTTGTTGGGTAAGTTGAATTTCGCTTGCAGAATTATCCCAATGGGGAGGGTTTTTTGCCGACGGTTGTCGGCGGCTACAGCAGGAGTAAAACGGCCAACTCATTTCATTCGGTTGACGAGGGAACATAGGGACGATTTGAAAGTTTGGTATAATTTTTTAACTTCATACAACGGGAGGGCGGTGTGGATGTCTGGACCGGTGAGCAATTTCGATGTGGAATTGGTTACCGACGCAGCGGGCTCCACAGGTTTTGGGGCTTATTTTCAGGGGAGATGGAGTGCGGAGCCCTGGCCACAGTCGTGGGAGAGGGTTCATCGGCAATCTGGTTCTGCTGGAATTGTTTCCAGTGGTGTTAGCATTGGAGTTATGGGGTGAGGCATGCAGAAATTTGAAGCTGAGGATCAACTGCGACAACATGGGTGTAGTGCAGGTGGTTAACCGCATGTCAGCGTCTTCGCAGCCAGTTAATCGGCTGTTGCGACAGCTGGTGTTTAGGTGTTTGAGTCTGAATATTTTTATTTATGCGGTTCACATTCCAGGGGTGGATAATGCGCTGGCTGACTCCTTGTCTCCTTTTCAGTGGGACAAGTTCAGGGAGCTGGCGCCAGAGGCAGACAAGGAAGGAGTTCCTTGCCCGGTTTGGATGTGGGAGTTGCCTTTGGAGTCGCTGCGGGATGGATCAGGCAGTCAGTAAGTGATTCCACTTGGATGGCCTACAGCAAGGTATGGAAGGAGTGGTCGATGCTGGTGCAGGAGGCTGGTGTGGGGATGTGGGCGTCAGAAGGCAGGTTACTGGTGTTGTATTTAGTAGCCAGGAATATGGAAAGGGGGTGTGCAGCGTCTTCAATTGACCGAAAATTGGCAGGATTGTCATTTTTGTTTAAATTAATGGGGGGTGATGATTGGTCCAAGGATTTTTGGGTTCGGCAGGCTTTAAAAGGCTATAGGAAGCAATATAAAAAACGGGATGCGAGACGGCCTGTCACTTTTTCGAACCTGGTTTCCATATGTGACATGTTGAGGTTTATTTGTTTGTCGCATTATGAAATCAGATTGTTCACAGCAGCGTTTTCACTGGCTTTTTATGGGGCTTTTCGTGTAGGGGAATTGGTTAGCCCGTCAAAACAGGTTGGGGGCGGGTTGTTGGATCAAGATGTACGATTGAAGGCGGATAGGGTATGCCTACGTTTGCGGAGGTCCAAAACTGACCGGCAAGGTAAAGGGGTGGATGTGTCCCTGTTTGAGTTGCCCGGGTCCAGGGTATGCCCAGTTGAGGCTGTAAGGGCATTTAGGTCAATCAGGTGTAAGGGGGCGGGGCCGTTCCTAAGGCATGAAGATGGGTCTTATTTGTCTCGTTTTCAATTTATAACGATTTTTCGAAAATGTTTAACAAGGGCTGGTTTAGTGGGGTCGGACTATGCCTCACATTCCTTCCGCATAGGGGCAGCTACAGAAGCCGCCAGATGCGGGTTGGACGAGGCGGCGGTGCGCAGACTCGGGAGGTGGGAGTCTAGGAGATTTCGGTCTTATGTAAGACCTAATTTGGTGATGGAATAAATTAATACATATATTAGCATACGGTTGTTCAAGGGGTTGGTGTTATTTTGTGTAGTTGGTTTAGTGGGTCAGGTTCAGAATCAGTGGGTGCCGCTATCTTGTGTCTTGTTTGCATTACAGATGGAAACCCTGTGCGCCTTGTCTGGATCGTTGGTCACTCCTATGTTTGCTGGGGGGCCAGGAGAGGTGACGTGCGTCCGGACGGCAGACAGCTGGGGATTTCCAGAAAGGAGGCGTATATACGCTGGTTGGGTAGACCAGGAATGTTATGGGGTAGAGTATTGGGAGAGGTGGAGAGGTATGTGAGGTTGGATAGGCCCCCTGACGTTTTAGTGATTCACGCGGGAGGGAATGACTTAGGTGTCCGGTCGGTCAGGGATCTGATGGCGGACATCAAAGCAGATTTTATGCAGTTGCGGGAAAAATTTCCAGCTACCCTTTTAGTTTGGTCTGACATAGTGGCCAGAACAAATTGGCGTTGGGCTAGATCAGTGGCGAGCATCAATAAAACGCGCATCAGGATTAATAAAGTGGTTGGGCGTTTTTGTCAGACAGCAGGGTGGGATTGTGATTCGTCATCGAGAGCTGGAGACGAATGTGGGTTTATACCTTAGGAGGGATGGGGTTCATCTCTCCGACGTGGGGATTGATTTATGGTCCCTGGGTTTACAGGAAGGGATACAGCAGGCTCTGAGGGTGTGGAGGTGCCCTCAAACGTAAGGTGGTCACGCTTTCGGGCTGTGGCGGTAGTTTTCTTCTGGTGGTCTTTGACGGGGGCGGTAAAACGGATGGATTTAAAGGGGTGGGGGGCTCATCATTAGCATGTTCCCCTCCGGTGTATTCCTGAACGGTGGAGGGAATACTGGTTTTGGTGGAGCTGCGGGAAAACGGTTGTCTCCGAGCGGCTACAGCTGGAGGCCTATTAGTTGGAAAAGTCCCGCAATGCGTTGTTTATACATGGTTATACATAGTTATATATATATATATATATTTTGGAAAGGGGGGTCACCGTCAGAGACCATCAGACTGGGGTTAACCGTTTACGTTATTAATATGTTATTGTTTTTGTTATTGGTTATTTATTGGTTATTTATTGGAGTGATTTATTTTGGAGTTGTTTTATAATAAAAGGGCTGTTGTGGCCATATTACTCCAAAATAAAATGTGTGGTCTCATCATTTTAAGGTGGGGTTTTGGTTAAGAGGTGGAGTATAAAAGGGGAATTATGGTAATGTAAGGAAGGTAACATTTGGACTACACAAGTCATGAGTCCAGCAAGGCCATAATAGGCTTATTATTGACAGTCATTTGATACATGTGTTTACCCAGACTTGGCACTGCAGCACATGAAACAACAGCAAACATAGACTGCCGTCTAAAAGATATGTCACATTGCAGAGGTTCATCTGTCAATGGACAGTTTGCTGCAACATGTCCCAGTTCCTGACAATGGAAACACTTAACATTAATCCAGTTAGGTTTGCTGACAGGCCCTGGCTTCCCTTGTTTGGGATGCCAATCTTCAGACCTGGCACCAAAAACATCCCCCCGTCTCCTTGCCATGCTTACCACCCACTTCCCCTGGAACATAAGAACAGAAGTAAGAACCGATTGCCCAGGGAGACTGTGGCTTTAGGTGGAAAGTCTATGCGGCTGTAGGGGGGCTGACCAAGCTCTCTGCAACAAAGTACCTTTCAACGAGCTCCACCAGGTTGTCTGCCAACTTGGAGTCTCCTTGACTCACCCACTTCTGTAGGGCAATTGGTTGTGAGCTCAGGAATCAGTCCATGAACACACGCTCCACTATTTGTGGCTCAGACAGGGACTCTGGCTGTAGCCATTTTCGCACCAGGTGGATTAGGTCAAACATCTGTGATCTTGGGGCCTCTCATCTCGGAAAGACCAGCTGTAGACCCACTGTGCCAGGACTGGACTGCTGGGACAAAAATTTGGCCCTGGACTTCATCCAGACTGGCCCACTGTGACAGGTGACAGGTCTCTACCATGCTTGCCGGATAAACCCACCCCCCCTTGGCCGGCCAACCCCGATGGCCACATAAGCCCCCCCCCCCCCCCCCCCCATCACTAGCCATTAGCCATTCTACTTTATTTCTCTAATAGGCAGCACCAGTGGGGAAGCTAGACATTATTTCACCTGGGGCAAAGAATCAGTTTGGCGCCCCCCCGTAATGGGACAAGATTAGGCAGCAAAGTGAGAAACTCCCAGGCCATAGCTGTTGAGTCAGCTGTCTGTCCCCTACCCCTTGTTCCTTCTGGTCTCCCCCATGCTTCTCTGTTCCCCCCTGTGCTTCATCCCTGTGCTCTTCTGGTCCTCCCCCTGCTTCTCTGGTCCCCCGCATGCTTCTCTGTTCCCCCGCATGCTTATGCATTCCTCTCCAGCTCCTCTGTTCCTCCGCGTGCTCATCTGGTCCCCCATGCTCCTCTGTACCCTCCTGCTTCTCTGGTTCCCCCCCGTGCACCTCTGGTACCCCCATGCTCCTCTTGTCACCCGCATGCTTCTGTTCCCCCACATGCTTCTACAGTCTTCTCCTGCTCCTCTGTCCCCCCATGCTCATCTGGTCCCCCCCCGATCCTCTGTACCCTCGTGTTTCTCTGGCTCCCACCTGTGCTCCTCTGGTACCCCCCTGCTCCTCTGGCCCCCCACGTGCTCCTCTGGTCCCCCCCTGCTGTGGTCCCCCACATGCTCCTTTGGTCCTCTGGTCCCCCCCATGCTACTCTGGTCACCCAATGCTCCTCTGGTCCCCTGCATGCTCCTCTGGTCCCCCGCATGCTCCGCTGGTCCCCCCATGCTCCTCTCTTTCCCCCAATGCTGCTCTGGTCCCCTGTTCTCCTCTAAACCCCCCTCCATGCTCCTCTGCCCCCCCCCCCCCCTCAAAGCGCTCACCTCCTCTCCCTGGTTAGTTATGCAGTGCAACTGAATAATGACATGATCCTCAGGAGTCGGCACTGAGAAGCTCATCATACGATCTGGAAGGAGGGCAGCCACACACAGCTGTAACATAAGCTTAATCTGCACTTGTTCTCCTGCTCTCCCCCCCCCCCCCCCCCCCCGTTCTCCATCCTGTCCTATGTTGCAGATAATCTAGATGGAGAGTGGGGGGGAAGGACAGAGCAGGAGAACGAGTGCAGAGGAAGCTTATGTTACAGCTGTGTGTGGCTGCCCTCCTTCCGGATCATATGATGAGCTTCTCAGGGTCGACTCCTGTCAGAGGAGTTGATGGGGCGGTGGTACAGTGTCACTGAAACTGGCCCACTGAGCCATCGGTCCACCGGGAAACTCGCGGTAGTCCCGATGCCCAGTACATGTCTGCGCTGTGCTTAAACGGCCAAGGTGACACCGAGTATCACCAGCATTTCCTGCTTGACCTCCTCATACTCTCTTGCTTCTGCCGCCTTCAGATTATAGTAGGCCTTCTGCAATTCTTCAGTAAGTAAAGGGGTGACCAGTCCGGCCCACTGGGTTTTAGGCCAACCTTCCCTCTCAACGGTCCTTTCAAACTTCAGCAGAAAGGCCTCTGGGTGATCATCTGCAGTCGTCTTTGAGAGAAAGCGACACATACATGGATGGCTGAGGGCTTGTCTCTAACACCTTAAATTTTAGCAGGTGATCACTGCGCCAGCATCTCCACAACCTCAGTCAGAGTTTTCCTATCTGCTTTTGCAGCAGTGGCTAGATGCTTAAACAGCCTCTGCGTTTGCTCCTGTACAGCACCAATCTGTTGGCACAGCGACTTTGTTTGCTCCTGTGCGATAGCGTTGGCTTGCTGCTGTGCAATGTTAGATAACACCAACTGTTTGAGGATTTCCTCCATGTTTAGTCACTCCAGGTACTGGCCCCTTAAGTAGTAACTTACTACAGCTACCCACAGGCCTTCACCATATGTGAGCGGGGAATAGGTAGCAAGTACAAAGCTCCCTGGGATAAGCAGTCTCTCAGGCACAGGGCAAAAGTTGGTTTCAGTAGGGCAAAGGATGGCGTCAGTAGGGCAGTGGACAGTGTCAGTAGAGAAGTGGATGATGTCAGTAGAGCAGAGGATGGTGTCAGTAGGACAGGACAGTGAATGGTGTCAGTACAGCACTGGATAGTGTCAGTAGGGCAGTAGACAGCGTCAGTAGCTTTTTATTTTTATTATTTTATTTTTTTATTTTTAGAATTATATTTTAAGATATTATTTTGTATTGTTTAAAAACATTTTTTAGGAGCCCCAATAGGGGTCTTTGATGAAATATCAGGGGTCTGCTGTCTCACTTTTGAAACAGAAAAATGAACTGAGGACAGAGATCCCCCAGTCCCTTTCTCTGCCGCCTGAGCTGCACTGGACAGTGAATGAATGGGAAGTGTTCTGTGTTGAGCAGCTTCCTGTTCATTCACAAACTGAAGCATAGTAAATGCAGTTTGTTATACTTCCGTTATGAAAGAACGCAGTGATCTGTACCGTTCACACACTGTTCATTCAGAAAAGGTATGAAGTGCCAAGTCAGGGACCCAGTGGGACAGCAGAGGTGACGCTTGCGGAGCATCAGTGAGTGCCAAGCCAGGGACCCAGCGGGACAGCAGAGGTGACGCTTGCGGAGCATCAGTGAGTGCCAAGCCAGGGACCCAGCGGGTCAGCGGGGGTGACGCTTAAAGAGTATCTGTGAATGCCAAGCCAGGGACCCAGCAGGGAAGCGGGGGTGACGCTTGAGGAAATTACTGAGTGCTAAAAGTGGAAGAGCTCAGGGGATCCAGTGGCTATTGGATCTGATGTCTAGTGAAAGACTGGGAGTTCGTTGAGTGAAAACCCACAGTGAGCGATTGTGGAGTAAACAGAGAACTGTTTGTGTTGTCAATAGTTGAATACTATTATCATTAGTAACTGCTACAAGATTCTTGCCATAGGAGACAGTGGTCCTACCTATACAGAAGCGATGTCCGGCTTGAGGCCTTCACTTGTATAGCTGTCTAAGTGTGTCCTGGCCCTAACCCTCTCTCCCACAGTTCTGTTCAAGAGAAAATAAATCTCTTTGCATTCAAAAAGTGTCTGGCGCCCACCATTTCATCTTGCAGTACACCCACCATGCCTTGTAACCCACTCTACACAGAAGGATGTCAGCTGTCCCTAACTCTGGAGGTCATCATTAGGTCTTAAGGGACCCGGGACTTTGCAACACATTCATAAACTGAAGCACAGTAAACACAGTTTACTATGCTTCAGCTATGAATGAATGCAATGAGTGATCAGTACCAATCACTGTTCATTCAGAAAATTGATCCCCCTGTATGCCTGCAGCAGCCAGCAGGAGGGAGACCAGCAGAGCTGTGAAGGAAAGGGGCACATGGGGGGTTTGAGCAGCAGGATGAAGAGGATCATCTCCAGGGAGGGTGATTTGTAGTGCGGGGGGGGGGGGGGGCTATTTACTGAAAATGATCCTCTGTAGTTCTCATGTCAAACAAAACCAAATAAAATTCCCAGCTCAACTTACCAACCAGCCTTCAACCAGCTGAATTATCCTGTCTAACAATATGCGTTAAAAACAGGAGTTTACTTTGAAATTTTGAAAAGAACAGCTGACGGACTTTAGCGGTACCAGAAGAGGACAATGAAAATCCAATAGATAAAATGTTGTCTTTATTACAAAAGTTTAAATTGTTTAACATACTTTTTCTAAAAGAAAACCATTAGCTCAATACATATATAACATGTCAATTATTACTCTTGTGTGACTCTATTACTGCTATGTTAGGAGGTTGACGCGTTTCACAATTATAGCTTCCTCAGGACCTCTATATCTTGACCACAGATAGAGATGGCCTATCCAAAGAGAAAGGCATAGCTGTTAATCATACTGTATCAAAACATCAGCATAATACATATATCAACCTGCTTTTGGAGTTCCCATATAAAAAAAAAATAAATAAAAAAATACTGGGGCACATGTAAGTGGGTCTTTATACATATGATTAATATGTTTCTTCCTTCTTTTTTTTTTATATGGGAACTCCAAAATCAGGTTGATATGCGTATTATACTGATGTATTGATACAGTTCCCCTGCGTCTCCTCCCTCTTTCTCCTAGCGGTCAATCCGTTTGGATCTCCCTTCGGCCAATCGGGTGACGGTCTCATGACCCACTTCCTGATTGGTCGGGAGGAGAATCAGTGTTACAATAGGGAATATTCATTCGCTACTGTACACAACTGGGTGAGCTTTGGGTGCAGTGTTCTGCGCCCCGTATCCACCCTTTTTTGAAGCCTATTAGTGCCTCCGGCTCTAATCACGTGCTTCAAAAAAAAAAACAATCTTACAATTGCTTACAATCTCTGCTTATCAGCTGCCCAGGTGCCTCTGCTCAGCTGATGGGGCCTGGGCCCTAATTGATGGCCCTGACTGCCATGCCACCCTGGTAAGACCCACTCAGTCAGTACTGTGTTCACTGCACTTTAGGATACCCCATTGCACAACTGCACTAGCCGCAAGTTCCCGAATGAAAGTTATTGAGCCTGTTGTTGAGTATTACCGAGTCTATTACTAAGCGTGCTACTGAACCTGGATGGAGGATGTAGCCAGTCAAGAAAAGCCCATCTGATAGGTTTCAGAGGCTGTAGAGGCATAGGCTTTCCTGGGACTAGGCTCAGAAATAAATGCAGGTTTACTGTCAATCCTGAGTAATGTGCCTTTGGGGTGGAAGAGACCAGATATCTCAGGTACATTGTAGGTAGGGGTTTGGTAAAGCCTCAAATGAACAAGGTAGAGGCTATTCAGGCTTGGCCTATCATAAAGAAAGAGGCTGAGCATTCCTGGGCATTACCAACGATGTTTCTCCAATTTTGCCAATATTGCTGTGCCACCGACCAACTTGATAAAGGATAAGACATCAGTTATGTTTAAGTGGAATGCCAAAGCTGAGGAGGCTTTTCTGGAGCTTAAAGCAGCCTTATGCCAGTATCAAGTGTCGGATCATGCCCCAGTTCTTGTCCCTACAAGAATTTTATTAGTGGTGGAACATAAGCCTGGGAAACAACAGCAGAATGCCGATGCCACCTTAGGCACACTGCAGAGTTTCCAACGTTGTCTCTGGGACGCCTGCCTTTACACACACATGAACTTTAATGGCATCCAAGTCTTAGTCTGTAGGGTTCAATAAGGAGTTAGCAGCTATAACAGCTTCAACTCTTCTGGGAAGGCTGTCCACAATGTTTAGGAGTGTGTCTATGAGAATGTTTGACCATTCTTCCAGAAGAGCATTTGTGAGGTCAGACATTGATGTGGCCTGGCTTGTAGTCTCCGCTCTAATTCATCCCAAAGGTGTTCAATCGAGTTGAGGTCAGGACTCTGTGCAGGCCAGTCAAGTTCCTTCACCCCAAGCTCGCTCATCCATGTCTTTAAACCCTCTGGTGGGGCAGGAAGATGTTGCTAGTGAGCCAAATCTTTGTTTTGTACCAAAGTTTTTGGATTATTTCTGTTTATGCTGAAGATAAGTTGCATTGCTTGCCTTTGGAGAAAATAAAAACTTTGTTTAAAAAAAATATATGGCTGGCTATTGATCAGAACTCCCAAATATTGCAGTGGACAGAAATGTTTTAATCTGAGCTTATGGACATCTCACAGACATAAAATGGAATACAGCAATGGTCAGTTCAACATCTTACTGAATAAAATTGAAGAAACTTGTTCAGAGATAATGGACAGTAAGCTCAATTCACAAAACTAACACACCAATATGAATGAGCATGCTTAAGGACACTTTGTGTGACAAATAACTGTCACACAAAAAGTGACAGCTATTTTCAGTTTGTCCAGATTTGAAAATTTGTGAAATGAAGGAAAAAAGATCCTTATTTTTGTGTTATGGCCATTGGTGTGTGCAGTCTATTGCATTAGGGTGTGCACCCCAGAGCACAAACACACACGTGTGTGTGTAGCGGTTCACCCCATAGGGGCTGCTGAGTGATGTGGCCCACCTGTCACCCTGCCCAGCCTGGCATTCACTTCCCAGAAACTCCAAGACAACGAACAGTCCGTTGGCTTTGTTTTGTTGTTTTATTGAGGGAATTTAACTTGGGTGGAGTATTGGAAATATGGGATGCCCCTTAGAATACTAGAAAAGTTGCTAGGGACAACTATGTACACTCTTTGTACACTTCTCCAGACTCTTCCAGCACAACTCTTGATCTCCCAGGAGCAGCCAGCACATGGTTAGGCCTAACACTAAATCAGCCAGGCCTAAGTAACTTGCCCTTTGTAGGCAGGGACCGTGGGCCCCCATGGTGTAACAGTAAGTAGAACGTTTTTTGTCCTATTAGGTGGACTACTGCTCCCAGTCAATCCTCTTCAGGCTCAGCCAGCCCTCCTGGCTGAAGATGTCTGACTCCACTGCCTGTGACATTGCAATCCTCACTGGCTCCACACCCAGCTCTGACTGTTTCCCCTCAGTCCTCACTTGCATGCCTCTCCAGTCATCCCAACTGCACATGTCACTCACCAGCCCTCCTGGCTGCAACCAGTGGTTCCCTCCTGAAGACTTGCCTGGCATTACTAGCTCCTGCTGTCCTCTCTTGCTCCTCCTGTGCCTCCTGTTCAAAGCCTCCACAATTTCCTGGAGGGCTCTGTCCTGCATCCGAGCCCAGGTCCAAGGTCAACCCCCCCCCCAGACTGGGGAGCTCTCTCAAAGGCCCCAACAGCCTAGTACTCCATCCTCAGTTCTTACACCCGACAACTCCTCCCCAACTGGGCTGACCCTGGGTATTTCAAGGAGGCCTGCCCCCTGACAATCCTAGTTCGGGATTGGTCAGGGCTCCCTGAGACACTCCAAACAGCTCCACCTCTCTTCCCCTCCTCCTCTTCTAGAATCCTCTAGAAGAAAGAGGGAGGTAACAGAAAGGTGATGCTGTCTGTGAGTCATAGCTGCTACTCTGAGCCACTCCCAGCCCAGACAAACCAAAACAAACAGGCCTAGCTTTGCATGCACTAACAAAAAATAAAATCCTAACCTGTAGCACCTACCTATGTAGAGGGTGCTACATGTGTATATCAACAGAGCAGTGGACGGCGTCAGTAGTTATTTATTTGTATTATGTTTTTATATTACTTTTTACAATTGTATTCAATTATTTTTACAATATTATTTTTTATTATTATTTTTACAATTGTTGTTTTATTATGAAGCTTTGGTGAAATATCAGGGATCCAAATAGAACCCTGATGTCTCACTTTTGAGACAGAGAAAGAAACCGAAGACAGAGATTCCCCAGTCCCTTTCTCTGCAGCTTGCTGTAAACATAGTTTACTAAGCTTCAGTTAAGAATGAAGACAGGAGTGATCGGCACAGATCACTCACTGTGTTTATTAAGAAAAGTAAGGGGTCGGTTAGTGAAATATTTGCTAGCCCCTTCCTCGCTCCTGAGAGCAGAGGAGGGAAGCTGTCAGCCCTGCGGGGGGACAGGAAGCAGGGGGAATCGGCACCACACGGGGTGATTAGGCTTTGTTAATTGAGCCCAATGTTTTCACAAATGTATCTTAGTATCCAAAAGCCTCAGCAGAAGACTGTATTTGTTTAGGTGTCAGAAAATCATTTATTTATTATTTTTTTCAGACTATATCTCACATCTCTGTTCCTTAGGCTGTATATAAAAGGATTCAACATGGGTGTAATGATAGTGTAAGCCATGCTAACAATGCGATCATACTGGGAGGAGTAGTCTGATGGAGGACGGAAGTAAATGAAAATGTCGGTACCATAGAACAGACAAATGACCATGAGATGAGAAGAACAGGAGGAAAAGGCCTTGCTACGGCTGCTTTTAGTTTCCATTTTCAATATAGCCCGTGTAATGAGGACATAGGAGATGAGGATAAAAAGGAATGGAATGTTACCAGCCAAAGAACCTTCGGTGTATATTAGGAGCTCAGCTAGTGTAGTACTGGAGCAGGACAGCTTGATGAGGGGTGTCACATCACAGAAGAAGTGGGGGATCGATCTGTTCTCACAGTATGTTAAATGTGAGAGAATATAAGTGTGCAATAATGAATGTAGAGAAGCTGCAAGCCAACAGATACTAGTCAGCATGACCACGACCTTATCACTCATTAATAAGGTATAGCGTAAGGGGTCGCAAATAGCCAAATACCGATCAAATGCCATGGCTGACAAAAGAAAACTCTCAGTGGTGCCCAAAAACAGGAAGAAGAACATCTGAAGAAAGCAGCCAAGGAAAGAGATCAAAGCTCCTCCATGTAGAATGCAGGACAGTAGCTTGGGAACGGTCACTGTAGAGAAAGTGATGTCCACTGCAGACAGGTTCCCTAAGAAAAAGTACATTGGCGTGTGCAACTGTGGAGAAAGTTTAATAGAACTCAATAAAAGTAAGTTAGAAGTCCATGTGAGCATGTATATAACCAGAATGGCAGAGAAGAAAGCAGCATGATTGTAGTGAAAATCTGAGAAGCCCATAAGAAAAAAGTCAGAGGTTAGATTTACTGTTTCCATTATCAAGGAGTCAGCAAGGTCAGGTGAAAGAACGATACCAACAATCAACAGCAGAACACTAGATGTCACCTTTAACGTAGAAAACGATTCCACCATCAAAGTAACCAGGTGTTGTGTTACCAGCATCCCAATAATATACAAACAAAGGAGGTCCCCCTTGGGAACGGGATTTTAAAGGCAGCAACAACACCAATAGTATAAAATATGTAAAGTTTTATTACAAGTGAAATATTAAACACAACAATAACAATAAATAGTTTTGTCTGTGCAAAGACAAATAGCATAAACGGCAAAAATGAGTATTAAATACATGTACAGATACTTATAGCACTCCCAAATACCCGACGCAATTCTGGCTAAAAAATGCCTTTCTTCAGGAGTAGTAGCAAGAAGGGCTGTATTCTTATAATAACTATTAATAGAAAAAGGGCACATGGCATTAGAAAGAACATCACATGGAAACAATAGAGAGATACAGCAACTTCAGAGGCTGGATTATAGATACCATATAATATATAGCATGATCTTGCACTTAAAGATTAAAAGAACCTCAGGAGGTCAGTTGCAAAAGGGAAAGCCATAGGAAGATGGAGAGACAGCCACCCAAGAGGTCAAGGTTGCCTCTACGGAGGTTCACCTCAATGAGGGCCACAGAAATGAGGCAATGTGAACAATGTGTCTGCAAGAAGGAAAAGGATATCTGGTAACAAGTAGTGCATTGTAAAAAAAGGGGAGAAAAAACATCTATACCCAAAATTGCAAAAAATGTAATGTGAGGGGAGAACTGACATACCTGGAATGTAGTGTTTGGGCTGTAATTTATATATCCATGTCCAAGGCCAAGATGGGCCACTGTGGGACCTCTAGAGAACCCCTACTTGAAGGGCAGTCCCCTAAGGGGTAAATAGAGGCATAGTATACATTACTCTTATTGCCAAACATAGTCCCCAGTGGAGACCCTAATGCCACGTACACACGACTGGACTTTGCGGCATACTTTGCCCGGCAGACTTTTCAACGGACTTTACGACGGACTTTCTGAATGAACGGACTTGCCTACACACGATCAATCAAAGTCCGACGGATTTGTACGTGATGACATACGACCGGACTAAAACAAGGAAGTTGATAGCCAATAGCCGCCCTAGTGTCGGTTTTTGTCCATCGAACTAGCATACAGACGAGCAGACTTTTCAACCGGACTCGAGTCCGTCGGATAGATTTGAGACATGTTTCAAATCTAAGTCCGTCAAACTTTTGAGAAAACAAAGTCCGCTGGAGCCCACACACAATCGAATTGTCCGTCGAAATCCGGTACGCCGGACCAAGTATGCCGTGAAGTCCGATCGTGTGTACGCGGCATAGGTCTGACCCACAAAGGTACAGACTTATAGAGCAGAGTAGAAAAAGGGGTATCCTCACGTACCTACTGTCTCCAGGATTGCACTTTGTGCAGTGCCTCGTCCCATAACGGCTCTGTAATAAACAGACCGTGGCTGAGTTTTAAATATGGCGCCAGATGCTCACGCAGACGTGCACATTTAGAGCACTGCGTCCCGATCCCACCCTGTTTTCACTATGGTCACACTACAGTTCTTCCCCACCAATCAGGAGGCAGGTCTGTGAGACCTATTTCCCAATTGGCCAAAGCGCCAGGCCATCCTATTGGATGTCTAGCGCTTTGGCGGAAGAGGAGACACACAGGGGAGGAAGCCTGAGGAGCAGACACCGGAGCCGCCTCTGCCCGCACTGGTGGAGAAGAGGAGAGCCCTGCCAAACAGCGGGTAAGTGCTACCGGACCACCATGTGGTCCGGTGGGTGGCAGGTGCTGCTGGTGGCCAGTGCCGCGCTACCCAGTGGCAGGGGGGTTGGTGCATGTTTTCCGCCCCCCCCCCCAAGAGGAGAACCCACTAGCCACCACTGGATTGGGATATCACATGTCTAATGGTCGAAATGCCCTGCTGGTGTGAGATGGAGCTATATAAAGCTTCTACATTTATCGCCACCAACAGGGCATTTTCAGGTATCACTATACCCTCCAAATTCTGTAGGAGGGGCATAGGGTCCCTGATATGGGAGGGTAAGTTGACCACAAAGGGTCTTATTAGTTCATCAAAAATGTACTCAAGTTTTCTGTTATGCTACCTTTTATTTGTCTACCTGGGGGGTTTAGTGCATTTTTATGAATTTTCGGTAAACTATAAAAGGTAGGTATTTTTGGATGGGGAGCTCATATGAAGTTCCAAGTTTGCTTATTAATTATGTTGTTTAAATAAGCATTGTCAACTAGAAGATACAATTCTTTATCATACCTATCAATTGAGCATCTGGAGATCGGTCTGTACCACTCCTTGTTTTTAAGGATTTTTGCACACATTAGTTTGTATTGAGTATTGGACATGATTACAATATTCCCTCCCTTGTCTGCTAGTTTTATCGTTCATTGATGTTGATCTGTCAGAGTTTTTAAAACCATTTTATCTTGACTTGACATGTTATCTGTATTTAAAGAGGTATTATTTAGTTTTTTTTATTCTTTTGTAGTCACAGAATTCTCCACCATCTGTTTTTTCTGAGTATGTGCTTCCGCATTTGGTAATTTCCATTAGTTTTTTTGAGATTTTTTTTCTTTTTTTCCTACAGAATGCTGTGAAGATGATGAAAGGGAAGAATTGAGAGAGGAATTAGAGCCTCTAACTAAATTTTTACCTTGCATATTGTTGTTAGTCATAAAACGTGTTTGAGTATTCCTCTGGTGCCAACTATATGCTTTCCCTTCCTGGAAGGCTGTTTTGTCCCTCCAGAATTTCTGCTCCTTAATGACTAAAACTTCCTTGATCGTTTGGTCTAGGTGGGATTTAATATTGTCCTCTTGAGTTTTATAATTAGGGGAGTCTTGAAATGGTTCCAATTTCCCATAAACAGTCTTGATGTCCTTTTCTAACAGGGCAATAAGTTATCTATATTCTTCCATGAATAATTTCACCATGGTCTTGCTGTACTGTTGTAAGTTATTTTCCCACCTTTTTTTGAACATGTCATCAGTGGTCTCAAAACTTGGAAATATTTGAATACGTAACCCAAAGGGGTTAATTTCTTCCCTGATGTAATGTTCAAAGCCTTCTATATGCCAAAACAAAGAGGCCTTCCTCTCCACCAGTTTCTGTAACTGGGAGAAAAGGGCCACCATTTTGGATTCTTGTGCCTCTCTTTTTCCCGGTTCCCTGTATTTGGTCATAAGACTCTCAAAATCCCTACCTCTAAACATGATATAAACCGACCCAGATTCCAAGTAATCCAGATATCCTTACAGTCACAAGCCTTATTTAAATATGATATCTCAAAAATTGTCAAGTATATAAAAAAGGGGGCTTAATTGATGCTGGAAAATGAATGGGGGGGTGGGTATTTGCTACCCTGTACATATAGAAAAGGATTCCACCATCAAAGAAACCAGATGTTGTGTTGCCAACATCCCAACAATATACAAACAAAGGAGATCCCCCTTGGGAACTGAATTTTAAAGGCAGAAACAACACCAATAGTATAAAATATGTATAGTTTTATTACAGGGGGAATATTAAACACAACAATAACAATAAATAGTTTTGTCTTTGCAAAGACAAATAGCATAAATGACAAAAAAATCGTATTTATAGCACTCCCAAATAAGCATGAGCGGCACACCCCCAGTTCGGGTCCCACCAGAATATCCGAACAGGCAAAAAATTTGGACGAACAAAGAACACCTTTAAAGTCTATGGCACATGAACATGAAAAATCAAAACTCCTATTTTAAAGGCTTATATGCAAGTTATTGTCATAAAAAGTGTTTGGGGACCTGGGTCCTGCCCCAGGGGACATGGATCAATGCAAAAAAAAGTTTTAAAAACGTCCGTTTTTTTTGAGACCAGTGATTTTAATAATGCTTAAAGTGAAACAATAAAAATGAAATATTCCTTCCCATATTGTGCCTGGGGGGTGTCTATAGTATGCCTTTAAAGTGGCACAGTGTTCCCACGTTTAGAACAGTACCACAGCAAAATTACATTTCTAAAGGAAAAAATCATTTTAACTGATCACGGCTGTAATGAAATGTCGGGTCTCGGCAATATAGATAAAACTCATTGAAAAAAACGGCATGAGTTCCCCCCCGCCAGTCCGTTACCAGGCCCTTTGGGTCTGGTATGAATATTAAGGGGAACCCCGAACCAAAAATTTTTTAAAAATTGCATGGGGATCCCCCCTAAAATCCACACCAAGCCCTTCAGGTCTGGTATGGAAATTAAGGGGAACCCTGCACCAAATTTTTAAAAAATGGGGTAGGGGTCCACCCAAAATCTATACCAGACCCTTTGGGTCTGGTATGGATTTTAAGGGGAACCTTGCGTCAAAAAAAAATGGCGTAGGGGTCACCCCCCAAAATCCATACCAGACCCTTATCCGAGCACACAACCTGGCAGGCTGCAGGAAAAGAAGGGGGACCGTACCAGGCCACATGCCCTCAACATGGGGAGGGCGCTTTGGAGTAGCCCCCCCAAAGCACCTTGTTGATGGGAACAAGGGCCCCGTCCCCACAACCCTTTCCTGATGGTTGTGAGGGTATGGGGGGCTTATCGGAATCTTTAACAAGGGAACCCCCTGATTCCGCCCTCCCCCATGTGAATTAGTAAGGGGTACATTGTACCCCTACCATTTCACAAAATGATGTGTCAAAATAGTAAAAAAGACAGGAGACACTTAGGGACAAGTTCTTTATTAAAAGATAAAAAATAAAAATGCCCCACAATGTCCATTCATCTTCTTCAATGCTGCCGACAAGCTGAAAAAAGAAAAAAAAAACGCAACAGCTCCACCTCCATGGGAGGCTCCTGCCGAGTGACGCTTCTTCTTGGTGACAGCTCTTATATAGCTGAGGGTGGGGCCACATGGTGATGTAAACGGGTGACCCCACCCCCCCCTCTGATGCCTCGAGTCCTGACAATTCATTACATCCGCAATCAGTTTTAAATGACTTTTTTCCTTTAGAAATTTTATTTTGCTGTGGAATTGTTCAAAACACGGAAAACTGTGCCACTTTACAGGCATACTATAGACACCCCCCAGGCACAATATTTAAAGGAATATTTCATTTTTCACTTTAAGCATCATTAAAATCACTGCTCCTGAAAAAACGTCCATTTTTAAAACTTTTTTTTGCATTGATCCATGTCCCCTGGGGCAGGACCCGGGTCCCCAAACACTTTTTTTGACAATAACTTGCATATAAGCCTTTAAAATGAGCACTTTTGATTTTTCGTGTTAGTGTCCCATAGACTTTAACCACTTCCCGCCCGCCCTATAGCGGATTGACGTCCGGGAAGTGGTTGTGTTATCCTGACTGGGCATCATATGACGTCCTTCAGGATAACATGCCGCAGCGTGCCCCCGGGGGCGCGCATCGCGGCGATCGGTGGAGCGGTGTGTCAGTCTGACACACCGCTACACTGATCTTGGTAAAAAGCCTCCGGCGGAGGCTCTTTACCACGTGATCAGCCGTGTCCAATCACGGCTGATCACGCTGTCAATAGGAAGAGCCGTTGATCGGCTCTTCCTCACTCGTGTCTGACAGACGCAAGTAGATGAGAGCCGATCGGCGGCTCTCCTGGCAGGGGGGGTCTGCGCTGATTGTTTATCAGCGCAGCCCCCCCGCAGATCACCCCACTGGACTACCAGGGATGCCACTAGGACCACCAGGGAAGGGGCAACGTGGATGGCCAGGTATGTTCCCCATGGCCATCCACATGTGCCCAATCTGTGCCAATCAGTGCCCACAAATGGGCACTGATTGGCACTACTATTCCAAAGATCTGCCCAGCAATGCCCAGATCTGCCCAGCAATGCTATATCAGTGCCACCTGTCATTGCCCATCTGTGCCACCTGTCATTGCCCATCGGTGCCACCTGTCAGTGCCCATCTGTGCCCATCAGTGCCCACCTATCAGTGCCCATCAGTGCCACACATCAGTGCCACACATAAGTACCCATCAGTGCCACCAATATATGCCAATCAATGCCACCTACGAGTGCCCATCAGTGCCGCTTATGTGTGCCCATCGGTGCCACCTATGAGTGCCCATCAGTGCCGCATACCAGTGCCACCTATCAGTGCCCATCAGTGCCACCTATCAGTGCCCATCAGTGCCGCCTATCAGTGCCCATCATCAGTGCCCGTTAGTGCCACCTCATCAGTGCCACCTCATTGGTGCCACCTCATCGGTGCCCATCAGTGCCGCCGTATCAGTGCCCATCAGTGCAGCTATATCAGTGCCTATTATTGAAGGAGAAAGCGTACTTATTTACAAAAAGATTTAACAGAAACAAAGAAAAACTTGTTTTTTTAAAAAAATTTCGGTCTTTTTTTATTTGTTGCGCAAAAAATAAAAACCGCAGAGGTGATCAAATACCACCAAAAGAAAGCTCTATTTGTGGGAACAAAATGATAAAAAAATTGTTTGTGTACAGTGTAGCATGACCGCGCAATTGTCATTCAAATTGCAACAGCGCTGAAAGGCGAAAATTGGGCTGGGCGGGAAGGTGTCTAAGTGCCTGGTATTGAAGTGGTTAATGGTGTTCTACGGCTTTCGAATTTGCCCCGAACACTGCATAATGTTCCGAACCGTTCGCCCATCCCTACTCCCAAATACCCAACATGTTTCTGTCTAAGAAAATCCTTTCTTCAGGAGTAGTAGCAAGGAGAGCTGTATTCATATAATAACTCTATTATTAGAAAAAGGCATACGGCATTAGAAAGGACATCACATAGAAACAACGGAGAGATACAGCAACTTCAGAGGTTGGATTATACATACCATATAATATACAGCATGATCTTGCACTTGAAGATAAAAAAACCTTAGGAGGTCAGTTGCAAAAGGGAAAGCCGGTCATAGGAAGATGGAGAGACAGCCACCCAAGAAGTCAAGGTTGCCTCTACGGAGGTCCACAGAAATTAGGCACTGCACACAATGCATCTGCAAGAAGCAAAAGGATATCTGGTAACAAGTGGTGCATTGTAAAAAAGGGGAGAAAAAACATCTATATCCAAAATTGCAAAAAATGTCATGTGAGGGGAGTACCGACATACCTGCAGTGTAGTGTTTGGGCTGTAATGTACCGTAGAGTTATAGAAATGGAACCCAATCTCAAAAACGATCTAGAAATTAACAAGGTCAATTACATTCTCTTTACCTTTCTTCATATTGTAAAATATATACCGTACGTTACTTTTGTTCAGGTGCAGTATTTCCAGGTTTCTCTAAAAAAAAAAAAAAAAATCATCCTGGCAGTGGACAGTAAGGAACAGTTTACTTATGTGACTGTGTATAGTTTTTGAACTTCAACAAACCTTTTCCTGAAGCAGTCTATCTCAGTGTTTCCCAAAAGTGACCAAGAGTCAATGAGACTATCCAAGTGGTCAATAAAATTGCTGGGGGTCAAAACAGGGCTAGTAAACTTCTAGGTGTTAATAGGTGCCTAATTATTAATGGAAACTTGATTGGGGTCAATTAATTATTATTATTATTCAGGATTTACAGTGTTTTAAAAAAAATATTCATACCCCTTGAAATTCTCCACATTTTGTCATGTTACAACCAAAAACGTAAATGTCTTTTATTGGGATTTTATATGATAGACCAACACAAAGTGGCAGATAATGGTGAAGTGGAAGGAAAATAATAAATGGTTTTCAAATTTTTTTACAAATAAATATCGGAAAAGTGTGGCATGCATTTGTATTCAGCCCCCTTTACTCTGGTACTCCTAACTAAAATCTAGTGGAACCAATTGCCTTCAGAAGTCACCTAATTAGTAAATAAAGTCCACCTGTGTGCAATTTAATCTCAGTATAAATACAGCTGTTCTGTGAAGCCCTCAGAGGTTTGTTAGAGAACCTTATTGAGCAAACAGCATCATGAAGGCCAAGGAAGACGTTTAAAGCAGGGTTAGGCTATTAAAAAAATATCCCAAGCTTTAAACATCACATTGAGCACTGTTCAATCCATCATCTGAAAATGGAAAGAGTATGGCCCAACTGTAAACCTACCAAGACATGGCCGTCCACCTAAACTGACTGGAGAGCATTAATCAGAGAAGCAGCCAAGAGGCCCATGGTGACTCTGGAGGAGCTGCAGAGATCCACAGCTCAGGTTGGGAGAATCTGTCCACAGGACAACTATTAGTCTTCCACTCCACAAATCTGGCCTTTATGGAACAGTGGCAAGAAGAAAGCCATTGTTGAAAGAAAGCCATAAGAAGTCCCATTTGCAGTTTGTGAGGAGCCATGTGGAGGACACAGCAAACATGTGGAAGAAGGTGCTCTGGTCAGATGAGACCAAAATGGAACTTTTTGGCCTAAAAGCAAAATGCTCTGTGTGGCGGAAAACTAACACTGCAAATCCAATTGAGAATCTGTGGCAAAAATTGCTGTTCACAGATGCTCTCCATCCAATCTGACAGAGCTTGAGTTATTTTGCAAAGAAGAATGGGAAAAAAATGTCCCTCTCTAGATGTGGAAATGCTGGTAGAGACATCCCCAAAAAGACTTGTAGCTGTAATTGCAGTGAAAGGGGGTTCTACAAAGTATTGCCTCAGGGGGGCTGAATACAAATGTACCCCACACTTTTCAGATATTTATTTGTAAAAAAATTGAAAACCATTTATCATTTTCCTTCCACTTCACAATTATGTGCCACTTTGTGTTGGTCTATCACATAAAATCCCAATAAAATACTTTTACGTTTTTGGTTGTAACATGACAAAATGTGAAACATTTCAAGGGGTATGAATACATTTTTAGGGCACTATGTACACTATGTTAGGTAATCCAATGAGGAGGGAGTTGCAGTAATCGAGGTGGGATTTAACCAGGAAGTAAATTAGAAGCTCTGTGGTGTCATTGGTTAAGGAGGGGTGTGTTTTGGAGACTGAGGTGTTGTGGATGTTAGGGTGGCAAATATGGACAGTGATTGTATGTGGGGCCAAAAGGAGAGTTCAGAGTCCAGGAACCTTGAAAGTTTGGAGTCCTAGAACCTTGGCATGCAGGGACGTGTTGATAGTTGTGCCATTGCTCTTGGCAGAGATGTCCAGGGAAGGAGCACGTGGGGGAGGAAATATTATGAGCTCGGTTTTGCAGAGATTGAGTTTAACCACTTGACAACTGGGCACTTAAACCCCCTTCCTAACCAGACCAATTTTCAGCTTTCGGTGCTCTCACACTTTGAATGACAATTACTCAGTCATGCAACACTGTACCCATATGAAATGTATGTCCTTTTTTCCCCACAAATAGAGCTTTCTTTTGGTGGTATTTAATCACTGCTGGGTTTTTTATTTTTTGCGCTATAAATCAAAAAAGACTGAAAATTCGATAAAAAAAAAAAAAAAAAATTCCTTGTTTCTGTTAAAATTTATTGCAGAGTATTGGCAGAGTATTGGTGAGTATTGGCAGAGTATTGGCAGAGTATTGGCGAGTATTGGCAGAGTATTGGCAGAGTATTGGCGAGTATTGGCAAGTATTGGCGAGTATTGGCAGAGTTTTGCAGTGTTGCAGAGTATTGCACAGTGTTGCAGAGTATAGCGCAGTGATGCAGAGTATTGCACAGTGTTGCAGAGTATAGCGCAGTGATGCAGAGTATTGCACAGTGTTGCAGAGTATTGCACAGTGTTGCAGAGTATTGTACAGTGATTCAAAGGCATGGGAGGCTATCAGCTGACCCAAAGAGATGGTGTAGATTGAGAATTGGAGAGGTCCAAGAACAGAACCTCAGGGGACCCCAATGTAAAAAGGAAGAAAAGAGGAGGAGGGAGAATTGCAAGTAAAGCTGAAGATGCGGTGGGATAGGTAGAATGAGAGCAAAGGAAAAGTACTGTCATGGAAACCAAAGGAGTGAAGTCTTTTGAGGAGGAGGGGGTGGTCAGCCATATCAAAGGCAGCATATTGGTCCAGAAGTTTTTCTATAGGGCGTCATGCTTTTTCTTAGTCCTAATGGTGAGTTGTTAGCAGAGAAATAGTGTTACCCTGGGTTGGCCAGAAAGAGTGGCCTTGAGCTGTGTGTTGTAAGTAGCTTTCAATCCTCCCCTTTCCAGGAAGGATTTATATGTGTTCATGTCTCATACTTAGCTTCAAAGAATAATACAAAAAGGGGGGGGGGGTTATAATAATGAATGTACATTCGTTCTGTCAGCAAAATCAATTGCTACTAGGCTATTTTCTCTCCAGATCAGATGATAAGTTGTTTGGGGCTTTGTCTAAGGCAGTGATGGCGAACCTTGGCACCCCAGATGTTTTGGAACTACATTTCCCATGATGCTCATGCACTCAGCAGTGTAGCATCATGGGAAATGTAGTTCCAAAACATCTGGGGTGCCAAGGTTCGCCATCATTGGTCTAAGGTATCATGATAATTAATCAAGGATAGTTTGTTTCATTGGAATCTGGATGACCTTTATTTTTGCATGTTTCGTATTCCTTGATGGATCTGCCCTACAACAAAACAAAATTGAGAGCAGATGGTTGGTTTAACTTATGGTAGATGTAAAAAACTTGCTGCATTTAGAATTCTGTAGTAATGGTCTTTATTTTTTTGTGAATTTTTTATTATTATTTTTTTTTTTTTGGGGGGGGGGGGGGGGGGCTTTGTATTTTTTCTAGAAAATAATAATAATAAAAAAAAATAGGCTTTCTTATAGTTCAGGCATTGTCATACCAATGTATAAAATTTGAGCAATCCAGATTATATACTTTTGTTTGAGACTTTGTCACGATCATGACAATGATAATGACATGTCACGAAGGTTTCATGATAATTAAAATTGAGGGCAGATGGTTGGTGTAACCTACAAGAGATTTGAAAATTGCAACATTTTCATTTCTATAGGAAATCTTTCTAGAAGATAACAATTTTGATTTTCTTATAATTAACACATTGGCATACCAATTTTGTTTTATTTTAGACCATCCAAGAAATATATCCCTTTGTTTGGGGCTTTGTCTAAACTTTAGACTTTAAAGTATCATACAGAAAATACATGTTGATTCTGCCAGAAATGCAGTGTCCTTGTCCATTTCCTGTGAACTAAACTGATGTCATAAAAAATGTTATTTTATTTTCTATCTTCTTAAGCTACTAATCTCCCCCACCACTCTTTCCCATGAAATGGAGATGAATAGAAGCAGACCTATTGGTTTTCCAGATCAGGGGAACAGCCATGGCTCAATAGACAGTAAAGTGGGTGAACCTTGTCATCTTAAATCAGCAAGGGGGTCTATTTACATCCAAACAAATGGTCTCTTGTAAGTTTCTTGAGAGCTTTTAACAGAAATCTCTGGCTATAGGACATGTTTTTCTCTCTTCCATCGTCTTGATTGGTAAATATACATCTCTTTGTGTGATTGGATATATTGACTAATTAATCAAATGATTATTAAAATGTAAAATACTTCCTTTTTTCTCTGCATAGCAAAAATATAACCCCCTGAAGAAGACCACATTTAAAAGGGTTGGAACGTGTAGGGATTTTATGTGGAAGAACATAATTTTTTGCAGTAAAATGCAATTTTATTAAGATTTCATACAATTTTAGTTCTATCTTAATTGATGGTTTTGTCATTTTCATGTGAATGCCCGAGCTCAAATTTTTTACAACTCCCATGCACTTGTCAAATTGCCTTTTGATACAATAAGGGATTTTAAATAACAACCTTTGAACACATTTCTTGGCTGCTAAAAACCCATGAGGTAATTTTTCCAATATAGGAGTCTATTTACATTTGTAGATACACAGGCTCTTCCTTACTAGTACAGAGACTGCCAGTCCCACAAGCACAGATCCACACACACCAATAATTCTGGCTCATTCTAGAGCAGGTTTTCTCAACCAGGGTTCTATGGAAGCCTAGGGTTCCACCAGAGGTTGCTAGGGGTTCCATGAGCAATAAGCAATGTTTGCCTCCCAGATGAGTTCCCACTAATCATTTTAGCTATCTATAGGGAGGGATCTTCCCAATGACCACAAATGAAAGGAACATTCTTCCAACTGACCATCACACTAATGTACTGTGAGCTGTAAATGTAATAATTATTAGCAGGGGTTCCCTGAAGCCAAAAGAAATATTTCAAGCGTTCCTTCATGTTAAAAAGGTTGAGAAAGTCTGGTCTAAGGAACCTTTTTTTAGTATTTATTGCTGGAGTCACAGGATACTCCAAAATGATCAATAGTAATAATGGGAGGACAAACCTCCCACTGATCTTCTTACAGCAGCATTTCCTAGAGGTAACAGGGAATGGCCAGTATATCTAGAGCCGTCCCAGTTCCATGTAGCAACTTCCAGTGCTTAGATCCTTTATAGCACATGTAGCCCAGTCCCAGGCCTCTCCAGGCCTAATGGTGACCCCCAGAGTTAGGGACAGCTGACAACCTTCTGTGTAGAGTGGGTTACGAGGCATGGTGGGTGCAATGTAAGGTAGATTAATGGGTGCCAAACACTTCTTGAATGCAAAGAGATTTATTTTCTCTTAAACCGAACTGTGGGAGAGTGGGTTAGGGCCAGGACACCCTTCAGTAGTTGTAAAGTCAATTATCAAACTCTGAGACTTCTATAGGTAGACATCCATGCAGGGAAAGGCACACCGGACACCACATCTGCATGTATAGACACGCTGTCCCCTATGGCAACAATCTTGAACGGTTTCTAACAAAGTTTGTAGTGAACTCTTTCACTTCCTCCACAATCTCCTTTTTAGATCTTCACTCAACTAAGCTCTATCACTTAGACCCGCTGATCCACTGCCACAGGATCTCCTGAGTTTTTCAAATCTGCTCACTGAATATCTTCCTCAAGCGTCACCCCCGCTTCCCTGCTGGGTCCCTAGCTTGGCACTCACAGATACTCCTTAAGCGTCACCCCACTGGCCTGCTCAGTCCCAGGCTTGGCACATAAGGCTTCTCTGCAAGCGTCACCTCTGCTGGTTGGGTCCCTGGCTTGACACCTTGCTGAAGTTTCCCAATTCTTCACCGTCCCCGGTTGGTGAGAATACTGCTCCGGTACTTGCTTCAGCTACTCACTGTGGTAGCCGGGAACAAGGTGGACAGTCCCTTAGTGGCGACAGCTTCCCCTCTATCTCCGACCATGACAGGTTCTCTGGCCGGCAGAACCGCCACTTCTGGTTGGACTGCAAACTGCAATCCCAACCCTACGCTGCTCTCTTGCTTCTGGATAGACCCCTCAGACAGCCTAGCAGCCAGATGTTCCCAGGATAGGCCTCAGGCTCTGGCCTAGCAGCCCGGGGCAGCACAACACACGTCCACCCAGACAGCCGTCCAGGTGGCACAGAACCCCGATCACCTGACCTCACCCAAATAAATAGGCTCTCCCAGCAGGCCAAGGGACTCAAGAAAATCCCTGCCCATTGGCTGAGACACCTTATCTATTCCTAATCTGTCCTTGCAATGCCCTTGTCTTATCTAATGCCACCAGATACCCGGCCATCTAGTGACAGAAAAGAGAAGTGCAGCAACTCCAGAATTAGGGTGAAATCAATTGACCTCCTTTCAACTGGCCAAGGCAACTATCACTTGGCAGGTAAATTTGCTAGCAACCCTGCCTAGACATCAGAGTGCCACACACATGCACACCCAAAGGTCACAGCGAGGTCTTTACTCAGAATGGTCTTGGAACTGTCTGTCATCCAGCCTCCACAGGTTGATCCTCAGTGAGGAAGATAAAAAGATCCTTCTCCAGACCAGGACTTAAGAAAACAGTGCCCTCCAGCAAATATTCCTTTAGCAGTCTTCCCTGGGTCCTCAGTCCAGCTCCTGCTGAGTCTTAAAGGTCGCCCTGCCGCAGTATATGTACGTGGGGCAGTCCTTAAGCGGTTAATCTATTACAGAAATTATGGCCAAAATGTGTGCATCCTACATAAATGTGTGGGATATTTGTCCAAATAATGTTTTATAAATAGACCCCTACTGGTATGATCACTAGGTGAAAATATTAAAAAAAAAAAAATGAACGTACCTGTCACTTCTAAGGAATGGTGAGCTGTAATTTATTACATTTTTAATTTGAGAATTCACACAGCCGTCACAAATAATATTTGTAATGTGTCTAATGAGTATATTTCCTATGAACCTCAGCTCCAATTAGTGACCATAATGCAGTATTTATCTGAAATACCACAATCAGGAAAATACTGAATTATGACCACTAGATGGAGCTGATGATCATAGGCAATATACATATTAGACACGTTATGGGAAGTATTCATGGTGGCACTGCGATCAGCGATTGTTTTTTTTTTCATGAATAGACCCTTAGGTGTTACTGGAAACTGGAGCTGCACGATTCTGGGAAAAATAAGAATCAAGATTTTTTTTGCTTAGAGTAAAGATCACGATTCTCATGGCGTAACATCGTCTTGCACATTATACAAAAAAATTGGGCTAACTTTACTGTTTTTTTTTTTTTTTAATTAATTAAGGTGTATTTTTTTTTTTTTTAATTGCATTTGAAAGAGCGCTGCGCAAATACCGTGTGACATAAAATATTGTAACAACCACCATTTTATTCTCTAGGGTCTCTGCTAATATATATATATATATATATATATATATATATATATATATATATATATATATATATATATATATATATATATATATATATATATATATATATATATATATATATATATATATATATATATATATAATGTTTGGGGGTTCTAAGTAATTTTCTAGCAAAAAATAATGATTTTAACTTGAAACCAACAAGTGTCAGAAAAAGGTTTAGTCTTTAAATGGTTAAATTGCCCTCATTTACAGACCAAGTTCATTCCCTTGACCTAAAGAACAAAACGTTACAATGTTTATAGTGAAACTTGGCAAACTACCTGTTTTTTTTTTTTTTTTACAGCTTTCAGCTTTAGCAGAGAACTCTGCATAGAATCGGAAAAATGCTTTGTTAACCACTTAAGGACCGCCCGCCGTCATTATACGTCGACTATTTGAAGAGGGATATCGTTGTTATAGCAGCAGCTAGTTACCATAATCCTCTTTTTCAGTGGGCGGTCCGCTTTCAGATAAAAGTGGTCTCTGCAACGGTTTTGCCGCGAGATCACTTTTATCGGCGGCGGGAGAGGGCCCCCCTCCCGCCGTGCTCCGCTGCCCTCCGCCGCTTACCGTAGCCACCGGTAGAGGTGGAGGCGGAGGCGATCGCATCCACTCCCGTGTGTGGCATGGAGATGAGTGAGGGGAAGATGGCCCCCACCCGGCTCCATACCATTGCAGGGCGGAAGCGACGTCAAAACATCACTTCCGCCCATAGCTCTTAAAGGGACTTTTTTTTTTTTTTAAACAACTTTTTTTTTTTTTTTTTTTTTTTGCATTTTAGTGTAAATATGAGATCTGAGGTCTTTTTGACCCCAGATCCCATATTAAAGAGGTCCTGTCATGCTTTTTTTTCTATTACAAGGGATGTTTACATTCCTTGTAATAGGAATAAAAATGACACTTTTTTTAAAAAAAGAACAGTGTAAAAATTTAAAATAAAAGGTAAAATAAAAAAATAAAAAATTAAATGAGCCCTGTCCCACCAAGCTCGCGCGCAGAAGCGAACACATACGTGAGTAGCGGCCGCATATGAAAACGGTGTTCAAACCGCACATGTGAGGTATCGCCGTGATCAGTAGAGTGAGAGCAATAATTTGAGCCCTAGACCTCCTCTATAACTCAAAACATGCAACCTGTAGAATTTTTTAAACATCGCCTATGGAGATTTTTAGGGGAAAAGTTTGTCGCCATTCCACGAGCGGGCACAACTTTGAAGCGTGACATGCTGGATATCAATTTACTCGGTGTAATATTATCTTTCACAATATAAAAAAAAACTTTACTGTTAAAAAAACTTTACTGGCTAACTTTACTGTTGTCTTATTTTTTAATTCAAAAAAGTGTATCTTTTCCAAAATAAGTGCGCTTGTAAGACCGCTGCGCAAATACGGTATGACACAAAGTATTGCAACAACTGCCATTTTATTCTCTAGGGTGTTAGAAAAAATATATATAATGTTTGGGGATTCTAAGTAATTTTCTAGCCCAAAAAAAATGATTTTAACTTGTAAACAACAAGTTTGAAAGATAGGCTTGTGGCTGATCACGAGGGGGAAAGAATTGCAATCTCGATTCCTAACAATTAATTGTGCAGCTCTACTGGAAAGGTAAAACTTGTGGTGCCACCTTGACAAAGCTGTTGGTGGCACCCCCTGAATTCCTATTCTATGAACTGTTGGATGTGTATCACAGAATCTGATTCACAACCAGAATGGATTCCACATGTCACTTACCATTCTATGTAAAAGAAAGAGATCTGCCAGACACAGGGCGATCTCCTTATATAATGTACAGCTTCCTTTATTTCAGAGAGCTGGGTGTCACCTGGGAATTTTTTAATAAATTATATTTCCAGAATTCTCTGGTGATTTTGCTACCATGTTTATCCAGGAGGATTGTTATGAACACTAAAAATAATACTAATCTCATTAGTCTATCATATTTTCTGTATTTGATATGATTTACATTATCATATGCAGGATTACTAAGAATTCATATACCATGCATGGACTAAGGGGTCTGTTAGACATGTGGAATTCGTTTAGTTCCAAATTCATTTTTTTAACAAATTTAGACAAGTTTGTTAATTCGGAAACATCCAAATTAACGAAAACCCATTTAACGAAATTTTCCAAATGCTCAAAAAATTTGAATATTCGAAAATTGTTAAAATCGTAAATTGGTAAAGTCAGAAATTCGTAAATTCTGATTTTGAAAACACGAAAACCCGAAAATTCGAAAATCTGAAATAATAAACTAACCATTAAATTATAGGTATTAGAATTTCTTTTCAAATTTGGCTGTTAGTGAACGTAACGAATACAAATTTATCCGAGGTTATGAACAATCCGAAATAATGAATGCTGCATCTAAACGAATGGAACGTCGTTATATTAATTATATGAATTAATAATAATAAACAATAATAATAATAAAAACATTGTACAGGGGATCCCCGGGTTACAAACAAGATAGGGACTTTAGGTTTGTTCTTAAAGTGGGGTTCCACCCAAAAAAACAAAAATACCTGAAAAATTAAAAACAAAAAAACAAAATAACATTTGTATATATTTTTTTTTTCACTTACCTCTAAATGCCTGTTGCTAGGTGGTCCCTCGTAGTCTGCCTGTTCCTTAGCCTGGGCTGGTGACATCACTTCCTCCTCGGCACAGGAAGGGCTCCGCTCTGCTCCCTGCCTCCTGTCAATCATCTGAGACCCATTACAGATCCCTGGTGAATGAGCAGCCAATCACGGCGCGCAGCGCCGCTCGCACATGCGCAGTGGGTGCCAGGCTGTGAAGCCACAGCCCAGCGCCCACAGTTGCAATGCCGGCGCCGACGAGCGGAGGGGGGGGACGAGCGGGGCTTGGATCCCCCGCATCGCTGGACCCAGGGACAGGTAATTGTTCAATTAAAAGTCAGCAGCTGCAGTATTTGTTTTTTTTTTTTTTTAATGGAGCCCCTGGGTGGAATTCCTCTTTAAGTTGAATCTGTTTGTATGTCGGAACAGGTACATTTTTTAAGTGTAGCTCCAGCCAAAAAATCAATTTTTAATTTTTGTAGATAGCATAGGGAAGGGTTATCACCCCTATAACATTTGTCTTGCTGTCTGTGCCTCTGTTCAGAAGATTTCACCTCACTTTCTGTCCCAATGACAATTGGATTTTGAAAATTTGGGGTTATTAGGGAAATAAGGATTGGTGATAAAGCATGAGAGGGGACACCTTTTTCCCATATTAACTCTTACAGGAGTGAATTTCCCTTCCTAGGGGTAGATTTCATCTCACTTCCTATTGTCTCCCTCCGTTTGTAAGTAGGAGTCGTTTGTAAGTCAGATGTTTGTAGGGGTAGGGGACCCCCTGTATTATTTATTATTAATTTGTTCCGTTCCATTTGTTTAGATGCGGCATTTGTTATTTCCGATAATTCGTGACTTCGGATAAATTTGTATTCGTTGCGTTCACTAACAGCCAAATTTGAAAGGAAATTCCAATACTTATAATTTAATAGTTAGTTATTATTAGTTAGTTAGTTACTCTTTCGGATTTTCTTTCTTATTTTTGAATTTACGAATTTTCGAATTTACGAATTGCGATCATAACGAATGAACCGAAAAACAAAAAATAAATAAATAAATAAATGAAATGAAAATTAACACATTTTTCAACAGTGCACATGTATACTGTTTATTAAAAAAAAGAATACCAGTAATATATTAATTCTGTAACTAGGGTGGATCAATAAAGACATAAAAACCATATGTAGCACTACTCCCCGCAGGAGCTGCCGATTTGTGTCCCAGGCTCTTTTCCCACTAGTGCAACAGCAGCCAGGAAAACAGAAACATTCGCTCCTCTTGCTCAGTAAACCACCTAGGGGTTGCCTTTTTTTAAAAAAAGTCTATTGCAGATTAACTTAAATGGGGCTCAGGGAAGTTGTGGGATACTCCAGAACTCTGTACGTGAATTTGAGGACACTCTTCCCTTTGCAGCTACCTCTTTGAACTTGAGTCCCTTCAGCAGTAGGACATAAAGTGGACAGCACTGGGACACCATCAGCATTGTCTCAGACCAGGTAAGCCTTAACAGTAGTGAATCAGGGATTAACAGCAGCTACAGACACTAGGATCGCTCACTCAAGTCTGTACTCACAGTGTGTCTGGGACTTGGATGTCTCCCTCCAGAATGGGGAAGACAGTTTTCTCAGTGAAACCTCCAGACCGGATCCTCGATAAAACCCCTCTTTTAGCTTTGAAAGAATTTTGAGCAGAATAGGCCCCCCTTCCCAACTATGCACAGCTGGAACCTCGATGAGATTAGTAGGGTCTTTAGCTGAACTGCCTAGAAGGCCAGTAGCCCTTTTGACTGGGAATCTCTCCTCCCGGGAAAGAACTTTGTTCTCCCAGGCTCCAAGCTATTTATGCACTCTCCCAGCCACCATCTGGGCACCCTCCCCAGGGATTGGCTGGTGCCATATAAATATTCTTGTTCAAACTTTTTATTGATGTAGCGTTCTCCCCGACTTCCAAGGGCCCTGACCCCCAGAGCCAGGGAGAACCGACATTCCTCCTCAGGGTGCAAGTTAATAGGCATAGTGGGTGTAGTGCAAGGTCAAAAGATTGGGCACCGGTCACTTTTTGTAAAATGAACAAAGAAAGTTTTATTTCTCTTAACAGGAACGTTGGGGAGAAAGGGTTTAAGGCTCATTACACCCTTAGGCAAATGCAATAGCAATTAAGGTAAACTCTGGAGACAAAAATAGAACTAGGCAGACAGCAATACAGAAAGAGGGCCTTAAAGCTCAATGCAGCAATCTGTATCTTGTAGCAACTGCTTTCTCCTATGGCAGCAACTTCTCGCACAGTATCCTACTGTAGATCTTCCAGTTTAACTCACAGTAACCCACTGTTGAACCTTAAGCTCAGCTCGCCGTCTCTCTCACTAGACTTCTTGGACTTTCAGCCACCAGCTGGATTCCTAGAGCTTCACCCACAGCTAGCCGCTGTACTTTATCTTCAAGCTTTACTGACAGCTACCCGCTGCCTTCCTGCATGAGTCTCTCCTGAAGCTTTCCCACTTACTACGCTGTCCCCGGCCAGTGAAGCGTCTGCTCTGGTACTCCTTTAGAACGTCACCCCTTCTAAGCTTGCCTCCGGTAACAGGAGTGGTCATCCCTTTGTGTCAACTGTTTCTCCTTTACTTCCGGCAATGGTCAGGCTCCCCTCGGGCTGAGCCTCTAACACACGCAGTTTCACCCCAAGCTTCGGGCTTAACCTTGGCTATGCCTCCTTTGTGGAACCCTGAATTGCTGGATAGGCCTTAAGTGTACCTAGCAGCCAGCATGCCTCCAGGAGCTTCTAGACACACACCCACCCAGGCCGCAGCCTAGGGCGGGAAGAACCCCGATCACCTGACTCCTCCCAAATAAATAGCCTATCCCAGCATATAAACTGGTTAAAGAAGCTCCTGCTGATTGGCTGAGACAACCTATTTACCCATCACCTGAATTTATGATAATCCATCATTCCAATGCCAAAGACAACAGTGCCACCCATGGACAGAAGAGAGAGACTACACTAAAACTCAGACTTAGGACAGAAATCAGTGGATCAACCTACCAATTAGCCAGGCTAATTACCACCCAGCACAACTAGATTTATTAGCAGCCCTGTTTAGGACCAACAAACAATCATAACATGAAAAAATAAAAAGGTATAGGCATTGCCTAACAAAAAAGGCTCAACTAAAAGCCCACACAGGGGTACATGGGACATGATATTACAACAGAAATGTAGTAACAATACAGGCTGAAGTGCCATTACTTTGCATTGTAGAATAACAATATGCAGAAAAAGGCAAGGTATCAAAACAACATAGGTAAACGCTAAGATGTCCATTGTGATACTTTTTGTGGTGGGAGAAGTTTGGTTATAGAGAAGAATTTACTTTGTAAGTTTGAATGAGCACGTTGAGATGGGAAACGTATGGTCAGAGAGAGAAGTTTTGGATATCCATTGTAATAAAGATTGGTTGGAGAGATGTTTTTGCCTAGATGGTTATCATTAGATGTACACTGTTGAGCATATTTTGGGATTGATATATATTGTGGTACATATTATAATGGGAAAAGATTAGGTTGGAGAGAGATGTTTTACCTTTATTGTTATCTTTAGATGTCCAGTGTTGAGCGTATTTCTTTGCTTGGTATCTATTGTAGTACAAACTATAATAGGAAACAATGTTTTTTCCTTGATGGTTATCTTTAGATGTCCAATGTTGAGCATATTTTTTTGGTTGATATCCATTATGGTACACAATATAATGGGGAAAAGATTGGTTGGAGAGAAATGTTTTTGTCTTGATGGTTACCTTTAGATGTCCAGTGTTGGGCATATTTGAATGAATGAATGAATGATTTGTATAGCGCTGCAAATGCGAACTGAATCGCCTTAAGGCGCTCGATCTCTCCTGTGTTGTCCAGCTTCTTAAAAGAGGTAGGTCTTGAGTTTCTTCCTGAAGGCCTGATGGTTTTCTTCCATGCGGATGGTAGTAGGTAGAGCGTTCCATAACCGTGGTCCTTGGACTGCGAATCTTCGTTCTCCTTTTGTTTTGTAGCGGGTTTTTGGAATAAGGAGGAGGTTTTGGTTTGAAGATCGAAGACTGCGATTGGGTGTATAGTGCTTTATTTTCTCACGTAGGTATTGAGGAGTGTTTCGTTGTATACATTTGTGAGTGAGGCAGAGGGTCTTGAAGGTAATTCGGTTCTTTACGGTTAGCAAATGTAGGCTCCTCAGGGAAGGGGAGATGGATTCCCAGGGTTTTTTTCCTTTTAACAGTCTTGCCGCCGTGTTTTGGATGAGTTGCAAGCGCGCAAGCTGATATTGGGGTAGTCCTATGTAGAGGGAGTTTGCGTAGTCGAGTCTGGAATTGATGATTGTTCCAACTACTGCTGCTTTGTCCTCTTCTGGGACGAAGGGGATGAGTCTACGTAGCAGGCGGAGGAGATGGTGAGATTGGCTGACTACTCATCCTATTTGTGCATCCATTGACATTTCTGAGTCAAAAATGACTCCGAGACTCTTGGCTTTGGTGCTTGGAGAGATGGTCTGTCCAAAGATGGTGGGTGGTGTCCATGAGGTCTTAGTTTTGGAATTTTGATTTGCGTGTAGGAGAAGAAGCTCGGTTTTTGATCCGTTGAGTTTAAGAGAGCTAGTGGTCATCCAGTCGTGTATCAAAGTGAGGCATTTTTCTAGTTACTGATGATGGTCTTTTTCTCCGGTGATGCGAAGGTATAGTTGGGTATCGTCTTGTTATCGGTCTGCGATAGTTAGGGTCCTTAGGGTCGAGGTTGGGTTTCTTTAGGAGGGGTTTGATGATGCCATGTTTGAGGGCGATTGGAACAGGCCTTTCTTTGAACGACTGGTTGATGAGGTGTGTTATAGTGGGAGCCAAGATGTCGGAACATTCTTTCAGGAGTTTTGTGGGAATGATGTAGTTTGGTGATGTGCTGTCTCTGAGACTTCTGATGATGTTTTTGGTGGTGTCAGTGGTGATTGGGATCAGTGCGAAATTCGGTGCTTGTGTGATGATCGTATTGATTTTTTCTTTTTGCTTTGGTTGGATGAGTTTGGTTGTTTTTTTCTGTTGAATTGTTTTCCGGATGTTGTCGATTTTATCGATAAAACAATCCGATAATTCATTGCAGAATTCTTGGGTTTCGTTTCCTGGGGGCTCTAGACAGGTAGGGTTCATAGTCTTGGTGCCTATTTTGAAGAGTTCCCGAGGGCGGTTTAAGGCTGATGAGATGGTGTTTGAGAAATGTTCCTTTTTTGCTTTGAAGATTGCTTTGTGATATTTCTCCATGAGTGCTTTTTAGTTTGTGTGGTTTTCCTTTGTGGGTTTTCTTCTCCAGGCTCTTTCTGCTCGTCTGCGTTCCTGCTTTAATAAAGTAAGAGTGCCATTAAACCATCCAGAGGTTGTTTTGTGGATGTGTGTTCTACGTTTTGGAGCCACTGAGTCCGCAGTTTGTAGTAATGCCTTGTTTAAGGAGTTGAGTGTTTGTTCCGTTGAGTGGTTTCATTCATTGTAATACAAACTATAATGGGAAAAGATCATTTTTCCTTGATGGTTATCTTTAGATGTCCAGTGTGGAGCATATTTCTTTGGTTATATAATAAATAAATGATGTGGCGCTTCCTTGATAATATCGAAAGTGCTGAAATATGTAAATAAAGTGCAGATAACCTCCAATAACCTCTTTGATTGCTGAAAATATACTGTGCAAAATGTGAATAAAGTGCAAACACCATCCAATGACTGATAATATAATAAATGGCAATGATCAAACAACATATCATAAAAAATTTAAAAAGCAAAAAAGTTGTTTTCACATTAAAAAGTTCCAGAAAAAATCATAAAGTGCTCTATGCAAAGACGGTGCAAAAATAAGTCATGTAGTGATGTTACCATCCAAAGTGCACACACAAGATCATTTTCCAATTCTTTCAAAGTAATACGTTTTAAGCATCCGTGACCCTAGTGTGCCCCAGCCTCTCACCTCAGGAGAAGACCCCTACAGATCTAGTCGCGCTTCTGTTATCACTCTCTAGGATGTCAAAAGCAGCAGGCTCTTTCTCCTTGGAACGCTCAGCAAATTCAAACAAACTTCTCAATATATGACGGGAACTCCAATGGGTAATTTATATTTCCTCATGCTCAGATGTTGATGTTGCAATGCAGCACTAATGCAGATGTTTTGTGCACTGGTACAGATGTTAATTGGGACACGTGGACAGATGCTCATGGGACATTGTGACAGGAACAGTGGTGATTTTGGTCTCATCACTCCAAATAGCTTAATAAAATTGAGGTCAGGAGACTGAGATGGCCACTCCAGAACCTTCACTTTATTCGGCTGCAGCCAATGACAGGTTGGCTTGGCCTTGTGTTTTGAATCATTGTCATGTTGGAATGTCCAAGTACGTCCCATGCGCAGCTTCCTGACTGATGAATGCAAATGTTCCTCCAGTATTTTTTGATAACATGCTGCATTCATCTTGCCAACAATTTTGACCAAATTTCCTGTGCCTTTGTAGCTCACACATCCCCAAAACATCAGAAAACCACCTCTGTACCTTTCATCATAGGCCTTGTTGACTCCTCTCCAAATGTAGTGTTTAGGGTTGTGACCAAAACGCTCAATTTTGGTCTCATCACTCCAAATGACTTTGTGCCAGAAGGTTTGAGGATTGTCTCTGTGCTGTTCGGCGTATTGTAAGTGGAATACTTTGTTGCATTTGGGTAGTAATGTCTTTCTTCTGGCGACTCGACCATGCAGCTCATCTTTCTTCAAGTGCCTCCTTATTGTGCATCTTGAAACAGCCACACCACATGTTTTCAGAGTCCTGTATTTCACCTTAAGTTATTTGTGGGTTTTTCTTTGCAACCTGAACAATTTTCCTGGCAGTTGTGGCTGAAATTTTAGTTGGTCTACCTGACCGTGGTTTGGTTTCAACAGAACCCCTCATTTTCCACTTCTTGATTAGAGTTTTAACACTGCTGATTGGCATTCTCAATTCCTTGGATATCTTTTTGTATCCCTTTCCTGTTTTATACAGTTCAACTACCTTTTCCCGCAGATCCTTTGACAATTCTTTTGCTTTCCCCACTAATTCAGACTCCAGAAACGTCAGTGCAGCACTGGATGAAAGATGCAAGGATCTGTCAGGAGTCCAGAAACTCATTGACCTTTTATACACACACACTAATTACAAGCAAACAGATCACAGGTGAGGATGGTTACCTTTAATAGCCAATCAAACACCTTTGTGTCAACTTGGGTGCATGTTATCAGGCCAAAATCACCAGGGTATGTAAACTTTTGATCAGGGTCATTTGGGTAGTTTGCCCCGGATGTTAACCATTTCTCAGTCAGTGTCACTGGTCCCCGAAAAAGTGTCAGTTAGGTGTCCGGTTTGTCCGCCACAATATCGCAGTCCTACTATAAGTCACCGATCGCCGCCATTACTAGTGAAAAATAAATAAACAAATAAAAATTCCATAAATCCTTCCCCTATTTTGTAGACGCTATAAATTTTGCGTAAACCAATCAATATACGCCTACTGGGATTTTGTTTTACCAAAAATATGTAGCAGAATACATATTGGCCTAAATTGATGAAGAAATTAGATTTTTTACATTTTTTTTATTGGATATGTTTTATAGCAGAAAGTAAAAAATACTGTTTTTTTTTTTAAACTGTCTGTCTTTTTTTGTTTATAGCGCAAAAAAGAAAAAACGCAGAGGTGATCAAATACCACCAAAAGAAAGAAACATCAATTTTATTTGGGTACAGTGGCAGGTAAAGTAACGCAGTGCCGTATAGGGAAAAATGGCCTGGTCATGAAGGGGGGTTAATCTTCCGGAGATGAAGTGGTTAAGATTTGACAAATAAACCTGGAAGCTGATTGGTTTTTATGCAGAGCTGCACCAGATTTTTCACTCTCCGGTGTTAATAGTCAACCCCTACTATATCCCTTGTGGCCTAATATGGTGCAGAAGTTTTGTAGGAGAGGAATCTCAGTCCAGGTGGTAAGTCTGATGTGCACATTTTGGGAAAAATCTACTTCAGTAAAATGTGCTAATTTTGCAATTCTAGCAGGCATCAAGTAATTGGCTTCTAGTTCAAATCCTACTTTTTCTGAGGGATGAAAGATAACAAGTGGTGGGAAATTTCAGCTCCTAAAGTGTCACTAAACCCACATCATAAAAAAAGCGATCAATAAATGGTGTATTCCATGCTGTTCATACTCACTCAGTCACTATGAGATTCATTTTCTGTATTCTGCAAAAATCCTGGTTGATCTTGCTGCTCTCTATCTCCCCGTCTGTTCATGTCCCCAATCCAGCTAGGGATTTTGCAGAGCTGAGTTGGCAACTCTGCACATGCTCAGTTTTCAGTGAGTTTCTATGCTGGGCATTTCCTCCCTATTATATCTGAGCAACCCATGTGACTATAGAATGACACATGTGGACGTATACACAGTGGTAAATGACAGACCACTCTCTCCCTCCCTCCTCCATGCCCACTAACCAGCTAATCACAATGGGGGTTGGATATTACATGTAGATTAATGGTGGCTTTACCTCCCTTTTATTCTAAGACACAGGCTGAAGAGGCGGAAATCCGTCAACACTATGTTATTGGTAAAAAAAAAAAATTGATTTCAAATATATATTTGTTTGCCAATGAAAAACAGTTTGATATTATTTTTTTTTATTATTTTGAACATGTGACCAGCAGCAGAAGACTAGAAGCTCCTCCTGCTTATGTTTCCCTGCAGACAGGCTGGAAAAGATCTGGGTCATGTGACTGCTGGATATCGACCAGGAAGAAGGTACCTAGTTGTTTTTTTGTTTTTTATTCATCAAAATAATTATAGTGCCATCATCTATATACAGAATTATAAGGGGCGATATAAATTAAGCAGTGTGTGTTTAGTATCACTGTAATTCTCTGCAACCCCTCTTTTTCAATAAAAGCGTATGTAGAATTGATTGATTGGATTGTCTATCTAACTGACTGGAGATTTAAGGGTATGAAGACCCCAGTGAACTGCAAAATGGCCCATGGTTACTTTTAGCTGTTTTTTTTTAAGTAGACCTTTATTTTTATTTTTTTTAAGTTAAAAAATACAATTGGAAAAGCAAAGTAATTTTACTAACCTTATACCAAGTCATTGGGCCACATCTTGTAGGAAGAAGACTTCTCTGCACCTTCAACAAGGATCCCAGGAACTCTGAGGAACCCAAATCTTGTGAGAAGATACTTGAGCATTGTGCAGGAGCAACTTCTCATGAGATTTGGGCTCTGATTTCCCAGGGTCCCAGCAGAAGACCACGTGAAGTCACACTTGCCTAGACCAACTCACAGTAAGAGGTTGTAAGGTAAGTCTTTTAACTTTTTTATTCTAATGTCTTCCTTTTTTATTTTTCTTTCAGTGTTTTCTTATGGGGGGAGGTATGGAGGTAGACCTTTCTTTTTTATGCAAGCTCTGCTATAAGCTAGTGGAATAAAATATTGTCTCAAGTCAGCCAAATCTTTGTTGAATCTTGGTTCGAGTGAATTGATCCACTCTTCACTACCCATCATGGGGTACAGGGCTGGGACAAGGGGTGGGCTGAAATGGGCGGTTGCCCTGGGTTCATTGGTTTACTGTAGGTGTGGAGGCACCTAACTTCTGCTCCAAGGCTGACAGGAGTAGTGATAGCAGCAGTGATTTTGGCAAGTGACTACTGGGTCCTACATCCCCTAAGCTTGCACGTTATGAATGGGGTGGGGGCACAGTTTGGTATCTTTGCCCTGGGCGCTGGATGACCTTGTCCCAGCACCGATGGGTATACAGTGACTGGATAATTTGAAGCAGAATGTCAATCTCCCTGACCTAGCCTTTTTCAAACTATTTAACACGAGTATAAAAACAAATAAAATGGCGCGCTATATTAACAGCTTCCCAACCGGCTCCTGTAGATATACGTCGGCAGAATGGCACGGCTGCGCAAAGTTACGTTACTTTGAATTTTGCCGCCTTGTGCGCGCGTGCGCCTGCCGTGAGCTCCATGAGTCGGGTCGCGGGTCCCGCGGACTCGAACGCTGCGGGGATACCCGCGATCGCCTCACGGAGAGGACGAACGGGGAGATGCTGATGTAAACAGCATCTCCCCGTTCTGCCTAGTGACAGTGTCAATGATCTCTGCTCCCTGTCATCAGGAGCAGAGATCAGTGACGTGTCACACACAGCCCATCCACCCTACAGTTAGAACACATCCCTAGTACTGACTTAACCCCTCCCCACCCCCTAGTGGTTAACCCTTTCACTGCCAGTGTCATTTACACAGGAATCAGTGCATTTTTATAGCACTGATTGCTACATAAATGACAATGTTCTAAAAAATGTGTCAAAAATGTCCGATGTGTCCGCCATAATGTCGCAGTCACAATAAAAATTGCTGATCACCGCCATTACTAGTAAAAAAAAAAAAATTATTAATAAAAATGCCATAAAACTATCCCCTATTTTGTAAACGCTATTACTTTTGCGCAAACCAATCAATAAACGCTTATCGCGTTTTTTTTTACCAAAAATATGTAGAAGAATACGCATCGGCCTAAACTGAGGAAAAAAAATAGTTTTTTTTAAACATTTTTTGGGGATATTTATTATAGCAAAAAGTAAAAAATAATGCGTTTTGTGATAAGACACATATAAATAAAGTGCATGAATGACCTAGTGCAAAACGTGCATAATATCAACCATATTAAATAATACAATAAAAAATGTCCATTGTGCTGGCAAAGCAAAATCCTGTGATGGTGCTCCAAAGTTGACAAGGTGACAACAAACTTGTGCTCCCCCCTGTGTGAATCTGCTCACCTCTGGGCGTTTGACCGCACACCAAAGTTTGGTCAAAAAAACAACTGTGAACCACCCCTGGGTTCTATGTGAATGAAGCTCTTTGGGATCCTGAGATGTCCAGCAGTAAGTGCCTCCGTCCATATATAAAAATAAAGTCTAAATGGTGTTTTATCGTTTAAAAACGTATTTTATTTATAAAACATCAATCTGGGTATTCACATCTTCCAGGTGCTGAAGCGCACAACTCTATAGCAGATAAAGAAAAAATTATGAGATATCTTGTCCGTTCGCAGTGTTCAAACCTGCTGCCTACTGCACGGTCCTGTTCCCTCCCCTACGCGTGTTCGACACAGGGATCAGTCACGTCACCCTAAAAAACAAAAAACGAATTATGTTTAATATCATGCACGGTTTGCATTTTATATGTGTCACATCACATTGGTAATCTTAATATAGCGTGGCATTTTATTTGTTTTTATATATTTATGCACTTATGAGATTGTGATCAGTGCCAGCAGCTGTATCAATCAAGAAGGTTCTGAGTAATTAGTTTGGTTTGCTCGCAAGCTTATTCAGTTTATCTCCTTATATTTAACACAAGTAGCACCTTCCTGATTAGGTTGCCAGCAGTTTGGGGCAAATTTAGTTCTTGGCTCCTCTGTAGCCAGTGGAACAAAGTTTGATTGATTTTGGCTGTTCTGGGCTCTGCTGGTAAGTTCAAGAACTTAGTGGATGGAAGAGGCAGACCCTCACTTGCACATTCATACAGCCTCACCCAATCCCTGGTAGGAGGAATGACCAGTAGTTGGCTGAGGTGTGTAAAAATAGGCTGGAGCCAGGAAAAGCAGGTCTTGTTCCTGTGGGAGAAGACCCAGCCTAAGGGATGTGGTCCTTTGGGCCACTTAGCTGAAGTTTAGAGGAGGCCATCTGGGTCCCAGCTCAGGAAGAACTGGGGGACCCACATCCAAAGTTTCTGGGAACAGTTTACAAGAAGTCCACAGAGGATCTGACCTGGAGTCAAACAGTACAGAAGCAGTTGGGTATTGCAGGAAAGCATTCAAGTACCCAGCAAACAGTGAGTACCAGCCTGAAAGAGATCCTAGAGACTGACCTTGTTAACTCTTGAAGAGACTGCCCCAGACTTACTGGCTCAGGATGACTCTTGCATTGGAGTCCCCTGAGTTGCAGTTAACTTATCGCTAACCTCAAGAGGGTTTTTATCCTGAAGAGACAGTTATAGTCAGAGAGTGTCCTCGATTGCCTTTTTGCACTAAATTTTGCGTATTCAAAGGTTCACGCTGGACTCTACCCAAGTTTATCAAGCAATAAATCTAAAAAAGACACTTTCTGCCTGGTTCTTGTGGCGAGAGACTGGGAAGCTACCGTGTGTCTAACTGCACACGGTAAAGTTTAATTGAGGAAATAAGTTTCAATTAGTAGGTAAGTCTGTGAAACATTTTGTGGTGGGAGAAGCTTGGTTGTAGAGAAGGATTTAGTTGGTAAATGTCAAAAGTCCATCAATGGGCTCCTGGAGAATGAAAATGTTTGATCAGAGAGAGACGTTTTAGATATCCATTGTGGTCCACAATTTAATGGGAAAATATCACCAAAACTGACAGGCCGGGCAAGGAGAGCATTCATCAGAAAAGCAGCCAAGAGGCCCATGGTAACTCTGGAAGAGCTGCAGAGATCCACAGCTCAGGTGGGAGAATCTGTCCACGGGACAACTATAATGCCCCGTACACACGGTCTGACTTTCCGACGGAAAATGTGCGATCGGAGCTTGTTGTCGGAAATTCCGACCGTTTGTATGCTCCATTGGACAGTTTCCATCGGAATTTCCATCGCACAAAATTTGAGGTCTGGTTCTCAAATTTTCCGACAACAAAATCCGTTCGCGCAAATTCCGATCGTGTGTACACAATTTCGATGCACAAAGTGCCACGCATGCTCCGAATCAAGCAGAAGAGCAGCACTGGCTATTGAACTTCATTTTTCTTGGCTCGTCGTACGTGTTGTACGTCACCGCGTTCTTGACGAGTGCAAAACAAGTTTGAGTAATATGGACAATCCGCGCTACCCCCAGACGGCTAAAGTGTCAACAAAATGCGAACAAATTTAAACAAATTTAAAATGAACAAAAGTGCTGCAACCTGAAAAAAACCTGAATATGCGATTTTAGCAAAATGTATAAATAGAATCAGGTGCGCTACTTGTGTCAGGTACACTTATAAAAAAGGCAACATATAAATATCAGCATATAAATGTCAACCTAAACCACAGGCTGAAAGTGAAAGGTTGGTGGACAAATGAATAAATAAAAATCAATTAAGTGCAAAGTTCAACTGGAGGCTGGTTAGCGTCCTTATTAGTTAACACCCAAAGGTTTAAACTTTCACTGGGACAAAGTCCTTCAGTCAGATGAGGGATGTTGTCTTCATCGCTTGTTTTCACAAGCCAAACAATAGTAGAAAAAGCTGCTTACCAGATGTGTAGGACCCCTATTACAGAGATCTTAAGGGCTCGAATATGTCAAATCTTTCAGACAGGAACAGCTGATTTTAAGCTTCAAGTAGGATTCCCTCCTCCTCAGGCCATTCCGAGCACCGTAGTATCAGTGCAGCAAGGTGTAGTGTCCTCCTTACAAACTTTGTTTCAATGAGATCACTTGTAGTGTATAATGAGACATTAGAAAGAGAAAAAAAGGCGCTTCATAGTGTAGCGAATTTTAAAAAATTCTTTATTCCAAATGATGGATGGCTGACATCATGAAAGCATATAGCAGAGCAGAAAAATTTCAAACGAACAACTCAGCCGAGGCAGAAGCCAGCCAGCTGGTATGCGGTGACGTCAGATCCTGTAGCTCCACCCGGCGCTGCGTTTCTCCGTTTGAGGCATTGACTGGGAGAGGAGACTGAATGGATAGAGAGGGGCACAACTGCAAACTTACCAAGACATGGCCGTCCACCTAAACTGACAGGCCGAGCAAGGAGAGCATTAATCAGAGATGCAGCCAAAAGGCCCATGGTAACTCTGGAGGAGCTGCAGAGATCCACAGCTCAGGTGGGAGAATCTGTCCACGGGACAACTATAATGCCCCGTACACACGGTCGGACTTTCCGACGGAAAATGTGCGATCGGAGCATGTTGTCGGAAATTCCAAACGTGTGTAGACTCCATCGGACAGTTTCCATCGGAATTTCCGTCGCACAAAATTTGAGATCTGGTTCTCAAATTTTCCCACAACAAAATCCGTTTGCGCAAATTCCAATCGTGTGTAGACAATTTCAATGCACAAAGTGCCAGGCATGCTCAGAATCAAGCAGAAGAGCAGCACTGACTATTGAACTTCATTTTTCTCGGCTCGTCGTACATGTTGTACGTCACCGCGTTCTTGACGAATACAAGACAAGTTTGAGCCAACATCCATCAGAAAAAACCATGGGATTTTGTTGTCGGAATGTCCGATCATGTGTACAGGGCATTAGTCGTGCACTCCACAAATCTGGCCTTTATGGAAGAGTGGCAAGAAGAAAGCCATTGTTGAAAGAAAGCCATAAGAAGTCCTGTTTGCAGTTTGTGAGATGCCATGTGGGGGACACAGCAAACATGTGGAAGAAGGTTCTCTGGTCAGATGAGACCGAAATTGAACTTTTTGGCCTAAAAGCAAAATGCTATGTGTGGTGGAAAACTAACACTGCACATCACCCTGAACACACCATCCCCACTGTCACACATGGTGGTGGCAGCATCATGTTGTGGGGATGCTTTTCTTCAGCAGGGACAGGGAAGCTGGTCAGAGTTGATGGGAAGATGGATAGAGCCAAATACAGGGCAATCTTAAAAGAAAACCTGTTATGGGGCGTACACACGGTCGGACTTTTCATCTACAAAAGTCCAACGGACGCCGACGGACTAAAGATGGCTGGTAATCCGATCGTGTGTGGGCTTCTCCGGACTTTCAGCGGACTTTTTCAGCCTCAAATCTGACGGACTTTAGATTTGAAACATGCTTCAAATCTTTACGTCGTAACTACGACGGACCCCGAAATCCGCTCGTCTGTGTGCTAGTCCGACGGACAAAAACCCACGCTAGGGCAGCTATTGGCTACTGGCTATGAACTTCCTTATTTTAGTCCGGTGTACGTCATCACGTACGAATCCGTCGGACTTTTGTGTGGTCGTGTGTAGGCAAGTCCGTTCGTTAGAAAGTCTGCCGCAAGTCCGCCGCAAGTCCGCCGAAAGTCCGCCGGAAGTCTGTCGGACAGGCTGTCGGACTTTTGTAGACGAAAAGTCCGACCGTGTGTACGCCCCATTAGAGTCTGCAAAAGATTCAAGACTGGGTTGGAGGTTCCCCTTCTAGCAGGACAACGACCCTAAACATACAGCCAGAGCATCAATGGAATGGTTTAGATCAAAGCATATTTATGTGTTAGAATGGCCCAGTCAAAGTCCAGACCTAAACCTAAACCTAATGCCGCGTACACACGAGTGGAATGTCTGTCAGAAAAAGTCAGATGGGAGCTTTTCATCGTATTTTCCGATGGTGTGTATGCCTCATCTGACTTTTTACGTGGAAAATTCTGATGGACCTAGAAAGAGAACATGTTCTAAAAATTCCTGACTGAACCAATTCCTATCGGGAAAACCACTCATCTGTATGCTGTTCCGACGTACCAAAAATGATGCATGCTGTGAAGCAAGTACGAGACGGAAGCTATTGGCTACTGGTTATTGAACTTCCTTTTTCTAGTCCCGTCGTACGTGTTGTACGTCACAGTGTTCTTGACGGTCAGACTTTCGTGTGATCGTGTGTACACAAGACAGTTTCAGCGGAATTCCGTCGGAGCTCCATTGGAAAAACCTTCAGAGTTTATTCCACCGGGAAAACCGGTCGTATATACAGGGCATAACAGGGCTTATACCCTGTACACACGATAGGATTTTCCGACAACAAAATCTATGGGATTTTTTTCGACGGTTGTTGGCCCAAACTTGTCTTGCATACACATGGTCACACAAAGTTGTTCAGAAATTCCGAACGTCAAGAACGCGGTGACTTACAACACGTATGACGAGCCGAGAAAAATGAAGTTCAAAAGCCAGTGCTACTCTTCTGCTCAATTCCGAGCATGCGTGGAACATTGTGCATCGGAATTGTGTACACACGATCAGAATTGGATCAATGGATTTTGTTGTCGGGAAATTTGAGAACCAGATCTCAAATTTTGTGTGACGGAAATTCCTATGGAAAATGTGTGATGAAGCCTACACACGGTCGAAATTTCCAACAACAAGGTCCTATCACACCATCGGAAAATCCTATCATGTGTACAGGGCATAAGATGTCCATAGGGCATATTTTAAAGGGAAATATTTGGTTGGAGAGAGGTGTTTTAGTCTACCTGGCAAGTATAAAATTTGACAGGAGAAACTTCACTTCAGATGTAGGTCTGACATTTGCATTGAGATAAAACTATGGGATAAGTTTGGATGGAAAAAAAAAGCTTTGGCCTGTGATAATACTGTATGGATGAGGTGTCCATTTCGATCATATTGGATAGGTTTAGTTACAAAGAGTATTTCAGCCTAGAGCTTAAGGCTGGGATGTCTGCTGTGTGGAATATTGTAATGGAAGACGTTTTGCTGGAAAATAAGTTTTAGTCTATGAGTTATGCCGCGTACACACAGGCGGACTTTTTGACCGGACTGGTCCGACAAACTTTCCAGCGGACTTTCGACGGACTTTTGACGGACTTCCAACGGACTTTCTTAAGAACGGACTTGCCTACACACGATCCACCAAAGTCCGACCGATTCGTACGTCATGACTTACCCCGGACTAAAATAAGGAAGTTGATAGCCAGTAGCCAATAGCTGCCCTAGCGTCGGTTTTTGTCCGTCGGACTAGCATACAAACGAGCGGATTTCTGGGTCCGGCGGAGTTACATAGTTACATAGTAGGTGAGGTTGAAAAAAGACACAAGTCCATCAAGTCCAACCTATGTGTGTGATTATGTGTCAGTATTACATTACATATCCCTGTATATTGCGGTCATTCAGGTGATTATCTAATAGTTTCTTGAAGCTATCAATGCTCCCCGCTGAGACCACCGCCTGTGGAAGGGAATTCCACATCCTTGCCGCTCTTACAGTAAAGAACCCTCTACGTAGTTTAAGGTTAAACCTCTTTTCCTCTAATTGCAATGAGTGGCCACGAGTCTTATTAAACTCTCTTCTGCGAAAAAGTTTTATCCCTATTGTGGGGTCACCAGTACAGTATTTGTAAATTGAAATCATATCCCCTCTCAAGCGTCTCTTCTCCAGAGAGAATAAGTTCAGTGCTCGCAACCTTTCCTCATAACTAAGATCCTCCAGACCCTTTATTAGCTTTGTTGCCCTTCTTTAGTTACGACGTAAAGATTTGAAGCATGTTCCAAATCTAAAGCCCGTCAGATTTGCGACTGGAAAAGTCAGCTGAAGGTCCGGTGAATCCCCCACACGATCGGATTGTCCGCCGGATCTGGTCCGTCGGCGTCCGTCAGACTAGTTCGGTCGAAAAGTCCGACTGTGTGTATGCCCCATTAGGTATTAGTTGCCCTTTGTGGAGAATATTGTGATTTAAAAATATGGGTTGAGAGAAATTCTAGTCTAGAAGGCTATCTGAGTTTGGAGAGAGACATTTTTATCTTGGCTATAAATCTAAGATGTTAATGGTAAAGATGATTGAGACAGGATGGTTTTGATTGTAAAGTGATCATTTAACCTTGACGACAAATCTGAAATGTAGGTGAGATGGACACCACTAAAAGACTAACTCCAATGTATGTAAAAAAAAGCTTTATTGGGTACCAAAATCTTATGTATATTATATTATAAAAAGCATACCCAACCCTGCCCATAAAATCAGGACAATGTTGCTCACACACATTATTAATCATCCTAATTGGTGCTATCCATTGCTGATAGAATCTTGTGCATGGTGGTCAAAAACATATTCAAAGCTAGTATACCATCATCATATGACCTGCGACCAGACCTTCTATCCTAGATGTTGGCTGAGACAATATGGTACAGTATAGTGAACAGTAATCATTTAGCACCTTGCCCCCATTTCCAAATACATATCTATTTCAGAAGTCATTCATCCATATCCCATCTATTTTGGATATATTCCGTTCATGACAGAGTATCAAATAAAAGTAAAGGGCAGTAAACTGCAGACATGAACTCATAATGGCCTTTTTACTTACAGTCCCAAATGGTTTATATCACTAATACTCCCATACATTTTAGTTCCCTGAAGAATAAACTGGGCTGGCTTGCTATTGATGGCCAATGCAATAGGATAGCCAGCACCAAGTACTATTTGTTTCTTCCCATTAGAGCACTTAGGATAACACCTGGAGTAAAAATGCCAGTGCCTGACCCCTGGTGCCAAGCAAGATCTTCATACAACGATACCATTTGGTAGGAGGAGCAGGGTGCAACAGGTGATATTATTATCTAATAGACATGTGCATTCGTTTTTATCCGAATGCATTTTCGTCCGAATTTCAGGTATTTTCGTTATCGTTTTAACAAATGATAACGAAAGTGCAGAATCCGAAATACGAAAGATCCGACATAAACAAATGCTTTATTTTCGTTTTCGTTGCTACAACAGTTCGATATAGATAGGAGATTCGACATGATGATGACAATAACAATCTGTGTCAATCAAACCTGTGGTCGAATGTGCCTAACCTTAGCTCTATTAGTCCAAGATTATTCTACATAGAAAGAAAAGATTCGACATAGAGAAAAAAGATTTGACATAGGGGAGAAAAGATTCGACGTAGGGGAGAAAAAATAAATAAAAATAACTATGATGATGAATGTTATTGGCTGATTGTAACCAAAGAGGAGGAGCAGAAAAATAGCTAGAACTAAATACACACGTACTTTGGCTTATGGTGTCTGTTGAAAGTTCTAAGAAGATTCGACGGAGCAGGTAAACTATACGGCGTCGTACAGTTTAGCTACTCCGTCGAATCTTCTTTGAACATTCGACAGACACCATAAGCCTTCAATGACAGATTCGACCTTAATTTGGATTTTCGGCTGAATGCAATTTTTAACGAAAAACGAAATAAATAAAAACGAATTTCGGGAGTAACTAAATAAATTTATTTTTCGGACGAAAACGAAATTCCGAAACGAAATATTTCAGTGCGCACATGTCTATTATCTAAAGTATTTTGCGATGGGAGAAGATTTGTTGGAGACAGTTGTTTTTTATTCTACGTGTCAAATCTGAAATAGCAGAGTAAACTGCTTAGAAGTAAGACAAGGAGTTCAAATACTGTAAATTCTGATGTCTCAAAAAAAAATTACCGTTTTCAGTGGAAATAAACAATGGGTCAGTTGCGTTATATTGCAAAAAGTGAACCTGCTCCATATGGGATGGCTTCAAAATTTCCTCCCAATCCAAAATGTGCATTTTTTTTAACAGTGTAGCAATATTTTATTAAAGAATTTGGCTTCCAAAGTCCAACCAGGTACCTTCTTGATCCATCAAGTTAAAGTGTGTGTTAGCTTGGTCATAAATTTATCTCAGTATCACAAAGCATAACCAGGTTTTTCGTTCAGGTGTCATAAAAGCATTGTGTGATGACTTTCTTCAGAGCCTGTCTCACATGTTGGTTCCTTAGGCTGTAAATGAAAGGATTCAGCATAGGTGTAATGATGGTGTAAGCAATGCTAACAATACGATCATACTGGGAAGAGTAATCAGAGGGAGGACGAAAGTAAATGAAAATGATGGTGCCATAGAACAAACAAATGACCATGAGATGGGAAGAACAGGAGGAAAAGGCTTTGCTTCGGCTGCTGTTGGTCTTCATTTTTACTATAGCCCATCCAATAAGTACATAGGAGATGAGTATAAAAAGGAATGGTATAATTATAGCTATAGAACCTTCGGTGTATATGAGGAGCTCAGCTAGTGTAGTACTTGAGCAGGACAATTTGATGAGGGGGGTCATGTCACAGAAGAAGTGGTGGATCAGTCTGTCCTCACAGTACTTTAATTGTGAGAGAGTATATGTGTGCAATAGTGAATGCAGAGATGCTGCCACCCAACAACTGCTAGACAGGATGACCACAACCTTATTACTCATTAATGAAGTGTACCGTAAGGGGATACAAACAGCTACACATCGATCAAAAGCCATGACTGAGAGAAGAAAAATCTCAGTAACCCCCAGGAACACAAAGAAGTACATCTGCAGGAAACAGCCATGGAAGGAGATTGCGGCTTCACCGTGAAGAATGCAGGACAGTAGCTTGGGAACGGTCACTGTAGAGAAAGAAATGTCCACTACTGACAGGTTCCCTAAGAAAAAGTACATTGGTGTGTGCAACTGAGGAGAACGTTTAATAGAACTTAATAAAAGCAAATTAGCAGTCCATGTGAGGGTGTATATGACCAGGATGGTGGAGAAAAGAGCACCGTGGTTGTATTGAAGGTCTGAGAAGGCCAGAAGTATGAAGCCGGAAGTAAGATTGACTTTTTCCATTACAAATTATCTAGAAGTCAGAAAGGTCAGGTGAAAGGACAATACCACCAAACAGCAAGAAACATGGATGTCAGCTTTACTGTAGAACGATACCAGTGGACCTACATATGGCATTGCTGACAATGATCAACAGGAATGTTCAGCATACTACAGGTAACATCTTTCCATGTGATATCAAATGTTTATGAGATTCCCAATCTCTTCAAACTAGCACCATGACTGAAAGAGAATATTGCATTCCTCAGTAGAGGATTATGATAAAACTCAGTTAAAGCAAGTTAGCAGTCAAGATGTATGTGTATATAAGCAGAATGGTGTACATTAGAAGAGTGTGGCTGTAGTGGAGATCAGAGAACCTCCCTCAGAGGAACAAAGCTGGAAGTTAGATGGACTTTATCCATGAATATTATCTATAAGTGCTTATTCATTCATACCAGCCCGTAGCATTTTGCTGCTCAAGCTAGTGTCTATTGTAGGTCACCGCATATAGGGGTTAATTTACTAAAACTGGAGAGTGCAAAATCTAGTGCGGTTGTACATGGTAGCCAGCTTCTAACTTGTTCACTTAAGCTTTGACAAAAAAACAAAACAAAAACTGATTGGTTTCTGTGCAGAGTTGCACCAGATTTTGGACGTTCCAGTTTTAGTAAATCAACCCCATAATGTGAAAGAGGCTCAAATGAATGGACTTGTTCACCTGTGCTTCTTCCTCTCTTACACCGTTTTCGACAATGTGACCTCAGATATAACCTTTTATTTACAGATGTATATATTTTGAAATATTTTACACAAAAGCATTTTCCTCGGATGACTTTTCCACATTTTCGCTGCTCTTACTGAACAAAATCTTCCTTCAGATTACAACCATAGGGCGGGCTTTGGAATTGATTTACTGAAGGCAGGTTGGCTGTTGACTCTGCAAGAGAATTTTTACTTTGCAAGAGAATTTTCCCTTAGCTTATTGGATGTGTTGAAGATTAGACATGTGCAATTTGGTTCGTAACGAATAGATTTTCGTACGAATTTGTTAGTATTCGTACATTTGGATCAATTTGAACATCCGATTAGTTAAAAGAACCAAAATACGAAAATTACAAAATTACGAATAAGCAAAATAACGAACACGTGAAAATACGAACTTACAAACGGACAAACTTACGAAAATACGAAACTCTGAAACAGTAAAGTAAAGAAAATGACATCTATAAAGAATGATTAACATTTCGTATATTCAATCCTTTGTGTGTTCGTAATTTTGTATGTTCGTATTTTCATTTGTGTGTTCGTAATTTCGTTTCTTCGTGTTCTCGAATCGTTCTTTTGAATGGACAGTGTAAGTGTATCTTAAAATGTATGTTCGTAATTTCGTATTTTCATTCGTATATTCGTAATTTTGTGTTCTCGAATCTTTCTTTTCGAATGGACAGTGTATTAATGAGTGATGTATCTTACTTAATATCTTTAGTCAATCAGTTTATCCCAAAAAATTTTTTTTAAATAAAACAGCGCTGCGTAAAATCGTGAGTGAACAGCTGCCAACACACCTATAGACCCAGGTAGTTGAAAAATATGTAAAAAGTGTGGCGCTATAAACTCAAAAAAGGGGTTATGTAAGTGACAAATCCAAAGTCAAATGCAGTGAGTAAATATTAATATCCCATTTGGTTCCATGTGATGTGGGAAATCAAATATCATCTATACAATATACATAGGTGTAAACCAATGTGTGAGAAAATTCTGCAGTATTAGTATAAATTGCGAATATATACTGTGTATACACTATAACATGTACCAAGAAAATATAAATAAATAGATATATGAAATAAATCAGAACATGTGAAAAGTGATGCCACATGGATTATAAAAGTCCAAAGAAGTGAATTGGCACCAACAGGAGCCAGCAGGTTAAAGTCCACCAATAGTGTAAAAAGAAGAGGTGAAGAAGCCACCACCTGGGATTATAGGGGGCTTACCAGATTTAAACGACTTAGAACGACGTATGCAAGCCAAGTCATAACAGGCTATGAGACCAGCAGGTCGCACAAGTGTAGTATATTGGATTGAAGATTGGAGCAAAAATGTATGAAGAGGCTATGTAGAAGCAACCAGAATTCCCAGGAAAGGCAATAATGGTAGGGAGAAAAGCCGTCACCTGAAGATCTTAAAGGCTTACCAGAGGTTGTTGACCTGGGAAGACATATGTCTTCCAAGTCAAACAAGCACAGTGACCAACTGGTCGGAAAGGTATTCCCCTTTAGTGTGTCCTCAAAGTAATCCAAAATGGGGCAGCTGGTTGGCGTCCACAATGAATCACAACAGTCATGGAAATAGTATCTCAATGGAAGGCCACAAACGGATATTCATATGCCATGTGAGAAATAGATGAAAGAGACTCACATAGCGTAATAACGTAAGCACTGGTTTATTAAAAGTATTGAAAAACAAACTCACATTCTTATAATGTAATTTCGTATTTTCATTCGTATGTTCGTAATTTTGTGTTCTCGAATCGTTCTTTTCGAATGGACAGTGTATTAGTGAGTGATGTATCTTACTTAATATCTTTAGCCAATCGGTTTATCCCTTTTGTGTCTGAGTCACACGGCATTCCTGAATCTTTTTAGATACAATTGAGAAGAAGACTGAGTCAGGTCTCGTGACTGAGGGATTGTACTGGTGTAAGTGCAGGACTTATTAGAAAAGCAAGCATAGAATTATTATTCTTTATTTCCTACGAAAGTAAAAAAAAAAAAGGCAAACTCACAAAAGTAACAATTACTAAATTACGAGTAGTGCACCGAATAAACAAAAATTATTATCTAACAAAATTCCGAATCAAAGAAAATTGTAACAGAAAATTGTAACAGAATTACGAATAATTTCGTATCAAAGAAAATATATCTGTTACAAAAATACGAACGAGTCTGAATCAAAAAACTTGCATCTTACGAAATTACGAATCGTTACGAATCAACAGAAACGCAACGAAACGAAACAAAACAAATTTTTTTGTTGTGCACATGTCTATTGAAGATTCACTTGTCAAAGAATAAGCAATCATACGCAAGGGTAAAAAAAAAAAATATTTTTGTTTACACATGATTGGATGATGGAAGTCATAAAAGCTTAAAATCCTTCACTAAGCAAAATGGAAATTCACTTGCAGAGTGAGAAAAAGGAAACAAAGGGCTGCTGGGCAGGATCGTGCGTGATTGACGCAGGGAGGTGCGGTCTGGGCATGACGGAGTGAGAGGCGGAGCATCGCGGCGGCGCGCTCGAGCAGGAGAACGGGTCTGGCGTGCTGAGTGAGACACGCCAAGAGGGACCAAGAGCGGCTGCAGGGACGAATCTATGCCCAGAGTGTACGCAGGAGTATATGCCTGGAAGCAGACAAGGGAAGGGCACAGGTCGGTCGGAGGTACCCGGATACCCCTCTGTTTCTAAATACCTTATTGGTAGGACGGAGCCAGCGATAGCAATGGAGGCCGGGACCGTCTCACAGCGCGCTGCTCGGGCGGCCCTGAGACAGCAAGCAGTCATGGAGGAACCACCTATCCCGATTACTGTAAGTGTCTCAGCTGGTAACATTCGCACGGAGGTGGCAGAAACCGCAGAGACCAGCCCCCCAATTGTGCCCCGCACCGTGGCTGTTACAGAGACTCAGGTACGTCCTGGTTATAAGGGGGGAACTGTTGTACTGGCTGCTGAGGAGGTACAGGACATTAGGAAGCTCATACAGGCGCTACCTACTAAAGAGGAATTACAAACCTTATTGAGTGACATAAAAATTGCGGTCAGGGAAGAATTAGGTGAAGTAACTGCTAAATTGGAGGTGATGGACAGAAGAATGGGCACTTGTGAGTCCCTACAGTCCTCGGCAGATGCCCGTATAGAACTACTGGAAAGGAAGTTTAAAACACAACATCAGCAATTGCTACTGCTGCAGTTACAAGCAGAGGAATTTGAGAACAGAAGCAGGAGAAACAATGTACGCATTAAAGGGATCCCAGAAACAATAAAACCACCCAACCTGAGGGAAACAGTAACCGAGGTCCTTAATAAATACCTAGGAAAGCCAGCCGACAGTCATATTGAGCTGGACCGTGTTCATAGGAGCCCAGCTGGGCCTATGTTAGAAGCAGGCCCCCCTAGGGATGTGCTCTGCCGTGTGCACTTTTTTAGGATAAAGGAGGACATAATGAGAGCGGCTTGGCAGAAAGGGGTGCTGGAAGTCGCAGGCCAGGGGGTCCAGGTGTTCCCAGACCTCAGCTGGCAGACGAAAAAAAGGAGAAGGTTACTGAGGCCATTGCTGGATCAAATCCGGGCAAAAGGTGCAACTTACAGATGGGGACACCCATTCTCGTTAATCATAAAAAAGGATGACCACACCTTTGCCCTGATGGCACCAGAGCAATTACCGGACCTATTTAAGTTTCTAGGCTCAGAAATATTGGAGATCCCTGATTGGATTGACATGACTATGGACACTGTTAGAAAGTATACACATCAGAAATAATTAGGAGGATGCAGGGATATAGGAGAAGGAAATGGGGCTAGAATCGCATGTTGGACATGACTTTTGTTTTTGCTTTCCTACGTGCCATATTATTTTTCAATGAATTCCCTCCAATTGTGTTGCTCCGGACTTGATGGAAGGTTCGGGGGACACTCTCCCCCCCCCTGAAGGTGCTCTTTGTGGCATACCCCCCTAAAGGGGGGTAGAGGGGGGAAGGGTAGAGAGAGAGTTTTTTCTCCTCTCTCCCTCTTGCTTTCTTTTTATTTTTTCCCTGTGGGTCTCTGTATGTTCCTTTACGTAAAATGGAAGATGTTTTTTTTGAGTAGGATATATCAGAGGCAATATCAATGGGAGGCCCATTGCCCATTACTGCTTTTTTTTTTTTTTTTTTTTTTTTTTTTTTTTTTTTTAGAGCAATAAGGATAGGTTGCATTATGACACTTTACATGGAGGTTTTGGTGGTTACACATGTTACACTGGTTGTATATATGGAAGTAAGGGGGAGGGTATAAAAGGGGGGAGGGGGGAGGGAGAAGGGGAAGGGATATATGACACTAAATAATATGTTTTTTGGCTGTATATAAATTTTCACATTAAGGGATAAGGATCCTCAGGGTCCCCTAAGAAATAGAGGAAGTTGAGAGTTTTTTTTTTTTTTTTTTTTTTTTTTTCTTTGTGTACATATCACAGGGGTGGGTACAGTTAAGTGGGTGGATTTGGGTGGATTTATTGCTGTGTTCTGGTGAGAATATGCCACGAGAATTTAGAAGCACAGGATGTATAAGAAGTGTTTGGTTGGAAGGTGTGTGTGTTTTTTGTGTTTTTTTTTTTTTTTTTTTCTCCTCTCATCCCTCCCCCTCCCCCCCCTCCCCTGGGTCCCCTCCCCTTTTGCCCTTTAAACACCTCGGCTTACCGGGGAGGGCGGAGGGGGGGGGGTGCTAGGGGGGGGGGGAGAACAGGGATGGAGGGGGGTGAGATATGGGACATTTGGGAGTAAGGAGCGGGGAAGGAGATGGATGAGGGGGGGAGGAGGGAGAGGGAGGGAGCGAATGGTTCTATATGTTAATAAGCGGAACACAAGTATGGAAATGGAAATATAGTAGGGTAACTGATTGACAACATTACAGGGTCTTTCTCCTTGGCTGTTTCACTCGTAGATATTACTAATGAGCGTGCCGCTGTGGTTCTTTTTGATATACAGATACTCAAACTTTTTGTGCTCAGGGGCACTCGCCCACAATAGACGTCTCCCCTCCGAGTGGAGGGAAAGTCGGAGGCGTCTTCAAAAGGGGTTTTTTTTTTTTTTTTTTTTTTTTTTTTCTTTTTTTTTCTTTTTCCTCCGCCAAACGGCACCGAGGTTTCGCGCCGTTCGGAGGGTGACCTCCAATTGGTATAAGGGGGGTCTTCCCTTTTTTTCTTTTTTTTTTTTTTTTTCTTCCTCCTGGGGTTTCTGAGGGGGGACTTCTCTCCTCGTAAATTTTAATAGACCGCAAAAAGAAAGGTTAAGAAAGGAAGGAAACATGACCAGAATAAAATTCACCTCATACAATGTCAAGGGACTGAACATCCCGGAGAAGCGGATTAGGCTGCTTGCGGAGATGGGAAGGTTGGGGACGCAGATTGGCTTCCTCCAAGAGACACACTTTAGAAGGGACAGAATACCAAAACTTGGAAATTATAAATTCTCTACAACCTATCATAGTACATCTCCGAGTTCCAAAACCAATGGAGTATCAATTATAATCTCAAAACAAATCCCATGGGAAGAGTTGAAGGTAGTTACAGATGAGGAGGGTCGCCTTTTAATTGTAAAGGGACAATTGGGACCACAGAGGATCACATTGGTGAACCTTTACCTTCCAAATGAAGACCAGGTGAATTACCTGGAGACTTGTCTACAAATGGTACACCAACACAAGGAGGGTATTTTAGTGATAGGAGGCGACCTAAATTTTGCATTAGACCCGCTCCTGGACACGTCAAGGGGAGCATCACATCTCTCCGCGACAAAAATACGAAGAATTAAGAAATTATTGAGTAATCTGCAAGTAATAGACACATGGAGGTCAATCCATGTCCAGGACAGGGACTATACGTTTTACTCGGCAAAGCATAAAACATACACGCGCATCGATTATGTTATGATATCGCAGTCAGCCATAACATCACTGGTGAGCGCAGAAATAGGTTCATTTACCCTTTCAGACCACGCCCCGACAGATTGTACGCTGATTTTGGGGGAGGACGAACGCCGGGAATGGCACTGGAAGATTAATGAAACTCTATTAAAAGACAAGGAGTATGAGCAAAAACTTAACCAGGAGTTGGACTCCTTTTTCCTGACAAATGAGTCGAGTGAGGTCACCCCATTTTGCGTATGGGAGACACATAAGTGCGTGATGAGGGGTGTTCTGATATCACTCGGGGCGCATAGGAAGAAGGAGCTTAACGCAAGGGTTGAGGATCTGCTCGGAAAAATTAGGGCAGTAGAGCTGAAACATAAAGAATCTCATACACAGGTGTCAGAGGAGAAACTAGGGGGCCTCAGAGGGGACCTGAACTTGCTCCTCATCGAACAGGCTAAAGCAAAACTGAAATTGGGAAGGCGGACACTATATGAATTTGGGAATAAACCAAGTAGGATGCTGGCAAAGGCCCTTAAGGATGCTACAAAACCATCCCATTTGTCGGGTATTAAAACACAGCAGGGGAGTATGGCGAAATCATCACAGGAGATGGCACAGATCTTTAAGGGGTATTATGAGGGGTTGTACCAGTTGGAGGGCCATCAGTCCCCACACAGGTGCAGAAATAAACAAGAAAGGGCAAAAGAATATCTAAACAACTCAGAAATGCCAAGGTTAAAAGATGAGGTAATAAGAGATTTAGACGCACCAATCTCAATAGAAGAATTTAAAAAAGCAATAAACCTGCTAAAAGTAGGGAAAGCCCCGGGCCCAGACGGGTACACTCTGACGTATTATAGATTTTTCGCTGAGAAACTGGCTCCAAGGTTTGTAGCGGCCTTTAACTCCCTACGGGAAGGGCGGAGGATACCTAAAGAAACTTTGATGGCACATATAGCAGTAATTCCTAAGGAAGGAAAGGACCCATCCCAATGCTCTAGCTATCGGCCAATTGCGCTACTCAACGTGGATTTGAAAATTTTTTCTAAAATCCTGGCGCTAAGACTAGAAGAACATATCCCGGCATTGATTCATCCAGACCAGGTGGGATTCACGGCAGGAAGGGAGGGTAGGGAAAACACACAAAGAGTAATAAATGCAATATATACAGTACAGAGCAGACAGGAACCCCTTGTACTGTTCTCGGCAGACGCAGAAAAAGCTTTCGATAGGGTTGATTGGATTTTTCTTAAAACAACCCTACAACATATTGGACTGGGGGAGGGAATGTTGAGCTGGTTCTCAAACCTCTACTCAGTCCCAAGTGCAAGGGTTAAGGTCAATGACAGGCTATCGGATCCCTTTGAGATCCAGAATGGAACGCGACAGGGGTGTCCTCTTTCACCAATTATTTTCATACTCACACTGGAACCATTCCTAAGGAAAATACGAGCGGATTGCAATATTAGGGGTATTAAGACGAAGGGAGAGGAACACAAACTAGCAGCATATGCTGATGACTTGATCTTCTTCATAACCTCTCCAATTATATCCCTCCCTTCCCTTCTAAGTGAGATCAATGAGTATGGGGAGTTAGCAAATTATAAGGTAAACTACACGAAGTCCGAAGCGATGGGATTGGAGATGGATACAATTGAAATACATCGGATAAAAGCACAATTTAATTTTAGGTGGACAGATTCCCATATAAATTATCTGGGGACCAAAATCTCAAAGAAGCTTAGCAGAATGTTTGAACTAAACTATGCCCCATTGTTAAGACAAATTAAACAAGATTTCAGGAGATGGGACAGAGATATCTTTACCTGGTTTGGAAGGACAAATATTATAAAGATGAACGTGATGCCCAGAATTCTCTATTTGTTTCAAACGTTACCAATAAAGATCCCATCAAACTTTCTTAAGGACCTCAGATCAGGATTTCTAAGGTTCATATGGGCAGGGAAACCAGCAAGAATAAGGAGAAACATCCTAGTACTCCCAAAAGGGAAGGGAGGTATTGGTTTCCCAGACCCAGTACATTACTGGGAAGCCCTACAACTAGCGAGAGTGGTGGAATGGTGTGCCTCGGTAAGGAAACCGCATATACAGCTAGAACAGGCGACGTCTAAAATTCCATTGGAAGGAATAGCATGGATTAAAAAATCAGAATTACCCACCATAGTGAAAAAACACCCGCTAACAGGGGCAACTATCCGCTTTATCTACATGATTTTCAAAAAAACAAATCTTTCACCAACTCCGAGCCCAATGACACCGGTATTGGGTGCCCCGGACTTCCTACCAGGTTTAACCGATCGGAGGTATGAAGCAATAAAACATAAAGGGAAGAGCAGGCTGATTGACTTCTCTAGGGACCGCCGCTTGATGACAAGAGGCGAGATAGAGGGTGAGGTAACAGAGGACTTGGACTATTTCAGGGCTATGCAGCTAGGAGCGTATATTCGCTCAAAAAATAAAAAATTTTTAGTAATAAGGGAGCTGACTAGGTTTGAACAGACCTGTCTAAATGGTGAAAGTATCAGACATTCTTTATCATATTTTTACGAAACATTAACATGCCCGGAAGTGACACAGGAGCTCAATTTCATGCTAGCCTGGGAGAGAGAGCTTGGAGTAACGTTTACTCAAAAGCAGAAGACGAAAATATTAAAATCAGTACATAAAACATCAATTGCCAGTAGATACCAAGAGGGAGGATATAAAATTCTTACCAGATGGTATAGAACACCAGCAGTCCTTCATAAAATTTACCCGCAAGTATCAGATAGATGTTGGCGTTGTAGGAGGGGGGAGGGAACGATGATACATATATTCTGGGAATGTGAGGATATCAAAGGCTTCTGGGAAACAGTTGAGGAAACGATTAAGGATATTACAGGTGTGTCCCTTGGGAGCAACCCGGCTGCATTTTTATTAAATGATGTCCCTCTGTCGGCGGAAAAATACAAGAGATCTCTGCTCAAACACCTTCTCACCGCCGCAAGGGCGTGTATCCCGGCTCTCTGGAAGAGTACAGCCCCCCCGACCAAATTTCAGTGGTGGGCTAGAATTACAGAAATTCAACAAATGGAAAAATTGACGATGATGCTGAAAGACCAAGACGAGAAATACCGGAGGACTTGGTCTCCCCTGGTAGAATATAGAAATAGAGAATAGGAGAAGGGGGACATATAAGACCGAAGGGACCTGAGGAGAGGGGTTCCCCCCTCCCTCCCCGTGGGGGGGGGTGGGGCAAATTAATATTTTTTTTTTTTTTTTTTTTTTTTTGGGGGTGGGGGGGGCAATGGGGGTAGGGGAAATGGAAAAGGGGGAATTATATGCCTTGCCCTTGGGACAGAAGAGTTTTAGAATCAATTGGTAATGAAACGAGTGAAAAAGCTATATTATGGAAAAATGAATTTGTATATATCGATAAGATGTCTGAGAAGAAATGTTTCAAGTGGCATGTGATTCATGGTTGTTGAAAAATAAAGAATTTATAAAAAAAAAAGAAAAAGGAAACAAAGTACTTGTGCGCTAACCAATAACCAAAGTAAATAAACCCAAGGAAGCTGCCAACGCTCAAATGTGTCCCCAACATGTGATAACAATAAATATAAAAAATATGCGGTGCCCTATGTGGTCTTTATCTGAGGTGAGCTGCTAGAACGCACAGGGTGGATCTTGGATGGCGCCACATTTTTTTAATATTTACTTGCAAAGTAAAAATTCCTTTGCAAAATGAACAGCCTTTTTGCTTTTAGTAAATCAACCTCTTTCTGTCTCTAGCATTGTGGTTATGGTAGCCCCAAAACAAAAAAGTAAACTGCCACTCAACCCAAACCACAGGTTGTCTTTTTCTAAGAATAAGAATATATTGTATAATGTGGTTTGGACACTATTTCCCCCATTCTGTGTTGAAGTTCCTGCAACATGGGGAAATCAACTGTAACTATTTTGGCAACACAGACCCAAGCAGAGCACCATTTCAAGTTGGGGCCTCAATACAGTAAACATGAAAATAAAATTGTCCCATCAAATGCTTATTCATTTTTATCCTCTTGACGTACCATGTGTGCCATTCCTCCAGGCAGTTTCAGGGACATAGAAATCTCCCATCATTACCCCTGCACCACCCTTTGTATTGGTGTATAAGCTGCCGAGTCTCTACCTTCTCATTATACTCAGGAGCCTTCAACATACATGCATGAATGTGTCAATTTTATCATATCGAGTTCAATATGTCACTTACCATATTCTGAATACAGAAATTTGATAGATGTAGGCAGCTCTCTATATATGATTTACAGTTTCCTTTCTTTCAATGATCTGCGTGTCACCAGGGACTTAATTATATTTTCAGAAATAATTTGCTTTTCTCCTGTGTTTAACAAGAATTTAATGTTAAAAATAATACCGATGAAATCTTCTTTCGGTATTTACACCAGTGATATCAATTATGTTGACTTATTACGATTATTACAGGTAGTCTACAGATTGTAGACTACCTGACAGGAAGACCACAGTATGTGCGTTCGCAAGACTGTGGGGGTTATTTACGAAAGGCAAATCCACTTTGCACTAGAAATGCAGTCGCTGTAAATCTGAGGGGGACATGCAAGGAAAATAGAAAACAGCATTTTAGAGTGCACATGATTGGATGATAAAATCATCAGAGCTTCCCCTAATTTAAAATGTAGTGCAAAATGGATTTGCCTTTCGTAAATAACCCCCTGTGTGTCAGATAGGGTGATCAGCAATATTGGGGTTCCACAGGGGACAGCTCTCTCTCCCTTTTTTTTTTACTGTCTACACCACTAATTTTAGCTACCAGAGTCTTGTCATCTTCAGAATTTTTATGATGACTCTGCAGTAGTGGGATGTATCAGGGATGGGGAAGAGAATGAGTATAGGACTGTGGTGGAGAACTTTGTCACATGGTTTGAGGTTAATCAGATGTATCTAAATGTGACAAAGACAAAAGAACTGGTTGTGGATTTCGGAAAGAGGAAGCCACCAGTGACCCCAATCTCCATCCGAGGAGTGGATGTGGAGGCAGTAGAGAGTTACAGGTATCTCGGGGTGCATATAGATAATAAGTATGGCCTGAAGCAAGAACACTGAGGTGCTCTATAGAAAGGAGCAGAGCCGCCTCTAATTTTTGAGGAGACTGAGGTCCTTTAACATCTGCCGGACGATGCTGAAGATGTTTTCTGAGTCTGTGGTGGCCAACACTCTCCTGCATGCAGCGGCATGCTGGGGAAGCAGGCTAATGCCTCGTACACGCGGTCGGATTTTCCGACAGAAAATGTTCGATGGGAGCTTGTTGCCGGAAATTCCGACCGTGTGTAGGCTCCATCGGACATTTTCCATCGAAAATTTCTGTCACACAAAATTTGAGATGTGGATCTCAAATTTTCCGACGGCAAAATCTGTTGTCGTAAATTTCGATTGTGTGTACACAATTCCGACGCACAAAGTTCCACACATGCTCGGAATCAAGCAGAAGAGCCGCACTGGCTATTAAACTTTATTTTTCTTGGCTCGTCATAGGTGTTGTACGTCACCGCGTTCTTGACGTTCAGGATTTCCGAAAAGATTTGTGTGACCGTATGTATGCAAGACACGTTTGAGCCAACATCTGTCGGAAAAAAAACATGGATTTTGTTGTCGGAAAATCCTAACGTGTGTATGCGGCATTAGGGTGTCCGACACCAACAGACTCAACAAACTGATACGCAAGGCCAGTGATGTTGTTGGATTGGAATTGGAGTCTTTTACAACAGTGTTGAAGAGGAGAATGTTGTTCAATCTTGGACTCCTCCCACCCACTCCACAATACGCTGGTTAGTCTGCGGAGTACCATTACTGACAGATTGTTACACCCACAATGCACCACAGAGCGACACAGGAAATAATTTTTGCCTGTGGCGATCAAGATATATAATTCTTTTCTGTGAGGGCCGGAGGTGAAGATTTAATTCTGGTTGTTTATGATCAGGATTGATTGTGTTGTTTTTATAGTATGTTTGGTATTGTGTTGGTTATTATCTGGGGTGGTGTTAGAGAAAGTGGGGTACTATTTGTATTTTGTAATTTGCCTGTTATTTTAATCTGTGTTTTTTATTCTATGTTGTATTTTAATTGTATGAATGTTTTATTTGTAGTGTAGTTTTAATTTTGTTGTTTGGTGTTAATGGCTGTTATTGGTAATTTTGTTGTGTTTTTGCATCTTGTTCCGTCTATTGGTGTGATCTTGTGTGTCTTTGTAAAGTGTGCCTATGTTGTAACAATTTCCCAATTTCCCGTTGGGGTTAATAAAGTATTCTGTATTCTGTATGTTTAACTAGGCATCCTTTTATGTTTTACTAGACATCCTTTAGTCATTGTTTTCTTATTTTTATTCATTATAACTCAATGCTGGGTAAATGGCTGCACACAGATGAAACATATATGGGAGTTGATCTACTTGCCAACGGATTTGTATTTTTTATCTTGTGGGTTCAAAGCAGTGGCGGCTGTTGTTTTTTTTGGGGGGGGGGGCAAACAACCACCATCCGCTTGGTCAAGCACTATTCGCTATTGTCACACAATTGAGTGTGCTCGGTGCACCCCAAGTCCACCCTTTTTCCTTTTTTGAAGCCAATTAGAGCCTCAGGCTCTAATCACATGCTTAAAAAAAAAACCCTAATTGGAATCCATACGTCCGGCGCCCCGCATGTAGATTAGGGGGCTGGATGCATGGATGGGGGGGCTCCCCTGCACCCCTTATGGACGGGCCACCGCTGGTTCAGAGGTTTATACAGCTCTAAAAGGCAGCACAGTCAGGTGGCTAACATCACTTACAGTTCGGGAACACAATGGTGTCACCTCTTCACCCCCTGCTAGCAAAAAGGACAGGAAAAGAACAGCAGAACCCCATTAAATATTTTCACTCTTAAACCCTTTTTATTATTCTGTAATATTGCTGTCTCTTTCCTTCCTTTCTAATACCGTTTTATGTATGTTGTAGCTTGTACCAAAGCACCATAAATGTATACAGCCTATTACCAAAGCTGCTTTTAATTGCTTCTGGACCACCCCCGGACAGCCCGCCTGCAATGTACTGCAATTGGGTGGCCCGTGTAGGCAAAGTGACGCGCTGGTATGTCGTTGCCTGCTTCTGAGTTTAGGGCATGTGTGCTTCCCCCCCTCCCCCAACTGGCACCCACTGTATCCAATCACAGCCCAGAGCCCTGTGTTGACAATCAACACAGGACTCTGTACAGAGGGTACAAAGCAGGGATAAGAAACAAAGAGATATTTATTAAAAAGCAGAACACTGTACACACATTACACATTGTTAGACACACATTTAACTCTTTGATCGCCCCAGATTAGAGCTGCACTATTAATCCTTAAAAAAAATCATGATCTCGATTCAACCCCCCCTCACGATCTTATTCCGGCATTTCCACGATTAATATCAACAGTGCAGAGCCATTCTCTGTTCACAGCTGTCCAAAAAAACAAACAAAAAAAAAAACCGGCAAAGTTCATCACAACATTGCTCAGCACTGAGAGATAACTATAAACATTGTATCATTTGGTTCTTTTAGCTCAAGGAGATGCTTTTTGGTCTGCAAATGAGGTCAGTTTAACCACTTAAAGTGGAGTTCCACCCAAAAATGGAACTTCCTCTTTTTGCAATCCCCCCCCTCCGGTGTCACATTTGGCACCTTTAAGGGGGGAGGAGGGAGCAGATACCTGTCACTTCCGGTGCCTACCCCGTCCTTCCCCGCTGTATTCTGTGAGACACAGAACACAGCAGGGACCTGAGAGGACGCGCAGAGCGACTCGCGCATGCGCAGTAGCGAACCAGGAAGTGAAGCCATACGGCTTCACTTCCTTATTCCTTTACCGAGGATGGCGGCGGCAGCAGCCGAGAGCCGAAGGACAGATCGGCTTTGGCTGCCAACATTGCGGGCTCCCTGGACAGGTAAGTGTCCATATATTAAAAGTCAGCAGCTGCAGTATTTGTAGCTGCTGGCTTTTAATTTTTTTTTTTTTTCAGCAGACCTCCACTTTAAAGATTAAGCATTTTTACTGACACTTGTTGCTTACAAGTTCAGTCAGTATTTTTTGCTGGTATTCCGGCACTGTAATGGTGCCACACACTCGACAGTAGCTGCAAAGTTCCTAATGTTTTTTTCAGGGAAAATCCTGCATTTCACTGTAAAGGTGTTACATAATGTTTCTGCCGGTTGACCTCAGTTGCAAAATTTCTAATGTTTGTTGCAGGATAAATCCTTTGTTGCACCTCTTCTGGTTCTTCGACACGCACAAAATTATTAGTGGCTACTGTCTCTCGTATAACACACACTTATGTTTATTTCAATATAAAACCTGCTTTAGCTCACCATCTAATTTGAGGCTAACCCCTTCCCGTCGAGCGTACGCAGATGTGCGTACTCGGCTTTCGGGGGTTATACCGGAATGATGCCCGCAGCTGCAGGCATCATCCCAGTACTGTTTTTTTTAGAGCCGGCGATCGGCTTTCCTGGTATAACAACCGATGCGGCTAAAAGCCCTCGGCTGTTATACCGGAGGAGCAGGAGGGGACGTCCCCCCCTCCCGCCGCCTCCCGCCGCTCTTACCGGGCCTCCCGATGGAACGATGACCAATCCGCCGGCTCCGGCGGCTAGGGAAAGCCTGGAACGAAGCCGTGAGCGGCTTTGTTCCAGCCTCCTAATAGTAAACATAGAAGCGACGTCATGACGTCACTTCCCGTTTACTCGGCTGCCAATGGCGCCGGTTTTAAAAAAATATACAGTATTCAGAATCGCTGAAAACGGCGATCTGAATACTTTGAAGTGCAAAGGATAATAAAGAGTACCTGTCACCACCTATTACTGTCACAAGGGATGTTTACATTCCTTGTGACAGCAATAAAAGTGATCAATTTTTATTTTTTTTTTAACACAATTTATTAATATAAAAATAAATAAAATAAATAAGAAAAAAAAATTTAAAGTGCCCCGTCCCCGCGAGCTCGTGCAGCAAAGAAAACGCATGTGGAAGTCGCGCCCGCATATGTAAACGGTGTTCAAATCACACATGTGAGGTATCGCCACGATCGTCAGAGCCAGAGAAATAATTCTAGCACTAGACCTCCTCTGTAACTCTAACCTCGTAACTGTAAAAAAATTTAAAGCGTCGCCTATGGAGATTTTTAGGTACCGTAGTTTGTCGCCATTCCACGAGTGCGTGCAATTATAAAGCGTGACATGTTTGGTATCTATTTACTCGGCGTAGCATGATCTTTCACATTATACAAAAAAATTGGGGTAACTTTACTGTTTGTTTTTTTAAATTCATGAAAGTGTCCCTTTTCCCAAAAAGTTGCGTTTAAAACACCGCTGCACAAATACCGTGTGATATAAAATATTGCAACAATTGCCATTTTATTCTCTAGATTCTCTGCTAAAAAATATATATACAGTGGGGACAGAAGGTATTCAGACCCCCTTAAATTTTTCACTCTTTGTTATATTGCAGCCATTTGCTAAAATCATTTAAGTTAATTTTTTTTTCCTCATTAATGTACACACAGCACCCCATATTGACAGAAAAACACAGAATTGTTGCCATTTTTGCAGATTTATTAAAAAAGAAAAACTGAAATATCACATGGTCCTAAGTATTCAGACCCTTTGCTGTGACACTTATATATTTAACTCAGGTGCTGTCTATTTCTTCTGATCATCCTTGAGATGGTTCTACACCTTCATTTGAGTCCAGCTGTGTTTGATTATGCTGATTGGACTTGATTAGGAAAGCCACACACCTGTCTATATAAGACCTTACAGCTCACAGTGCATGTCAGAGCAAATGAGAATCATGAGGTCAAAGGAACTGCCTGAAGAGCTCAGAGACAGAATTGTGGCAAGGCACAGATCTGGCCAAGGTTACAAAAAAAATTCTGCTGCACTTAAGGTTCCTAAAAGCACAGTGGCCTCCATAATCCTTAAATGGAAGACGTTTGGGACGACCAGAACCCTTCCTAGAGCTGGCCGTCTGGCCAAACTGAGCTATCAGGGGAGAAGAGCCTTGGTGAGAGAGGTAAAGAAGAACCCAAAGATCACTGTGGCTGAGCTCTAGAAATGCAGTCGGGAAATGGGAGAAAGTTGTAGAAAGTCAACCATCACTGCAGCCCTCCACTAGTCGGGGCTTTGTGGCAGAGTGACCCGATGGAAGCCTCTCCTCAGTGCAAGACACATGAAAGCCCGCATGGAGTTTGCTAAAAAAACACCTGAAGGATTCCAAGAAGGTGAGAAATAAGATTCTCTGGTCTAAAGAGACCAAGATAGAACTTTTTGGCCTTAATTCTAAGCGGTATGTCTGGAGAAAACCAGGCACTGCTCATCACCTGTCCAATACAGTCCCAACAGTGAAGCATGGTGGTGGCAGCATCATGCTGTGGGGGTGTTTTTCAGCTGCAGGGACAGGACGACTGGTTGCAATCCAGAGAAAGATGAATGCAGCCAAGTACAGGGATATCCTGGACGAAAACCTTCTGCAGAGTGCTCAGGACCTCAGTTTGGGCCAAAGGTTTACTTTCCAACAAAACAATGACCCTAAGCGCACAGCTAAAATAATGAAGGAGTGGCTTCACAACAACTCTGTGACTGTTCTTGAATGGCCCAGCCAGAGCCCTGACTTAAACCCAATTAAGCATCTCTGGAGAAACGTAAAAATGGCTCCACCAACGTTTACCATCCAACCTGACAGAACTGGAGAGGATCTGCAAAGAGGAATGGCAGAGGATCCCCAAATCCAGATGTGAAAAACGTGTTGCATCTTTCCCAAAAAGACTCATGGCTGTATTAAATCAAAAGGGGACTTCTACTAAATACTGAGCAAAGGGTCTGAATACTTAGGACTGTGTGATATTTAAGTTTTTCTTTTCTAATAAATCTACAAAAATGTCAACAATTCTGTTTCTGTCAATATGGGGTGCTGTGTGTACATTATTGAGGAAAAAAAATGAACTTAAATGATTTAACTAATGGCTGCAATATAACAAAGAATGAAAAATGTAAGGGGGTCTGAATACTTTCTGTCCCCACTGTATATAATGTTTGGGGGCTCTAAGTAATTTTCTAGCAAAAAATATGGATTTTAACTTGTAAACACCAAATTTCAAAAATAGGCTCAGTCATGAAAGGGTTAACCAACCTGTTTACATGCTGTCCAGCCACTGAACAATATTTGTGGCTGTTGTCCAATGTTAATTTCAAGAAACCTGCCTTGTCTCTCTATATCTGCTGCACATTAAAGTGTGCACATACTTTGCTGATGCTAACCAATTTCTAATAAACACATGAAGCTGTGCCACTGGCAAATTTGTACAACGTTGAAGGCTTTATCTTTATTCTTAAGGGGAAACCATCCTATAGCTTTGAGATCTGTTGTGGCTGCTACTTTCAGTGGTCAGTTTAGGCTTATTACAGCTTTATTGAAAAGCAAAGCTGTTGGGGGCCCCTCAAAAAAAAAAAACGCTGGCACCTCATCCCTCTCCATCCCGCAGGAGGGGCTAAACATTACAATAGACCATCAGCCCTGAACAAAAAAAAACTGCAGCTGCAGGCATCATCCCAGTATAACCTGGGATGTAGTATAACATTTGCAAATATATGTGCAAGCTGCAGTGTTCACGTCAAGGCTCCTCTGTAAACTGCAGTCCTAATTCTTTCATTTTCAGAGTCTCCTAAATAGGAGCACATATATTAGTGAATAGATTCAGGGCAGGTGTGCCTGGAGGGAGCTGGCTGGTAAGTGTGCTGGGAAATCCTTTTTTATATTTGAAATGCTAAACCAATAACTGTAGAAGTCGGGGCTTGACTGTACAGAACAGAAGATGACTAAATTACTACTTAGCGATCATAGAAGTAAACATAAAACGGTTATCGACTTTTTTTCCCCTCACGCTGTCAGCATGAAGAAGAGAAGAAAGCCATTAACCGGCTTCTGTTAGAGGGACATCGGTCCCCTTAGTGCTGCTACTTAGTGTCCTCCAGTGCTGCTAATCAGTGCCCACCAGTGCCATCTATCAGTGCCCATCTGTACTGATTAGGGATGGGCCGAACACCCCCCCAGTTTGGTTTTCATCCAGAACATGCGAACAGGCAAAAACTTTGTTCGAACACGCGAACACCGTTAAAAGTCTATGGGACAAGAACATTAAAAATCAAAAGTGCTACTTTTAAAGGCTTATATGCAAGTTATTGTCATAAAAAGTGTTTGGGGACCTGGGTTCTGCCCCAGGGGACATGGATCAATGCAAAAAAAAGTTTTAAAAATGTCAGTTTTTTCAGGAGCAGTGATTTTAATGATGCTTAAAGTGAAACAATAAAAGTGTAATATTCCTTTAAATTTCGTACTTGGGGGGGTGTCTATAGTATGCCTGCAAAGTAGCGCTTTTTTCCCATGTTTAGAATATTCCGACAGCAAAATGATATTTCTAAAGGAAAAAAAGTCATACAGTAATAGCGGCTATAGTGAATTGTCGGCTATAGTGAATTGTCTATGGGAGAAATCAAAAGTGCTCATTTTAAGGGTTAATATGCAAGTTTTTGTCCCCAGGGGACATGTATCAGTGCAAAAAAAGTTTTAAAAACTGCAGTTTTTTCGGGAGCAGTGATTTTAATAATGCTTAAAGTGAAACAATAAAAGTGTAATATTCCTTTACATTTTGTACCTGGGGGGGTGTCTTTAGTATGCCTGTAAAGTAGCGCGTGTTTCCTGTGTTTAGAACAGTCCGAGTGCAAAATTACATTTCTAAAGGAAAAAAAATCATTTAAAAGTACTAGCGCTAGTGCCGGCTATAATGATTTGTCGGTCCAGCAATACACATAAATGTTCATTGATAAAAACGGCATGGGATTTCCCCACAGGGGAACCCCGAACCAAAATTAAAAAACAAATGCATGGGGGTCCCCCCAAATTCCATACCAGGCCCTTCGGTCTGGTATGGGTATTAAGGGGAACCCCGCGACAAAAAAAAAAAAAATGGCGTAGGGGTCCCCCTCAAAATCCATACCAGACCTGAAGTATGGGTGTTAGGGGGAACCCCACACCAAAATTTTTTTTAAAAATGGCGTGGGATCCCCCAAAAATCCATACCAGACCCTTATCCGAGCACGCAACCTGGCAGGCCGCAGGAAAAGAGGGGGAGATGAGAGAGCCCCCCCTCCTGAACCGTACCAGGCCACATGCCCTCAACATTGGGAGGGTGCTTTGGGGTAGCGGTCCTCCCAAAGCACCTTGTCCCCATGTTGATGGGGAGAAGGGCCTCATCCCCACAACCCTTGCCCAGTGGTTGGGGGGTCTGTGGGCGGGGACCCCCAGATCCTGCCCCCCCGTATGAATTGGTAATGGGGTATAGTTGTACCCCTACCATTTCACAAAAAAAGTGTCAAAAAGGTTAAAAAAGACAAGAGACGGTTTTTGACAATTCCTTTATTAATTTCTTCTTCTTTCCCAGCTTCTTCTTCCATCTTATTTCTTCTGGTGTTCCTTCGGTGTTCTTCTTCTTCCTCCATCTCCTTCTTCCCCCGCTTCTTCCTCTGGTCTTCTCGTCCGGCATCTTCCACCGGCTTCTTCTCCGCTTCGTCCTCCGCACGATCCACCTCAGTGGGAGTCTTCCGCTGTGTGACACTTCTGTTCAGGTGACAGTTCTTATATAACGGAGACCGTGACCCCGCCCCCCTCTGATGCACAGGGACTTCCCTATGGCTTTCCCTGTGTTGTCAGAGGGGGGGAGTCACAAACGGGTGACTTTTTTTTGCACTGATACATGTCCCCTTTCATATAAGTAGTGTTGCCTAACCGCGCAATTGTCATTCAAAGTGTGAGAGTGCTGAAAATTGCCCTGTTAGGAAGGGGGTATAAGTGCCCGTTATGCAAGTGGTTAAAAACCACTTTACGCCAAATCACGGACATGTACGCATTTGGCGATTTTTGTCATCTAAAAGCAATCATTGTGACTGATTAACTGCTGTATTGCTTTTACAGATGATGGGGGGGTGCCCGTTCTCCTGCCACCCTCCCGCTCTCCTGGAGAAGCCCACTATCCAATCCGACAGTGCCACAGTGATCACAGAGCTGGCCATGGACCAACAGGACCCCAGTCATCTCTGTGGTTTACCTGGTGACACCACTTCCTGTTAGGCAAATGTAAACACTGCCTTTTTTTTGTAATGCATGAAACTAATTAATGTTTTTTTTTTTTTTTATTATTGATGGCATGCTTTCCAGGGTAGAGAAAAGATCTGGTGTCTTATAGACCCCAGATGTTTCCATAAAGAGGAACTGTCATCCCTGATTTCTATCATAAAGGGATGTTTACATTTCTTGTCATAGGAATAAAAGTTATAAAAAAAAATGAAAAAATGAAAGCATCAGTGTAAACAAATAATAAAATAAATATAACAAAAAATGAAAAGCGCCCCCATCCCTCACGCGCACATACATAGGTCACACATGCATGTAAACGGTGTTCACACCACGCATGTGAGGTATCGCCACGAACATTATAGTGAGAGTAATAAGTCTAGCACTAGACTTCTTCTGTAACTATAACTATATATATATAATGTTTGGGTGTTCTAAGTAATTTTCTAGCAAAAAAATTCTGATTTTTACTTGTAAACAAAAAGTGTCAGAATAGGTCTGGTTACATAGTTACATAGTAGGTGAGGTTGAAAAAAGACACAAGTCCATCAAGTCCAACCTATGTGTGTGATTATGTGTCAGTATTACATTACATATCCCTGTATATTGCGGTCATTCAGGTGATTATCTAATAGTTTCTTGAAGCTATCAATGCTCCCCGCTGAGACCACCGCCTGTGGAAGGGAATTCCACATCCTTGCCGCTCTTACAGTAAAGAACCCTCTACGTAGTTTAAGGTTAAACCTCTTTTCTTCTAATTGTAATGAGTGGCCACGAGTCTTATTAAACTCTCTTCTGCGAAAAAGTTTTATCCCTATTGTGGGGTCACCAGTAGGGATGAGCCGAACACCCCCCGGTTCGGTTCGCACCAGAACCCGCGAACGGACCGCAAGTTCGCACGAACGTTAGAACCCCATTGACGTCTATGGGACTCGAACGTTCGAAATCAAAAGTGCTCATTTTAAAGGCTAATTTGCATGGTATTGTCCTAAAAAGGGTGTGGGGACCCGGGTCCTACCCCAGGGGACATGTATCAATGCAAAAAAAACTTTTAAAAACGGCCGTTTTTTCGGGAGCAGTGATTTTAATGAAGCTTAAAGTAAAAAAAAAAAAGTGAAATATTCCTTTAAATATCGTACCTGGGGGGTGTCTATAGTATGCCTGTAAAGTGACGCGTGTTTCCCATGTTTAGAACAGTCCCTGCACCAAATGTCATTTTTAAAGGAAAAAATCTCATTTAAAACTGCTTGCGGGTTTAATGTCATGTCGGGTCCTGCCAATATGGATGAAAATCAGTGAGACAAACGGCATGGGTACCCCCCAGTCCATTACCAGGCCCTTTGGGTCTTGTATGGATATTAAGGGGAACCCCGCACCCAAATTAAAATAAGGAAAGGTCCCTATATACTCTGAACAGCAGTATACAGGCGGTGCAAACAAGACAGGGACTGTAGGTTTGTTGTTAAGTAGAATCTGTTTGTAATTTTGAACATTTTTAACGTGTTTAGCTCCAGCCAAAAAATCTTTTCTAAGCTTTTTGGAAAACATAGGGAAGGGTTATCACCCCTGTGACATTTGTTTTGCGTCTTTCCTCCTCTTCAGAAGATTTCACCTCACTTTTTTGTCCCAATGAAAAATGTTTTTTGAAAATTTGGGTTTTTTTGTGGAACAAGGATTGGAAAGCATCAGTGGAAAGGAGAAATTGTTTTCCCATATTAACTCTTACATGAGAGAATTTCCCTTCCTAGGGGTAGATTTCATCTCACTTCCTGTTGTCTCCTTCCGTTTGCAAGTAGGAGTCGTTTGTAAGTTAGATGTTTGAAAGTAGGGTCCTGCCCTATATACTCAGCAGAAATTTGGGCCTTAGGTGTTGCTGTGGCCAAAACACTGTAAGCCCTCACAGGGCCCTGCTGTGAAATATTAGATCAAGAATTGTAATTACATGCCCCTGTTGAACAGGAGCTGAAAAATTAGGCCTTAGGCACTGGTGCTGGTGCCACAACACTGCAACCCCTCACAGACACTCTAGTTGGAACGCAGGAACGAGCCCTGCTGCAAAGTATTGCATCAAAAATTGTAATTACACGCCCCTGTTAGACAGGGGCAGAAAAATTGGGCCTTAGGCACTGGTGCTGGTGCCACAACACTGCAACCCCTCACAGACACTCTAGTTGGAACGCAGGAACGAGCACTGCTGCAAAGTATTGCATCAAAAATTGTAATTACACGCCCCTGTTAGACAGGGGCAGAAAAATTGGGCCTTAGGCACTGGTGCTGGTGCCACAACACTGCAACCCCTCACAGACACTCTAGTTGGAACGCAGGAACGAGCCCTGCTGCAAAGTATTGCATCAAAAATTGTAATTACACGCCCCTGTTAGACAGGGGCAGAAAAATTGGGCCTTAGGCACTGGTGCTGGTGCCACAACACTGCAACCCCTCACGGACACTCTAGTTGGAACGCAGGAACGAGCCCTGCTGCAAAGTATTGCATCAAAAATTGTAATTACACGCCCCTGTTAGACAGGGGCAGAAAAATTGGGCCTTAGGCACTGGTGCTGGTGCCACAACACTGCAACCCCTCACAGACACTCTAGTTGGAATGCAGGAACGAGCCGTGCTGCAAAGTATTACATCAAAAATTGTAATTACACGCCCCTGTTATACAGGGGCTGAAAAATTGTGCCTTAGGCACTGGTGGTGGCGCCCAGAACCAAAAATGTTCTTACAAGCTATCAGCGTGATGATTGAGGAGGAAGAGGATAATTACTCAGGGATAGTCACTCAGCATCAGCATAGGCAGTCTTTGAAGGGATCTGAAAAAAATTATTCAGTTACATCAGCATCAGGTGCTTGGTAGCTGGTGGTGATCCAAGACTGATTCATTTTTATGAAGGTCAGCCGATCGACCGAGTCAGTGGACAGACGCACCCTGTGATCGGTTACCACGCCTCCAGCAGCACTGAATGTGCGTTCCGAAAGAACGCTGGATGCAGGACAGGCCAGTAGCTCAATTGCATACTGTGCAAGCTCTGGCCAGTGATCCATCCTCAAGACCCAGTAACCCAGAGGATTTTCGGTGGGAAAGGTGTCCAAGTCTGATCTTGCCCCTAGGTATTCCTGCACCATGTAAAACAGACGCTGGCGATGGTTGCTGGAACCGATCATACCTTGGGGCTGCGGACCAAAAAATTGTCTGAACGCATCGGTCAGACGGCCACCTTCTCCACCGCTCCTTCTTTGACTGACCGAAGCCTCAGCAACACGTTGTCCAGAAACAGGAGTTTGTAACCTCCCAGTCTCTGGGAACGCGTTGCACAGACCTTTCTGCAAGGCCTCCCGAAGATGTTTCATCCTCTGCTCCCTCTGCGATGGCAAGATAAGGTCCGCAACCTTACCCTTGTAACGTGGATCAAGGAGGGTTGCCAGCCAGTATTGGTCCTTCTCCTTGATACCACGAATACGAGGATCCTTACGCAGGCTTTGCAGGATCAGGGAGGCCATGCAGCGTAGGTTTGCTGAGGCATTCGGTCCGGAGTCCTCTGGGTCACTAAGGACAACAACGTCCGCAGCCACCTCCTCCCAGCCACGTACAAGTCCATGTGTTCCTTGGGACTGATCCCTTAAAGACTGCTGATGCTGAGTGCCAGGCTCCACCTCCATACTGACACAATCTTCCTCCTCCTCCTCCTCCTCCTCCTCCTCGTCCTCTTCCTGTGTGATCGGCGGGCACGCAGGAACACTGTCTGGATAAAGGGGGCCTTGAGAGCTAAGGAAGTCCTCCTCTTCCTGCCTCTGTTCTGCCTCAAGTGCCCTGTCCATTATTCCACGCAGCGTGTGCTCCAACAGGTGGACAAGGGGGACAGTGTCACTGATGCATGCACTGTCAGTGCTCACCATCCTCGTGGCCTCCTCGAATGGTGACAGGACAGTGCATGCATCCCTGATCATGGCCCACTGGCGTGGGGAAAAAAAACCAAGGTCCCCTGACCCTGTCCTGGTGCCATAGTCGCACAGGTACTCATTTATGGCCCTCTGCTGCGTGTGCAGCCGCTGCAGCATGGCCAATGTCGAGTTCCACCTGGTGGGCATGTCACAGATTAGGCGGTTCTTGGGCAGGTTAAACTCCTTTTGGAGGTCCGTCAGCCGAGCACTGGCATTATATGACCGGCGGAAATGCACACAGACTTTCCTGGCCTGCCTCAGGACATCCTGTAAGCCCGGGTACCTGCCCAAGAACCGCTGCACCACCAAGTTAAGGACGTGAGCCAAACAGGGCACATGGGTCAGTTGTCCCTGTCGGAGGGCAGAGAGGAGGTTGGTGCCATTGTCGCAAACCACCATTCCTGCCTTAAGTTGGCGTGGCGTCAACCACCTCTGAACCTGCCCCTGCAGAGCTGACAGAACCTCTGCCCCAGTGTGGCTCCTGTCCCCCAAGCACACCAGCTCAAGCACCGCATGGCATCTTTTGGCCTGCGTACTTGCGTAGCCCCTTGAACGCCTACGGAGCACCGCTGGTTCCGAGGAAGAGGCCATGGAGGAAGAAGAAGAGGAGGGGGTGGAGGAGAGAGGTGTGTCACAATCAGCATTTTGGAGGCGTGGTGGCGGAACAACCTCCAACACTACTGCACCTTGTCCTGCATCCTTCCCAGCTGCCAGCAGAGTCACCCAATGCGCCGTGAAACTTAAGTAACGTCCCTGTCCATGCCTGCTGGACCATGAGTCAGCGGTAATATGCACCTTACCGCTGACCGCCCTGTCCAGCGAGGCATGGACATTGCCTTCCACATGCCGGTAGAGAGCTGGAATCGCCTTCCGTGAGAAAAAGTGGCGTTTGGGTACCTGCCACTGAGGAACCGCACATTCCACAAACTCACGGAAGGGGGCAGAGTCTACCAACTGAAAAGGCAGCAGTTGAAGTGCTAGCAATTTTGCCAAGCTAGCATTCAACCGCTGGGCATGTGGATGGCTGGGAGCAAACTTCTTTCGGCGGTGCAGCAGCTGGGGCAGGGAAATTTGCCTGGTACAATCTGGCGTCGGTGTACCAAAAGCAGATTGCCCACAAGTACTTGGCTGTGACACACCTAATTCTACACCTTCATTCCTCTCACTGCAGGTCTCAGAGAGGACTGAAGGTCTAGTGGGGTTGGAAATCTCAGCTGATGAGGAGCAAGGAGAGATCCTCTTTGTTTCTTGGTGTGGGTCTTTTAGATATGCTTGCCAACGAACTGCATGGCAGGTCAACATATGTCTGGTCAAGCATGTGGTACCCAAGCGGGAGATGTTTTGGCCACGCGAGATACGCTTGAGACATATGTTGCAAATAGCAGCGGTGCGATCTGATGCACTCGTCTCAAAAAAGGCCCACACCAAAGAACTTTTTGAATAACGCGCAGAGACTGCAGCGCCCTGCACATGTGGAGCTTTGGGGTGTGATGCAGTCAATGTGCTGCCCTTAGGCTGGCCCCTGGAGGGCATCCTGCCTCGTTGGTGATGTGCCGCCTCCTCCTCCTCCTCTTCTCTCCCATCAGGCACCCACGTTGAGTCAGTGACCTCATCATCCCCTCCCTCCTCATCACTGGAGCAAACCTGGCAGTATGCTGCAGCAGGGGGAGCATGACTGCCAGATTGCTGTCCTTCTTGGGCACCCCCTCTGTCCGTGCTCATGTTACTGCCTTCATCGAGCTCAGTATCATCATCAGAGCCTTCCAAACGCTGGGCATCCTCCTGGAGCATGTACCCAACACTGTGGTCAAACAGTTCGAGGGAATCCTCATGAGGACATGGTGGAGCTAGGGAAGGAGTCACTGATGACATTGAGCTGAGGGAAGAGGCCGCTGCTTTGCCAGACAAAGCACCCTGGGCATGGGTGAGAGAGGATGAGGAGGATGAGGACGGCTTGGTCATCCACTCGACCAGGTTTTCCGCATGTTGCGGCTCAACACGGCCAGCTGCCGAAAAAAAGGCCAAGCGTGTCCCATGGCCACGTGCTGATGAGGATGCACCGTCTCCACGACCAGCACTAGACACAGAGCCTGCTTGCCCTCTCTTATTGGCTTGTGACTGTCTGCCTCTCCTTCTTGGCCTTCCAGACATACTAATGGCCTGTAGCTGCACTAAGCTGGGATAGAACACCTGTAATTTTCTTCAGGTAGCTTTATATACTGTAACCAGACAAGCCTGCCTGTCAGTAGGAAGACAACAGGAACGGATCTAGCTGAACACTGTGAGCAGGACGCACTGCACTAAATGTAAATAGCAGGAACGGATCTAGCTGAACACTGTGAGCAGGACGCACTGACTGCACTAAATGTAAATAGCAGGAACGGATCTAGCTGAACACTGTGAGCAGGACGCACTGCACTAAATGTAAATAGCAGGAACAGATCTAGCTGAACACTGTGAGCAGGACGCACTGCACTAAATGTAAATAGCAGGAACGGATCTAGCTGAACACTGTGAGCAGGACGCACTGACTGCACTAAATGTAAATAGCAGGAACAGATCTAGCTGAACACTGTGAGCAGGACGCACTGCACTAAATGTAAATAGCAGGAACGGATCTAGCTGAACACTGTGAGCAGGACGCACTGACTGCACTAAATGTAAATAGCAGGAACGGATCTAGCTGAACACTGTGAGCAGGACGCACTGCACTAAATGTAAATAGCAGGAACGGATCTAGCTGAACACTGTGAGCAGGACGCACTGCACTAAATGTAAATAGCAGGAACGGATCTAGCTGAACACTGTGAGCAGGACGCACTGCACTAAATGTAAATAGCAGGAACGGATCTAGCTGAACACTGTGAGCAGGACGCACTGACTGCACTAAATGTAAATAGCAGGAACAGATCTAGCTGAACACTGTGAGCAGGACGCACTGCACTAAATGTAAATAGCAGGAACGGATCTAGCTGAACACTGTGAGCAGGACGCACTGACTGCACTAAATGTAAATAGCAGGAACAGATCTAGCTGAACACTGTGAGCAGGACGCACTGCACTAAATGTAAAGAGCAGGAACGGATCTAGCTGAACACTGTGAGCAGGACGCACTGACTGCACTAAATGTAAATAGCAGGAACGGATCTAGCTGAACACTGTGAGCAGGACGCACTGCACTAAATGTAAATAGCAGGAACGGATCTAGCTGAACACTGTGAGCAGGACGCACTGCACTAAATGTAAATAGCAGGAACGGATCTAGCTGAACACTGTGAGCAGGACGCACTGCACTAAATGTAAATAGCAGGAACGGATCTAGCTGAACACTGTGAGCAGGACGCACTGACTGCACTAAATGTAAATAGCAGGAACAGATCTAGCTGAACACTGTGAGCAGGACGCACTGCACTAAATGTAAATAGCAGGAACGGATCTAGCTGAACACTGTGAGCAGGACGCACTGACTGCACTAAATGTAAATAGCAGGAACGGATCTAGCTGAACACTGTGAGCAGGACGCACTGCACTAAATGTAAATAGCAGGAACGGATCTAGCTGAACACTGTGAGCAGGACGCACTGCACTAAATGTAAATAGCAGGAACGGATCTAGCTGAACACTGTGAGCAGGACGCACTGCACTAAATGTAAATAGCAGGAACGGATCTAGCTGAACACTGTGAGCAGGACGCACTGACTGCACTAAATGTAAATAGCAGGAACGGATCTAGCTGAACACTGTGAGCAGGACACACTGACTGCACTAAATGTAAATAGCAGGAACGGATCTAGCTGAACACTGTGAGCAGGACGCACTGACTGCACTAAATGTAAATAGCAGGAACGGATCTAGCTGAACACTGTGAGCAGGACGCACTGCACTAAATGTAAATAGCAGGAACGGATCTAGCTGAACACTGTGAGCAGGACGCACTGCACTAAATGTAAATAGCAGGAACGGATCTAGCTGAACACTGTGAGCAGGACGCACTGCACTAAATGTAAATACCAGGAACGGATCTAGCTGAACACTGTGAGCAGGACGCACTGACTGCACTAAATGTAAATACCAGGAACGGATCTAGCTGAACACTGTGAGCAGGACGCACTGACTGCACTAAATGTAAATAGCAGGAACGGATCTAGCTGAACACTGTGAGCAGGACGCACTGACTGCACTAAATGTAAATAGCAGGAACAGATCTAGCTGAACACTGTGAGCAGGACGCACTGCACTAAATGTAAAGAGCAGGAACGGATCTAGCTGAACACTGTGAGCAGGACGCACTGCACTAAATGTAAAGAGCAGGAACAGATCTAGCTGAACACTGTGAGCAGGACGCACTGCACTAAATGTAAAGAGCAGGAACAGATCTAGCCTAATCTAGCTCTCAAATCAAATGACACTGTCTGTCTCTCTCTCTATCAGCACACCGGAACACACTACACAGGGCCGCCGTGCAGGCGGCCTTATATAGTGTGGGGCGTGTACTAAATCCCCTGAGCCATAATTGGCCAAAGCCACCCTGGCTTTGGCCAATTACAGCTCTCTCTACTGACGGCGCTGTGATTGGCCAAGCATGCGGGTCATAGTGCATGCTTGGCCAATCATCAGCCAGCAATGCACTGCGATGCCGCAGTGAATTATGGGCCGTGACGCGCCACACGAATTTGGCGCGAACGGCCCATAACGTTCGCAATTCGACGGACGGTCGAACAGCCGATGTTCGAGTCGAACATGGGTTCGACTCGAACACGAAGCTCATCCCTAGTCACCAGTACAGTATTTGTAAATTGAAATCATATCCCCTCTCAAGCGTCTCTTCTCCAGAGAGAATAAGTTCAGTGCTCGCAACCTTTCCTCATAACTAAGATCCTCCAGACCCTTTATTAGCTTTGTTGCCCTTCTTTGTACTCGCTCCATTTCCAGTATGTCCCTCCTGAGGACTGGTGCCCAGAACTGGACAGCATACTCCAGGTGCGGGCGGACCAGAGTCTTGTAGAGCGGGAGAATTATCGTTTTATCTCTGCAGTTGATCCCCCTTTTAATGCATGCCAATATTCTGTTTGCTTTATTAGCAGCAGCTTGGCATTGCATGCCATTGCTGAGCCTATCATCCACTAGGACCCCCAGGTCCTTTTCCATCCGAGATTCCCCCAGAGGTTCTCCCCCCACTGTATAGATTGCATTCATATTTTTGCCACCCAAATGCATTATTTTACATTTTTCTACATTGAACCTCATTTGCCATGTAGTTGCCCACCCCATTAATTTGTTCAGGTCTTTTTGCAAGATTTCCACATCCTGCGGAGAAGTTATTGCCCTGCTTAGCTTAGTATCGTCTGCAAATACAGAGATTGAACTGTTTATCCCATCCTCCAGGTCGTTTATGAACAAATTAAATAGGATTGGTCCCAGCACAGAACCCTGGGGAACCCCACTACCCACCCCTGACCATTCTGAGTACTCCCCATTTATCACCACCCTCTGAACACGCCCTTGTAGCCAGTTTTCAATCCATGTACTCACCCTATGGTCCATGCCAACGCACCTTATTTTGTACAGTAAACGTTTATGGGGAACTGTGTCAAATGCTTTTGCAAAATCCAGATACACCACGTCTACAGGCCTTCCTTTATCTAGATGGCAACTCACCTCCTCATAGAAGGTTAATAGATTGGTTTGGCAAGAACAATTCTTCATGAATCCATGCTGATTACTGCTAATGATATCATTCTTATTACTAAAATCTTGTATATAGTCCCTTATCATCCCCTCCAAGAGTTTACATACTATTGATGTTAGGCTAACTGGTCTGTAATTCCCAGGGATGTTTTTTGGGCCCTTTTTAAATATTGGTGCTACATTGGCTTTTCTCCAATCAGCTGGTACCATTCCAGTCAATAGACTGTCTGTAAAAATTAGGAACAACGGTCTGGCAATCACCTGACTGAGTTCCCTAAGTACCCTCGGATGCAAGCCATCTGGTCCCGGTGATTTATTAATGTTAAGTTTCTCAAGTCTAATTTTAATTCCGTCCTCTGTTAACCATGTAGGTGCTTCCTGTGTTGTGTCATGAGGATAAACACTGCAGTTTTGGTTACTGAAGCCCCCCGATTCACTCGTGAAGACTGAGGAGAAGAAGAAATTCAATACCTTTGCCATCTCCCCATCCTTTGTAACCAGATGTCCTTCCTCATTCTTTATGGGGCTAATATGGTCTGTCCTCCCTTTTTTACTGTTTACATACTTAAAGAATTTCTTGGGATTTTTTTTGCTCTCCTCCGCTATGTGTCTTTCATGTTCTATCTTAGCCATCCTAATTGCACCCTTACATTTCTTATTGCATTCTTTATAAATTCTGAATGCTGTGGATGATCCCTCAACCTTGTATTTTTTGAAGGCCTTCTCCTTTGCTTTTATATGCATTTTTACATTGGAGTTAAGCCATCCAGGATGTTTGTTCGCTCTTTTAAATTTATTACCCAATGGGATACATTGGCTAATGCCCTTATTTAATATGCTCCTAAAGCAAACCCATCTCTCCTCCGTATTCTTTGTTCCTAATATTTTATCCCAATTTATGCCTTTTAGCAAGGTTTGTAGTTTAGGGAAGTTGGCTCTTTTGAAATTCAGTGTCTTTGTGTTCCCTTCATGTCTCCTATTTGTGTGATTTATACTGAAACTAATTGACCTGTGATCGCTGTTACCTAAATTGCCCCGTATTTCCACATCTGTTGTCAGGTCTGTATTGTTGGTAATCAGTAGATCTAGTAATGTTTTATTTCTAGTTGGTGCGTCTACCATCTGACCTATAAAATTGTCCTGCAAGACACTAAGGAACTGGCGAGCCTTAAATGAATGCGCGGTTCCCTCCGCCCAGTCTATGTATGGATAATTAAAATCCCCCATTACGATAACACTTCCCATCCTTGCTGCTAATCCAATTTGTGATAGGAGATCCGTCTCCACTTCCTCCCTCAGGTTAGGGGGCCTATAGCATACTCCCAGTATTATTTTCCCCTTAGCTTCATCCCTTTGGAGCTCTACCCATAAAGATTCCACCTCCTCCCTAGCCCCCTCAGTGATGTCATCTCTCACATTCACTTGTACATTATTCTTGATATATAGGCATACCCCTCCCCCTTTTTTACCCTCTCTATCCTTGCGGTATAGGGTATACCCTTGTATGTTTGCCAGCCAATCATGAGAGCTGTTAAACCAGGTCTCTGAAATTCCCACAAAATCCAAATCCTCCTTGTACAACAGTATCTCTAGTTCACCCATCTTGTCCGCCAGGCTCCTGGCATTGGTGAACATGCCACATAGTTTAGACCGGTCGCATATTGTCCTCGTATTGGGTGTTTCAAGATTGCAACTTGGACTTGCTACTATACTCACCTTGTGTTTTTGTGCTTTGGTTAACCTACCACTAATGCCCCCAATACTACCCTCTGGAATATCTTCCGCGCTGGCTATCACTGTCTCTGGACCCTCCCCCCCATCGCCTAGTTTAAAAACCCCTCTAACTTTTTGGCCATCTTCATTCCCAGCAGATCTGCACCCTCCTCATTTAGGTGCAGTCCGTCCCTTCTATAGTACCGGTTACCGACTGAGAAGTCGGCCCAGTCCTCCAGGAACCCAAACCCCTCCTTACTACACCAGCTCTTCAGCCACTGGTTTTCTAGTGGTTTAACAAAGCAGGGTGGGGTGAAACCCTGTGAAAAAAACAGATGAGAAATACATACAAACAATGTATGAAACATACAAAAATGAGATAACTAGGTTGCAGATGCCAATAAGTCCATGCTCACCAGCAATGCTGCCTGTAAGGGATGTAAGTTTAGTCTACAACATGTGCTGCAGATACGATGGCTGGTTTCCTCGCCCTCATTTCTTAAAATTAGGTCTGTGCTCCCAGGATGTACCCATTTCCTTATCTTAGAATGAGGGATGATGGGAGTTTTTATTAAAGTTGAACAGTCTTTGGCTTCTGCAAAACAGTAATTTTATTCCAGGCTCCATCTAGTAGTCACATTTAATGTTGCAGAGATGACAGGTGTAATAAATTTCCCTGCTGATGGCTGAACAAAGACTATAAAGTAACAATTATGAAAATGTGTTTCCATTGGTTGATTTTTTTGGTCCTTCCTGGGACCCAGGTCAGTGGTCTCACGTGTATTGAATGTACCATCTATTGATGTAGTAACAGGTTGTGACATTGCTTTGTTTGGACAGACTAAGGTGTATTTGTATTACAATAGCACATTTTTATTTTTGGTGCATGATCCATTTTACACAGTCTCAGGTATGGTTGCTGGGAATCCATAGACTCTCCCTGTCTTTTTGCCCTTTCTGTATATGAACATTTTTATTTATTTTTTATTTATTTCAGGTACTTATATAGCGCCGTCAATTTATGCAGCGCTTTACATATACATTGTACATTCACATCAGTCCCTACCCTCAAGGAGCTTACAATCTAAGGTCCCTAACTCACATTCATACATACTAGGGCCAATTTAGACAGGATCCAATTAACCTACCAGCATGTTTTTGGAGTGTGGGAGGAAACCGGAGTACCCGGAGGAAACCCACGCAGGCACAGGGAGAACGTGCAAACTCCAGGCAGGTAGTGTCGTGGTTGGGATTCGAACCAGTGACCCTTCTTACTGCTAGGCGAGAGTGCTACTCACTACACCACTGTGCCCCCCAGAACATCAGCTATTCCATCCCTACCTCTCTGCCTGCTGACCTTGAACTAAATGAGAAGAAGAGATACTCAAAACCACAAAAAAAATTTCAAAACTCTCCCCACTCCATACGTCCAGAGACATATGGATTGTCAATCAGAGACAGGTAGCCTAAAGGCAAGCATCTTCTGCTGTGTTCTCTCTTTATAAAACCCAAAATGAGGAGATAATCCTGTATTATGGGAACTGCCTTTATACATTTTTATTTGAAAGGAAACAATAATAGAAATACAACTTTATTTTAAAAGCATTAAACCTGGAACATAAAAAAGTTGCAAAAACGTTCATACTTTTCCTTTGAAGAGTTTACTAATTCCATTGAACTTTATATGAATACATTTTTTACATGTTACAATATACAGCAGCAATATAAGTTCTCAAAAAAAGGATCCAGCATTTTTCAATAAAAAGCCATCCTTGAAGTCCAGATGATGTCATCAGTCTGCTGCAGGCAGGAAGAAGGATTTTCTCAGTCTACACTCTATTAGTGATCAGAATGCAACATGTAACTTTTTAGCAAGTCCCATAGTTTTTCTGTGCCAGACATTGGTGAACACAGCAAAAAACTGCACAGGAACCAGAATTTAAACGATTGTGTCATCACTGAGCCAACATCACAGTCCAGGAAGTAGGTGATGACCCCGAAGGATGCCTAAAAAAAGATGGCGGTGTCCTTCTGGAAAGAATAACAGAAGAATGCATTGTTGAGGGGAGTACTGCGATCTCTGTGAGAGATAATAAATACCTGAAAGTAGTATAATGCTGACCGCACACCAATGACGCCACCTCTTTATAAAATCTTTATTAAACCATGACAACATACAAAGGGGGTTATTTACCAAAGGCAAATCCACTTTGCACTACAAGTGCACTGCAAGTGCATTTGGAAGTGTAGTTGCTGTAAATCAGAGGGGGACTTGAAAGGAAAATAAAAAACAGCATTTTTGCTTGCACGTGATTGGATGATAAAATCAGCAGATCTTCCCCTTATTTCAGAGCTTCCCTACAGATCTACAGCGACTGCACTTCCAAGTGCACTTGTAGTGCAGAGTGGACTTGCCTTTAGTAAATCAACCCCAAAGTGTCCCCGCCCATGGATTGCACCTCCTTCACACTTTTCACCCTGATGAGCTTATTCAAAGGATTGGAGTGGTCAGTAAGGGGGAGGTTATATAGCAGCTACTCCCTCTCCTACGAATAAACCTATCAAGGTAGAACACATCAAGGAGGGGTGGTTTCTGGGCAGGGACACTGTGTCTGTCTGCTATTCATGGCTTAATACAGATTTTACAAAGAGGTGATGTCATCGGTGTGTGCCAGCATTATATTGTTTCCTGGGCTCCTCAGCCAGCACCTGGCCAACAGTTGGAGAGAGGGCATCAGTCCACAGTGGTGTCATTGGGTCTAACTTCTTGGCAGTGTTACTCTACTAACCAATAATTGCATTATGCTATCAAAATAAAGTACATTTGCGCATCATGTTAAATGTCTTTTACTGTGTAACATGCGATTGTACTCCTATCTATTGTAAGTAGTTTTACCTCTATTAAAAGCTGAAATTTCTAAACTACTAAACTTCTAAAATAAAGTGCATGTGCACTTCATATTATCATCCAATCAAGTGATAAAGCAATTAACTCCATTACTCCTTGATGACGCTCTATTGGACGAAACACATCGGGTGGAGCTACAGCGCTGATGTTATCACGCCCGCCGGGGTGTTAAATGTGTTTTACTGTGTAACATGCGATTGTACTCCTATCTTATTGTAAGTAGTTTTACCTCTATTAAAAGCTGAAATTTCTGAACTACTACATTAGAGTTCCTCCTCTGTTTTCATCCCATACTTAGTTTGATGTGGACTTCGTGGTTGTGTGGTAACTCTCTATCCTAGTGGGATACTTCCATTAACCTCCCTGGCGGTATGATTATTTCGGATTTTAGGTGCTGAAAACGGTACAATTATTTTGCATGGAAATTTGGCGTTTTATATTGTAGGCCTGTAATTCTTAATAATAGCACACTTAAATCTGTCCACCAAAAGTCTAGTAGACATCCCGGGTATGATAAAGTTTGAAACACAAAAACATAAATTATAATATAATAAATAAATATAAATAATTTTAAAAAACAATAATAAAATAAATTTCCCCCACGGTTCACTCAATTCTGCCAGTGTTCTAATTTACTATTGCTGCCGTAAAGGGACACTTTTTGGTTGCTATGGACAATCTCCAGTTTCCAGGCAGAAAGAACAGTATATATCATATAAAACTGCATGCAGGGCACTGGACAAAGCACTGGGGAGTGGGGACATAAGGGATGTGAAATAATTTCATACAGTACTGTAATTTGCAAGATTACAGTACTGTATGTGTTATGATTTTTAATTTTTTTAATTTGCCGCCAGGCTCCACCCCCGTGCGTCGCGACACTCTCAGGGAACGGAGCCCGGCACAGAGAGGCTTCGGAGGAGGACAGAGCCCGCAGACACAGCGGGGGGGCATCACAGGATCCTGGGGACAAGGTAAGTAACACCGCACCAGGATCCTGCAATGTAGGTTTGGGGTTACCGCTAATGGTGCTGAAATTTAACCCCGAGCCACACTCGGGAAAACCGTCAGGGAGGTTAAGTGCAGCCAGACCTCCATCTCTGGGGTCTAACCAGCTGGTAAGTGGCCTGTGAGTGTGGTGTGCACCTGGGTGTGAAGCATTGTTCACTCACATTGGATTACTGGATCTTGATGACACATACACTATATTGTCAAATGTATAGGGACGCCTGCCTTTACACGCACATGAACTTTAATGGCATCCCAGTCTTAGTCCGTAGGGTTCAATATTGAGTTGGCCCACCCTTTGCAGCTATAACAGCTTCAACTCTTCTGGGAAGGCTGTCCACAAGGTTTAGGAGTTTGTCTATGGGAATGTTTGACTATTCTCCCAGAAGAGCATTTGTGAGATCAGGCACTGATGTTGGACGAGAAGGCCTGGCTCGTGTGTGTGTAAAGGCAGGCACCCCAATACTTTTGACAATATAGTGTATGTGTGCTTTATCACTTTATTTGGATAATAATATGATTTGCACATGCAATGCACTTTATTTTGATGATTGGTTTATTATATTTATATGTGGATATATGTGAGTGCAGCTATCACTAAGGAATGATTTCACTTTATTATTTTGACACTTTGCACAATCACTCTCAGTGTATTAGTGTTACTCTTATGTATTACTTAGTATGCTGATCGTAGCATTAAAAATGAATCTGATGCTAGTTGCAAAGCTGCTATACAAGCCCTAACCCTCAAACAATATGAAAAACAAATATTGCATATAAAACCGGTGTGATTGAGGCCCCTTTCACACGGGCTTTCCGATCAGGTGTGTCTGTCAGTTATCAGGTGGACTGGATTGGATATTCCATACACCCCTATGGGGCAGTGGATATCAGAGGTGACATGACCGCTGACACTCGCTGCTATCCGATCCTGTCCATGAAATCCAGACGGATGGAAACCCTATTTTCCATCTATCTTTGCAGATCGGATGGGATTGAATTGGGTGAAAACAGACAGGCGGTCCGTTTTCATCCGATTTCCTCATAGAGGACAGCAGGGCTCTAACAGGTCCATCTCTGCTCAGAGAGTGGAGAAGGACCTGTCATCCACCTGCTCGGCAGGGATCAGCAGATCGATCCCCCGCTGAGCAAAGCGGAGTCCGTCGGGTGGATTGTTCGTGTGAAAGGACCCTAGAATTAAACCAATTCAGTGCCAGATCAATATATAAAGTGCTAGTGCATTAAAGACAGTAATAAAGTCCTGAACTTAGGAAGTTAGGAGTTAGAATTCAGCCCAGACACTGTGAAATTTAGCATATCTGATGCTAGGTCTGCTATTTCGAAGATCACATATTTAGGACATAGAAAATCTGCATGACAAAAGTTTCCGTAACGATGCCTTAAATTCACTGTTCCTTAAGCTGTAGATGATTGGGTTTAACATTGGTATGGCTACTGTATAGACCACAGAGGCCACTCTGTCCGCCTCCATTGAATGACTACTTCCCGGTCTCAGGTAGATGAAGAATAGGCTTCCGTAGTAAAGCGTAAACACTACAAAGTGGGAAATACAAGTAGATGCGGCTTTACTTCTGCCATGTTCTGGACGGATCTTGAGTAGAGAATGGATAATGAAAAAGTAGGAAATGATGACCACAAGAGCCGAGCCGCCCTCGTTGAATCCACAGAAAGTGAATAAGATCAATTCATTGACGGACGTATCCGAACAAGAGAGTTTCAACAGAGGTGGCATATCACAGAAAAAGTAACTTATTTCAGTCTTACAAAAGGTCAGGCGAAAAGTAAAACAAGTGTGAAATAAGGACTGGATGAGGCCATTCAGATAAGCCCCAAGGATGAGCCAGGCACAGAACCTCATGGTCATTATGGCCGGATACCGCAAGGGATTGCAGATGGCAAGGTATCGATCGTAAGCCATGATGGCAAGGAGTACGCTCTCAGATGTGATCAGCACTGCGAAGAGGAACATCTGAACTACGCACGCCGAATAGGTGATGGATTTGTCTTTCATTAGGAAGGTAGAAAGCATTTTGGGGGCTATTACTGTAGAATAGATAATGTCTAAAAATGCAAGATTTCCTAAAAAGAAATACATCGGCTTATGCAGGCCGGTGTTAAAGAATGTAACGGCTATAATGCAAATATTGCCCAATAGCGTGAAGACATAGATCATGAGAAACACAATAAACAAGACGACCATGAGATCATTGCGGTTTGTAAACCCCAGTAGGATAAAACTGGTGACCACTGTTTGGTTCCTCTCCATTGTCCCATGTAGTCTGTTCCGTTTCTAAAGAATTCCCTACAAAGGCAAATTTGCGTAAAAATTCATGAAGGTCATTTAGAATTTCATTTTGGTGAAGGCTTTGGGCTCACTTGGTATTGGGTGGGGTGTGACCACATGTTAACGCTGAATCTGCATAAAGGCCTAATGCATAATGACCAGGAAATAAATGTCCTTTTGTGCTTTAATGCTTGTTGAACTTGGTTGGAGTGCAGGGTGAGCTTTGGGATACTCCGAATTTAGTGCACAAGCAAATAGAGGACACTCTTTGCCCTATCTGTTCTCTATACAGGGTAACTTCTCTTTTGCCAGATGCCAGGGGAACACCACTGGCTACAACTGTGTTTCATTTTATGATTGCTTTTGTACATTTTCTGATTCTGATTCAGGAGGGGCTTTAAAAGGCACCGAATAATTAACTTAAAAAAAAAAAAAAAAAAAAAAAAGTCAAAGTACAATTTTTTTTAATAGTTAAATATTTTTTTTTCCCAAACTTTTTATTGCATAAGTTTACAGCAAAAGTATTTATACAATTTCCATTACAGTAATTACATGCCAAATCCTTTTACCTACACCATTTAATATAACACTAATGCCCTGTACACACGATCGGACTTTCTGACGGAACATGTGCGTTCGGAGCTCCTTGTAGGAAATTCCGACCGTGTGTAGGCTCCATCCGACTTTTTCCATTGGAATTTCCGACACACAAAGTTTGAGAGCTGGATCTAAAATTTTCCTACAACAAAATCCGTTTGCGTAAATTCCGATCGTGTGTACACAATTCTGGTGCACAAAGTGCCACGCATGCCCAGAACCAAACAGAAGAGCCGCACTGGCTATTGAACTTCATTTTTCTTGGCTCGTCGTACGTGTTGTATGTCACCGCGTTCTTGACGTTTGGAATTTCCAACCAACTTTGTGTGACCGTGTGTATGCAAGACAAGTTTGAGCCAACATCCGTCGGTAAAAATCCGATGGATTTTGTTGTCGGAATGTGCGATCGTGTGTACAGGGCATAATACATTTCCCATGTTATTACCCTGTTGCAACCATAGTACAACTTCACCTTCCTTCACCTTCCTTATTAGGTGTCCCTCTGTGCTCATACATAATTTTCCCATACGGTATTATCTGGTTAACTGCTCTAATCCATTGGTTTATAGTCAGGGCCATTGGTTGAATCCATCTTAACGATATTTGTTTACGTGCCATAAATAATGTTTCTTGTAACATAATCCTATTATATTCCGACCTTTATTCCACCTCTAGTAGTCCCAGTACACATACTTCCAAGGTATATGATGCCTCCCTGTTCATAATACTTGTCAATTTATCTACCATGTGTTGCCAATATTCAGCTATTTCAGGACATGACCACATCAAATGTATAAAATCCGCCTCTGGATAGTGGCAGCGTCTACAATCAGACGAGGTCATTCTTCCAATTCTATGCACTTTCTGAGGGGTAAGATATGTTTGATGGACAATATACAATTGAATTAGCTTATTATTAATAGCAGGAGACACTCCCATATGCAACAAACAAATCCTACCCCACTTCTCTTCTATCATGTCAGGGAGCACTTCCTGCCATTTATCTCTTATTTTAAGTGGCACACCACTTAACTTGGCCCTCAACAACTGAGAATATAGAACAGATATTGGACCTTTTGGTCCTGGTGATCGTAATATACCTATTAAAAGATACTTACCCTGTTTCCCCGAAAATAAGACCTAGCGTGATTGTCGGTGATGGCTGCAATATAAGCCCTACCCCCAAATAAGCCCTAGATAAAGTCCTTGTAGGTCTTGTTTTCAGGGTAGGGCTTATTTTCAGGGAAACAGGGTAGGTATTTGGGGGGTAGGGCTTATATCGCAGCCATCACCGACAATCACGCTAGGTCTTATTTTCGGGGAAACAGAGTAGATACTTTAGGGTCTTGATGTCCAAACCGAGCCTGAATCATATATCTTAGCTGTAGGTATGTATAAAAAAAACACTTATGGGGGATATCATATTGTTGACTTAAAAATTTAAATGTTTGCAAATTTTTATGATCATATATGTGTTTTAATGGAACCATTCCCCTCTTCCTCCAAAATTCACTCTCTAAAGACATATTCAGTTGCTCTAAAGAGGGGTTATTCCACATGGAGGTCTCTAGTGGGGTATCTCTGAAACCTATTCGTTTTTTTACCTCTCTCCATACTGCTCTAGCCAATATTACTATACTGTAGGTATCGTTGTTCTAGGTAAACAGTTGATTTTGGCTTCTAACCCAATCAATAGGTCTTTCACCTGTAGTATCTCCAGTAAATGTCTTTCCACCCCATTTTTTTTTATCTTGCATCACCCATGTCTTCAGATGTTTCAATTGCCCCGCTAAGTAATATAGATAAATATCTGGGAGTGCAAGCCCAGCCTCGGTCTTTGGCCTTTGTAATGTTGTTCATTTCAGTTTGCATCTTTACTTTGCCCATATAAATCTTATGAAGTAAGAATGTAGCTTTTGAAATAGGAGCTTACGGGATGATGACTGGGGAATGCGAAAAAATATACAGTATAAACATTTTAGTAAAATTATGATTTTAATTAATCCAATTCTTCCTGCTACTGATATGGGCAATTTCTTACATACTATCAGCTTTTCCCTAATGTTATCCATCAAAGGATTAACATTAATTGCTATTAATTCCTTGGATTGAAGAGTGATATGTATTCCCAGATATTTAAATGAGTCTACCACTTTAAGCGGTGAATGGGCCCAATCATCTCCTATATTTTGATGTAAAGGCATTAACACTGACTTTTGCCAATTAATTCTAAGGCCTGAATAAATCCCATAATCCTCTATTATTCTCATTGCTTCTCTAATGCCCCGTACACACGGTCGGACTTTGTTCGGACATTCCGACAACAAAATCCTAGGATTTTTTCCGACGGATGTTGGCTCAAACTTGTCTTGCATACACACGGTCACACAAAGTTGTCGGAAAATCCGATCATTCTGAACGCGGTGACATAAAACACGTACGCCGGGACTATAAACGGGGCAGTGGCCAATAGCTTTCATCTCTTTATTTATTCTGAGCATGCGTGGCACTTTGTCCGTCGGATTTGTGTACACACGATCGGAATTTCCGACAACAGATTTTGTTGTCGGAAAATTTTATATCCAGCTCTCAAACTTTGTGTGTGGGAAAATCCGATGGAAAATGTGTGATGGAGCCCACACACGGTCGGAATTTCCGACAACACGCTCCGATCGGACATTTTCCATTGGAAAATCCGACCGTGTGTACGGGGCATAAGTGTGTTCTGTGTGTCTCCCATGTATAAAATAATATCGTCCGCATATAGTCAAGGATGTTCTGTCCTTCCCCCTATAGTTATACCCCTATAGAATTTGGACTGTCTAAATTTCAAAGCAAGGATTTCTATTACAATAGCAAATAAATGCGGAGATAAAGGACACCCCTGCCTTGTTCCTCTATATAATCTAATCGGGGGAGACATTCATCCATTTACCAGAAGGCTTGATCCCGGCGTCCTATACAATAACTTAATCCATTTCTTAAAACCTTCGCCAAATCCAAATTTTTTCGGAGAGCCCCGCAAAAACAACCACTCCACTGAGTCGAATGCCCAACGACGCCAGGGGGAGGGGTAGAGAAGGAAGCGCTTACTTCTCTACCCCTCTCTCATCCATCACAGAGCCAGCTCTCTGAGGACAGCAGCCGCCTTGCTTACCAGCGTATTTTAACCATTAGGAAAAAGGGAAACTCAAACTGCGCTACGGTAAATTGAAAAACTATAGCCCATTCAAAATTGACAAATAAATAAATAAATACGTGAAAAACAGAAGCAATTCTCCTGTATAACATAAACACAGTGTACAACAATTAAAAAACCTAGAATCGCACTAAACATATAAGAGAATTTGTGTCATCATACACTGACCAATCAAATGAACGGTCATATACCTAGTGAGTAGAAAAATGAACAAAAGTGTACAAATTAAGAATGATTAAATATTGGGCACCCCACCTAATCATGTGGGAATGTCACACCAATATTCCAATGGCAGTGTAATAAGCAAAAATTGTAAATAATATTGTGCCATTCTGCTTTTTATGTAAGTGCATTACTTTTTTACCTTTAATAAACAAGAAGATTTTAGACTATGGAGCGTTTATTTCTCTTTCCGCCATGTATATCCATCCTCGACCCCACAATGGTATAAGGAGAACTTTGAATGTTAGGTGCCCTGTTGAGGAGCTTTGGAGATCACAGCATCATCCCCACTTCACTGATAACAGCTGATCCATTTGATGTGCCCTGCAAGGTTTCTCTGTACACAGGCTTCCCGTGATCCTCTGTAGTGGGGGATCGTGGGCTTCTGGTAAGCAGTTACCCCTTACTCACCGGTGGTGGATTTCCTTCACAAGTTTTTCTATCATCTGTAAAAGACACTTTTGTATGGTTGGACTTTTTAATCACGGGGATAACGCCTTCAGGCTTTTCTGGACACTTACCTGCGGTTATTTACAATTTTTGCTTATTACACTGCCATTGGAATATTGGCGTGACATTCCCACATGATTAGGTGGGGTGCCCAATATTTAATCATTCTCAATTTGTACACTTTTGTTCATTTTTCTACTCACTAGGTATATGACCGTTTATTTTAACCATTACATTACCGGTTACCACTTAACCCTTGAACTTCCAGCCTGTCCCCTATGAACTAAGTTGCTAAGCCCTTTATATCTCCTGTTATATATGGACTTGTGTGTTTGCGCTTACAGTTACCAATACTCTGTTTGTCAACGACGCCAGGGGACCCGACTCGGGAGCCTGCTCGCTTAGCTGGACCATCAATTGTGTTCTTCCAATGTTTATTGAAGTTGATTTCCCCGGGACAATGCCTGTCTGGTCATCATGGATGATAGAGTGGATCACTGTATTTAGTCTTCCCGGTAAAATTTTTGCCAGAATTTTAAAATTACTGTTTAAGAGTGAAATTGGCCTATATGAGGAACATTCGTTCCCGTCTTTACCTGATTTTTAAATTGATACTATTTGTGCTTCGTCCATTGACTTTGGCAATTCTCCTTGTTCAAAGGCCCGAGTGTAGACCCCTGTCAACACAGGTGCTATTATATCAATGTATTTTTTAGGAAGTTTTATACAGTGGTATCTCATCCGGGCTTGGTGACTTGTCAACTGCCAGGGACAAAATTGCCCTTCTAACCTCTACCTCTGTTATCTCTCCATCCATCATCCTCGCTTGCTCATCCGTAATTTTGGGGGATTCTATTTCATTCAGGTACTCCTCCACTTCTATCTCTGTGCCGTTAAACGAAGAGGTATACATTGTAACATAGTATTTATAGAAGCAGGTTATTATCACCGCTGTATCCCTTACTTTTTCCCCTTTCTCATTCCTGATTTTAAGAATTGATGGAGATGCTTTTTGTTGTTTGGCTAAAAAATCCAGTAATGCCCCCGGTTGATTCCCCTGCTCATAATGTTGTTGGCTGCAGGGGAAATTCTCCCACTTAGCATTAGCAGCTGACTGATTTTTATATTGAAGTTGAAGGGATTCCAATTCCCTCTGTTTATTACTTGTAGGGTTTAATATATATTCCCTCTCTGCCTGTGCACATTTTCCTGCTAACTCCTCCTCCTCTTGTCTTGTTACACGTTTTAAATATGAAATCGTTGATATCAATACTCCCCTGAGATATGCTTTAACCGCTTCCCGGACCAGCCGCCGCAGTTACACTGCGGCAGGATGGCACTGCTGGGCAAGCCATCGTAGCTGTACGTCGGCTCTTTAAGACACTTTAGCCGGTGTGCATGCGCTCGCTGCCTGTCCCCGGAGCCGATACTCGTGCCCGGCGGGCGCGATGATCGTCGGGCACCCGTGATTGCTCGTGGCAGAGCAAGAACCGGGATCTGTGTGTGTAGACACACAAATCCCAGTGCTCTCAGGGGAGAGGAGACCGATCGTGTGTTCATACTAAGTATGAACACCGATCGGTCTCCTCCCCTAGTCAGTCCCATCCCCCCTACAGTTAGAACACACATAGGGAACACAGTTAACCCCTTGATCGATCCCTAGTGTTAACCCCTTCCCTGCCAGTGACATTTATACAGTAATCAGTGGCTATTTTTAGCTCTGTCACTGGTCCCAAAAAAGTTTTAAAAGTGCCAGATCTGTCTGCCGCAATGTTGCAGTCACGATAAAAATCGCTGATCACTGCCATTACTAATAAATTCAAATAATAAAAATGCCATAAATCTATCCCCTATTTTGTAGACACTATAAACCAATCAATATACACTTATTGTGATTTTTCTTAAAAAAAATATGTAGAAGAATATATATATATAACTAAGGAAAAAATTTGTTTTAAAAAAAAAAAAAAAAAAAAATTGGGATATTTATTATAGCAAAAAGTACAAAATATTCTGTTTTTTTCAAAATTGTCACTTTTTTTGTTTATAGCGCAAAAAATAAAAACCGCAGAGGTGATCAAAAACCACCAAAAGAAAGCTCTATTTGTGGGGAAAAAAGGACATCAGTTTTGTTTGGGTACAATGTCGCACGACCAGTTAAAGCGACGCAGTGCAGTATCGCAAAAAATGGCCTGGTCAGGAAGGGGGTGAATTCTCCTGGGGCTGAAGTGGTTAAACGTGTCCCAGAAAAAGCCACCTCCTTGACTACCGATATGTGCCTCCAGAAACATCTCCAGTTGTCAGGGCTGGGCTCAGCCCTTCCTTCTCTGAGCTGGCCGCTCACCTGTCGGCTAATTGCCAGCTCCCATCTCTCTCCACAGTGACTCAGCTGTTGATGATATCCTGCTCGTCAGTCCTGCCTACTTAAGCCGTCCAGCCCAGATGATCTCTGCCTTCGCCTTGGTCACATCTCTAGAGACGCTCTCCTGTGTTCCTGAATCCTGTTAAAGACTTGCTTGGCTGACATTCCTTCTGGCTCCAGATCCTGCTTGCTGTCCTACTACGCTCATCTCTGGCTCCCTGACGTTTTGGCTTGTCTGACTATCCATTCCGGTTCCTGAACTCTGGCTATGTTTTGACTACGTTTACTCTGTTTACCTTTTTTTATTATTAAACAAGTGAGATTTAACTGTACTTCTGTCTCAGTCTGATTCATGGTTTCTGACACCAGTTGATCCAGAATCCGATCATTGGGACCAATCTGGGGCAGCCAAAAGGGCTGTATCCTTCCGTCTTCCCTTGGGGCCTATTATAATTTTAGCAAGTAGTGGTGAGTGGTCATAAATTCTACGTACTAAATACTCTACTGACTGAATCAATGGAAGCACTTTGTCATTACCCAACAGGAGAGCTATCCGTGATAAGTACCTCTCTGGATAGCACCTGGGTGCGGTCCGCACCCCCTACACCCCCATAGCAACACCACTGGCTACAACTGTGTTTCATTTTATGATTGCTATTGTACATTTTCTGATTCTGATGCAGGAGGGGCTTTAAAGGCACCAAATAATCAACTTCACATGTTGGTAAAAAAAAAAAAAGTAAATTTTTTTTAATAGTTAAATTATTTGGAAGGGCAAATGTGCAATATTAAACCTTCTGCTACTCTCATGAAGAAGATTAAGTGCGAAACACGTTAAATCAAAAGACCACCTCCTTATGTCTTGTGATGTTGTGGGGGGTTTGCGGTAGTTTCTGAGTGAGTTCAGTCCAATCTAGAGATTCTAGTGTAGAGCTTGCTGGCTCACTTTTATTTTAAAAACAAATGGAAAGAGTTCACAGAGAAATGGAGAAAATCCATTTCCCACCCGGGAGGTTCCACCATCAGCATCATCAGACAATCTGTTAACATTTTAATAATGACAAATAGAAAAAAAAATATTTTTTTTTTATATTTTGGATTAACTACTATAATCTGGGGATGTGTATAATTTGGTGAGTTTCACGCTTGCAAAAATGTACAAGAAAAGGCATTATTTTCCATTTTCTCACTATTTTTAATTGTGAAAACAATAGTAATAAAATATATGTAGACGAACCTGCTACGTATGTGTCATGATGAATACGTTAGGACAGACTACCACAGAAGCTAAAAGGTAGAAGGCACAAAACAGGCACCCTTAAATACAAAAAAAGAAAGGCTTGAGATTCAAGAAAAGTTTAAGGAGGAAAATGATCTGCAAATAAATTGGTAATAATGCATTATAATAAATAGAATAAATTGGTATATTTATCACATACATCAAGGTTTGAGTCTCTGTGATTCTGCTCTAAATTGGAGGAAATACCATTAAATATCAGAAGCTTTAAAAAAATGAAACAAAATATATTAATAGCTTAAAATACATAGTAAAGTATTAATATTATTTTTTTTTTATAAGATGAAATATAATTCTGCCAGTGTATGACACAATTGTAGCCAGTTAAACTAAAAAGCCTAATGCCCTGTACAGACGACCGGTTTTCCCATCGGAATAAACACTGAGGGTTTTTCCGACGGAGTTCCGACGGAATTCCGCTGAAACTGTCTTGCGTACACGCGCTCACACCAAAGTCCGACCGTCCAGAACGCGGTGACGTACAGCACGTACGACGGGACTAGAAAAGGGAAGTTCGAAAGCCAGTAGCCAATAGCTTCCATCTCGTACTTGCTTCAGAGCATGCGTCGTTTTTGGTCCGTTGGAACAGCATACAGACGATCGGTTTTCCCGATAGGAATTGGTTCCGTCGGAAATATTTAGAACATGTTCTATTTCTAGGTCCGTCAGAATTTTCGACGGAAAAAGTCTGATGAGGCCCACACACGATCGGAATAGACAATGAAAAGCTTCCGTCTGACTTTTTCTGTCGGACATTCCGCTCGTGTGTATGGGGAATTAGAAGTGCTGAGCTAGTAATACTTACAACAATTATTAATTTCAGTTATTTTAAGCCATCGTCTGCTCAAAAACAGTTGTTCAAAACAGCAAAAGGCAAATAAAAATTCATAGAACTGATCTGATTTTCCGACAGGACCTAGTAGCCCTTTTCCATGAAAATGACCATTTATTGTTTGAGATGATAATTTATTGCAACCAGCTTCTAAAAGATAAGATCTTCAAAATAATTATTATCATATTACCTAAAAAGTACTGTGTTTCAACCCCGCAAGTTGTAGTAGACTAATGTCATTCAAGTGATTTATTATTATTATTCTGTTAGTTATTAGTATTGTATATTTTGTGTGAAATTGGTGTATATAATATGGTTGAGGACTACATGCAATTTGGTAAAAACCTGGATCCTTCCTTATGGTGGTTCTTTTAGAACACCACTTAAGACATTGTGCTGACATGATGATTTATATACACTATATTACCAAAAGTATTGGGATGCCTGCCTTTACACACACATGAACTTTAATGGCACCCCAGTCTTAATCCATAGATTCAATATTGACCTGGCCCACCCTTCTCAAATCATTTGGTGGAGGGGGGATTATGGTGTGGGGTTGTTTTTCAGGAGTTGGCCTCCTAGTTTCAGTGAAGGGAACTCTTAAGGCATCAGCATTCCAAGACAATTTCATGCGCCCAACTTTGTGGGAACAGTTTGGGGATGGCCACTCCCTGTTCCAACATGACTGCGCACCAGTGCACAAAGCAAGGTCCATAAAGACAAGGATGAGTGAGTTTGAGGTGGAGGAACTTGACTGGCCTGCACAGAGTCCTGACCTCAACATGATTGAACACCTTTGGAATGAATTAGAGCGGAGACTATGAGCCAGGCCTTACTGTCCAAAATCAGTGCCTGACCCCACAAATGTGCTTCTGGAAGAATGATCAAACATTCCCATAGACACACTCCTAAACCTTGTGGACAGCCTTCCCAGAAGAGTAGAAGCTGTTATAGCTGCAAAGGGTGGGCCAACTCAATATTGAACTTAGTCTGTAGAGACTAAGACTGGGATGCCATTAAAGTTCATGTGCGTGTAAAGGCAGGTGTCCCAATACTTTTGGTAATATAGTGTATTTTTTAATGCACTTTAATTAGACTTTTGATATGCCTTATAACATATTGATGTTAATGGGCTTCCCATTGCTACTTTGGGTTTTAACTGAGGAATAACTGGAAGCCCTGAAAATGCAAGCACCAAGGTATTACAAATATCCAATTAAAGTGCATTTAAAATAAATATATATATATTATAAAAAATATATATTAAAAAATTATATATATATATATATATATATAAAATATATGCTATTAAATATATTGTTATTTATATATGTCATTAAATATATTGTTATTTATATATTCTTTAACTATTTAGTATTTTTCCTTTTTCAATTAAAGTTTTCCCTTTGACATATTTAATCCTAATGTTCATCAAATGGATATGTTCCCTGTTTTCTGATACTGTGAACGTTGTGTAAAAAAAAAATAATAAAAAATTGAATTATTTTATTAAATAAAGAATATAAAAAAAAGAAAACACGCAGCATGCAGGCTTTTCTAATTAGGCGGTAAATGCTTTCCAAAGAAAATGGACTGTAAAATCTGTAAAACCTTCTGTTCTGTTAAACCTGGAATGTATTTAGTTGTTTCAAATTAAAAGTTCATTTAGGTTTAAAAAAAAACAACTAAATTTTGCCTTCCTTGTTGTCTTATATACATTTATTTAGAAAGGTGAACTTTACCAAAATATCCAGATTTTTTTTTTTTTTAAAAAGACGAAAAAAAAAAAAAAAATGGGGGAAATGAAAACTCAGTTTTTACTGGTGAAGACAGAAAGACAATCACATTTACAGCTAAATTATAATGCCTCCATGTGTTTCTATTGGTATTCAGGCTGACAATATGACCATAATGTTTAATGCTGTAACATACTGTACACAGTTTATTGACCATTTTATGCGGTACTGTATGTGGAGAGTATGCTGGTATAGCTGTACAATATGCACCTACCTGCAAACCTGGACACATGGCATTGCTCACTGCTGAAGAAATCCGCAGTCTGTTCTTTATCGGTTTTGCCTTCTGCTCTTCTGTCATTGTCTCTCCCAAAGGAAAAGCTTCTACCAGACAACAGATGTCACTGGAGAAATTGAATTTGTTCCATCTGCATGAACCATGCTGAGCCTCCCAGGGGCTTCCAGCGATTGCCGGTTACAACTGTTAAACTATTAAAAGTTTTACTAAAATGTTAAAAGTTTTACTATATTAGTTTTTGAAAGTTACAAAGTAAAATGTCAAGAAAAGAGTTCACAGAACTCAGAAGATAAGGCTAGTCATAGATGGGCAGGAGCCTTCCCAAAAGAACTCAGAAGATAAGGCTAGTCATAGATGGGCAGGAGCCTTCCCAAAAGAACTCAGAAGATAAGGCTAGTCATAGATGGGCAGGAGCCTTCCCATAAGAACTCAGGAGATAAGGCTAGTCATAGATGGGCAGGAGCCTTCCCATAAGAACTCAGGGGATAAGGCTAGTCATAGATGGGCAGGAGCCTTCCCAAAAGAACTCAGGAGATAAGGCTAGTCATAGATGGGCAGGAGCCTTCCCAAAAATGCCAGACAAGAAGACATCAGCTTGACATCCTATATGCTGGAAACTGGTGTTTGGTTAAATATACCGTATATACAGTAAAGACCAAACTTTTTGGGGATAGATTTTTCTTAATTTCCTTTCTTGTGAAGGCAACAGGAAGTCAGAAGAAATCTCTTTAAAGCAGTGTTTCTCAACCTTTTTTTCAGTCAAGGCAACCTTCAAAAATGATGGACAATCTCGAAGCACCCTTTAAAATTCATGGACAGTCTGGAGGCATCGCATTCTAAAATGTAAAAACTATTCTAATGCCGCGTACACACGAGCGGACTTTCTGGCAGACTTGGTCCGGACCTAGAAATAAAACATGTTTCAAATCTTTCGACGTACTCAAGTCGGGTCGAAAAATCCGCTTGTCTGTATGCTAGTTTTACGGACTAAAACCGACGCTAGGGCAGCTATTGGCTACTGGCTATCAACTTCCTTATTTTAGTCCGGTCGTAAGTCATCACGTACGAATCCGTCGGACTTTGGTGTGATCATGTGTAGGCAAGTCCGTTCGTTGGGAAAGTCCGTTGGTAATCCGCCCAAAGTCCGTTGAATAGTCTGTCGGACCAGTCCGGTCGAAAAGTCCACTCGTGTGTACACGGCATAATAGTTTTACATAATGCAGCAACATCCACACAGGACATCCAACGTTAGAGGTGATTTATTCTTCCATAGCAAATACACTTTTGAAATCTGGTACTGACTAGTATTCCAATGTTTCTCTTCTCCCTCAGTTTTTCTCCATCACTCAGCTAATATGACCCCAATGCTGATGGAGAGGGGCAAGGAAGGATCAAAAAAGGATGCTATGCAGACGACTTACATTCTCCATATCAACTGATAATACCATTGGTTGTTAGGATGCTGGCTGCTAGAAGGTTGTAATGGTGCACAGTGAAAACCTATGTTTTTGTTTAACTAAAAGGCAGGCTTCATCCACACGCCAGCTTGTATATAATGTTTGGGCAATTTTTAGGCATTTTGCCAAGGCACCCCTGAAGAAACCTCAAGGGACTTCAGGGTGCCTGCCGACCCTGGTAGAAAAAGGCTGATCTAAAGTGACTGTCAGGGCTAGGCTCAGCCCTTCCTTCTCTGAGCTGGCCGCTCAGCTGTCGGTTAATTGCCAGCTCCTTTCTCACCTCAGTAACTCAGCTGTTGATGATCTGCTCGTCAGTCCTGGCTACTTAAAGCTGTCCAGCTCACTTCATCTCTGCCTTCACCTTTGGTCACATCTCAGAGACTTAAGCAGGCCATACACGGTCGAATTTCGAACAAATTTTCTTTTCAAAATCAGAAAGTTCGTTTTTTTTTGTGATCCGATGGTGCCACCATTGATTTTCGAAATTCGGCCGACCAAGCCTTCAATTTCACTGCATGTTGCTACAGAAAATAATTTTCTTGGCCGGGAATCTTCTTTTCTCTCCGTAAATTTTCTTTTCTTATTACATTTCTCGCACGATTCTCCCATCATTGATTAGAAAATCGTTAGTTTTTCTAAAAATTTCCAACATGTCCGATTCCTCAAATTTGATTTCCGCACGAAAATCGGCCGTTGTTGCAGCCCACTAATGATGCGAAATTCATACGAAAATTCTTTGATACGATTTTCGAAAGAAAATTCTTACGAAATTCGAACCGTGTATGGCCGGTTGAAGACTTGCTCAGCTGATGTCCCTTCTGGCTCCTGATCCTGCTTGCTGTACGACTACGTTGATCTCTGGCTCTCTGACATTGGCACTGGCTGACTACCTGATCTGGTTACTGAACTCTGGCTATGTATTCAATAGTTATGGGGTATTCCTGCGCTATTGTGAACGGGGTAAGGGAGAAAGGAGGAGGGAAGCCCAATCTCAATAAAACAAGGAAAAGCAGCCTACACCGAATGGGGTCCAGCCTGTCCCCAGTTTAACAGAAATGGAATAGAGTGTGGTGCTGCGCTAATCCCAATGAGATAGGCGTGTATTGGCTCTGTACTCGTGAGTGTCTTATAGTGCACCCAAATTTAGTCTTAGCAACTGTAACAGAGCGGTGGAAAGATGACCTAATGTGACAGTTGTATCATTATGTGTTGATGGTGTGTATAATCAAAAAAATCATAGTATAAATACACAGTAAATACTAATAAATATAACGTGCAAAGTGATTAGTGCTTGAACATCATAGTAGCAAACATAAATATATAGGTGAATAAATATAGCATAAATAAATAAAAATAAAAATAGCAGCTGGCTAAAACTATCACCAGTCGCCAACTAGCTTAATTCAATATAAATCAACACATTCATAAGTGCATATATAATCAAAGTGCATCCAGTGCAAGTTAAAATGTGGCTAAGTGCTTCAAAGTTCATTAATATGCATGCAACTCTTGTGTGCAAAATATTATCAGGTGCAGTGCTCCTTGCAGCGAAAAGCAATTAATCAAAGTCCATAAAACGTGTAATGACTTCCGTGCTAAACATAGGTGACAATAGTGGTCAATCTTCATGCAACAGTGTGCACATTGGTGGGCAGTGGCCCCTTACCTGAGGGTAATGGGGTAATCGCGTTTAGCCACTCAGAGGCATGGCGGCCTTTGTAGAGACCATGGGTATAATCTGCTATGGAGGATGGTGGAAATATGGTCCTATCCTGATCACTTCTCTTGTAGGGGCGTCTGGTCCTTTCAAGTAGTGTCCCGGGGTCACCCAGATAGATTAAGAAAGGAAGCCCACAATAGTGTAGTATTGTATGGAAGCATATCACTTTTATTACAATATAAAATTCAGTACTCACATCAAACGTATAAAAACCGGGTGGAGATCCGACGAGCGGCGAGCTCCTAATGCAATAACTGTCAGAGAGTGCCTGTCCCGTCCCTACGCGTGACGTCACGGTCACGTGACTTCTTCAGGGGATCCCCCAGTTTTCACGAAGCTTGATTTGAGAGGGGCATACAATCTCATCAGGATTAAGGAGGGTGACAAGTGGAAAACTGCGTTTAATACCAGATCATATCATTATGAGTATCTCGTAATGCCTTTTAGCCTTTGTAACGCTCCGGCAGTTTTCCAAGAGTTCATTAACGATGTCCTCCGAGATTTGTTGCAGTTATGTGTGGTGGTTTATCTCGACGATATTCTCATATTTTCCAAGTCCCTGGAGAGCCACCACACAGATTTCTGTTGTGTGCTTCAGAGACTAAGAGAGAACAATCTCTACTGTTAATTTGAAAAGTGTGAATTCCATTGTGAACAGGTTAAATTCCTGGGCATTTCCACTGCTGGTTTTTCGATGGACCCAGAGAAACTTTCAGCGGTCCTACAGTGGCCTCGACCCGTGGGTTTACGTCCTCTGCACCGTTTTCTTGGCTTTGCCAACTATTATCGGAAGTCTATTTGTAACTTCTCGTCTCTGGTCAAGCCCTTGACTGATATGACCAGGAAAGACGGCAACCCACAGAGTTGGTCTCCGGAGTCCATTAAAGCGGAGTTCCACACAAAAATGGAACTTCCGCTTTTCGGAACCCTCCCCCCCTCCGGTGTCACATTTGGCACCTTTCAGGGGGGAGGGGGGTGCAGATACCTGTCTAAGACAGGTATTTGCACCCACTTCCGGCATAGACTCCCATGGGAGTCTATGCCTCTTCCCGTCCCCACCGCGCTGTCTGCTGGGAACACACAGCTCCCAGGAGAGAGCGGGGACCACTAGGGACGCGCAGCGCGACTCGCGCATGCACAGTAGGGAACCGGGAAGTGAAGCCGCAACGCTTCACTTCCTGATTCCCTCACCTAGGATGGCGGCTGCAGCTGCCGAGAACCGAGCGGGTTCTCGGCGTCCCCTGCCGACATCGCTGGACCCTGGGACAGGTAAGTGGCCATGTATTAAAAGTCAGCAGCTGCAGTATTTGTAGCTGCTGGCTTTTAATATTTTTTTTTTTTTTTGGCGGTGTGGGTGAACCCCCGCTTTAAGGCCTTTGAGAGTCTCAAGGCTGCCTTTGTTTCTGCTCATGTGTTGGCACACCCTGATCCTATGTTGCCTTTTATCCTAGAAGTTGATGCTTCTGAGACTGGAGTTGGTGCCCTTCTGTCTCAACGTCCTAACTCTAAGTGTGCTATGCATCCGTGTGGCTACTTTTCAAAGAAATTGTCACCGGCAGAGTGCAATTACGAAATTGGTGACAGAGAGCTGTTGGCGACCATTTTAGCCCTGAAAGAATGGAGACATCCCCTTGAAGGTACCACTGTGCCTGTTCTCATTCTTACTGACCATAAGAATCTCAAATTTTTGTCTGAGGCTAAGCGCCTCTCTCCCAAAAGGGTGCGATGGGCTCTTTTCTTGTCGAGTTTTAATTACATTGTCTCATTCTTACCCGGTACTAAGAATGTAAGGGCTGACGCCTTGTCACGACAATTTTCCTCCACTTCCAAGATGTAGTCAGTTCCGGTTCCTGTGATTCCTCCTGTTCGTATTCTGGCTACGGTTCGCACCAATCTTACTTCTCCTTTGGGTGACAAAATTCTTGCTGCTCAGGTCGATGTTCCTCCTGAGAAACCTTGTGACCGCTGCTTTGTTCCCGAGAGTCTCCGTTCTGCTGTGCTCCAGACTTACCATTTTCCCAAGGCAGCTGGTCACCCTTGGAAGAATCAACTCTTTTGGGCCATTTTTTTCCCCAATTATTCTGGTGGCCTAGTCTACGTGCTGATGTAATTGCCTTCGTAGCTGCCTGTTCTGTGTGTGCTCAGAGTAAGACTCCACGACACCTTCCAGTGGGCCTCCTACAACCCATACCCAATGGAGAGAGGCCCTGGACCCACCTGTCTATGGATTTTATTGTGGAGTTACCCAACTCCCAGGGCAACACAGTTATCCTTATGGTGGTTGACTGTTTCTCGAAAATGTTGCATTGTATTCCACTCAAGAAGTTGCCTACTTCTAAGGAACTGGCTTCTATTTTTGCTCGGGAGATCTTCTGCTTACATGGGCTACCCAAGGTGATTGTTTTAGACAGGGGTAGTCAGTTTGTGTCTGGCAAGCCTTTTGTGTACAGTTGGGTATTCAGCTTGCTTTCTCCTCTGCGTATCACCCACAGTCTAATGGGGCCGCAGAACGAGCCAATCAGTCCTTGGAGCAATTCCTACATTGCTATATTTCTGACCATCATAACAGTTGGTCACAGCTATTACCATTGAGTTTGCTCACAATAGTGCCTTGAATTCAGCTTCCCGTTTGTCTCTGTCTATGGCGAACTATGGTTTCCAACCTGCCATGTTGCCTGCCTCGTTTGTTCTGCAGAGTATTCCTGCGTTAGAGGAGCATCTCCGTGGCCTTCGTTCCACCTGGGCACAAGTCCAGGAGGCTTTGCGACATGCTAATGATAGGTACAGACTCCATGCTGACCGCAGACTCCTGCCTGCGCATCCTACCAGGTTGGGGACAGAGTCTGGCTGTCGTCTCGCAACCTCCAACTTTGTGTTCCTTCATTGAAGTTTTTTCGGTTTATTGGGCCTTTCTGTATCTTTCGCCGGATTAACCCAGTGGCTTACGCGTTGGACCTTCCTCCTAGTATGCGCATTATTAATGTGTTTCATGTCTCCTTATTGAAACCTTTGGTCTGCAACCGCTTTACCACCTCAGTGCCACGTCCTCACCCTATACAGGTTGAGAACCATGAGGAGTATGAAGTACAATCCATTGTTGACTCCCATAGGTTCCATGGGTGCATACAGTACCTGGTGCATTGGAAGGGGTACGGTCCGGAGGAACGCTCTTGGGTCTCATTCTTGGACTTACACTCCCCTGTCCTCCTCCGTGATTTCCATAGACGTTTTCCCCTCAAGCTTGGTGGTCCTCTGAGAGGGAGGGGTCCTTGAGGAGGGGGTACTGTCAGGGCTGTGCTCAGCCCTTCTTTCTCTGAGCTGGCCGCTCAGCTGTCAGCTAATTGCCATCTCCTTTCTCTCCACAGTGACTCAGCTGTTGATGATCTGCTCATCAGTCCTGGCTACTTAAAGCCGTCCAGCTCACTTCATCTCTGCCTTCGCCTTTGGTCACATCCCAGAGACTTTCTCCTGCGTTCTTGTTGAAGACTTGCTCGGCTGACGTCCATTCTGACTCCTGATCCTTCTTGCTGTACTACTATATTGATTGCTGGCTCTCTGACATTGGCATTGGCTGACTACCCGATCTGGTTACTGAACTCTGGCTATGTATTGACTATGCTTACTCTGTTTACCTTTTTATTATTATTAAACAAGTGTGATTAACTGTATTTCTGTCTTGGTCTGATTCATGGTTTCTGACAGTGACCTAAATCTCCTTTTAGACAGCTGAAGATAACAGTCATCAGGTCAAATAGGAAAGCTGAATATCCTTAGTGGTGACACGGACATGTGGGTGGTTGCAGCTTGGTGTGGCGGCAATGACACACACAGTCCAGGTGCAATGTAAAGAACTTGTATTGAAGTAAAGCAAGACAGTTCACAACAAATCTGGTGTGAAGACAGCCCAAATGGGAACACTCACGAATTCCAACATCATGTAGAGAAGCAGGTCTGAGCCAAACTGACAGCGCCTGTTAGAAGTGGCAGAATGCAGCTTGACTGTCTCATGCCCAAGCAGGTAGTGGTCCAGAGGAGTTGCGAATTCTATACTTTCCCTTCTTATCTGGAACCTTTACCTGCCACTAGTACTATCCCTGATAGACGGGGTATCTGTTCCTACACTACCCACTCGCAATTGCACGCCAAAGCCTGGGGAGTAGGGACTTAAAAAGACTCTGCTGACACAAGATGGCCACTAAAGATCACCTGGATCCAGTGCAGCCAATTGGAACACTATTTCCAGGAACCAGGTAACCACAGAGAAACTAAGTTTCCCCTCACTTCCTCTGCAAGCTGTATTGCCACTCTGCGCAAGTTCCACCTACAGTAGAGGAAGCAGACTGCACCTGCCTACAGCAATAAAAACCTAACAGGAGTTCTAAACTCTAATAATTCCATCCAAATCTAAAAAAAAAAATACAAGTTAGATACAACTGAATTAGGTCATACATGTGATTAACTCTTCCTTTTTCTTACCGATCATGTGCCAGTGAAGTCTCTAGTGATGACTAGAAGGACAGTTGGTATGGACGGTGTGGTGGTGTGATACCCCACCAGTATTTGGATGCAGGATTCTCAACCAGGCAGGTTGAGGGGCTCCAGTTTATTTGCTTATTTTGGAGGAAACTGGCTTTTCAGTTTCCTCATTGTTTACTAAAGTCAACTTTGGGACCTGGAGCCAGGGGAATTTTGTAGCGATCCGGGTGGGATGAAATCCCCAGTCCTGGGTCCAGGCTTTGAGATCCACCAGCATACTGACTGGTCAGGTGTGTGTTTGGCTATTTGTAGACACCTGACCATAGTTCTGGGCTCCACCCTCCCCAGGAGTCCAGGCAAGCAAGGGAGAAGTGTGCATGTCTGCACAGGTCTGTCTGTCAGAGCAGACAGAGGGTCCAAGGCTGTGGGCTGGAAAAGGAAGCTGGAAAAGAGTGCTGAGGTACTGGGTGTACAGGAACTCTGTTATAGAGCCGAGAGGGCTGAAGCATAAGTCTGAGCAGCAGTGCTGCTAAAGAGAGCCAGGTGGCTTGGTATTTTTGATTGAACTTACATTGTTGCTGTGGAAAGCTGAAACCCCTGTGTGGGCAACTCTTCTGTTATCGGACATTTTCTTTCTTTAATAAAAGTGGGCCTACAAGCCCTTAAAACCGCATATCTGGCGTCGACTCAGCTCACTGGTAAGCTCTACCTTTAAGCTAAACCAACCCCCGATGTTACAACAGTTTCGTCGTTGCATAGACAGTTGGTTTGGAAATAGAGCTAGGCAGCTCAGACAGTGTAATCCATGAAAAGATAAATGGCTTTGACATATACAGTATATCTCTGGAGGAATACCTGGTTTGAACAAAATATTTTTTAAAGAGAAAGGCAACCCAGACAGAGAGAAAGAGAGTCCCGGAGCAAAAGACAGAAGAGAAATGGGCGCAGGGACGGCATGACAGTGCTGGACAGCACAGTTGCCATTTTAAGAACGGTGTTTCCCCTTTAAGAAAAAGGGATGGGTCTGGGAGAAGGTGGTGCTCTGAGAAGAAGAGAGGAAAAGAGAAGGGGAAGTGACATCAGTCGAAGAACGGAGGAGGAAGCGATTAGACGCCTCACCCTCACCGCTCCTATTCCCAGCATTTCAGAGGCAGCATGGCGGCGATGGTGGGCTGCGACAACAGTTTAGAGCGGCGGTTGCCGCACTAGGTGCAGCCTGGCTGAGAGCCCAGATGTCGGGGGTGGCAGCTGACAGCAGAGCGCGGAAAGATGGGGGGTGCTGCGGCACCTCGTGCGCGGCGGTCACGGCCACTGGTAAGGTACAGCTCGGCTGCAGGCTCTGCAGGCTCCCAATATGAGACAGCAAAGAAGCAGAGGGGAGTGAACCCCCGGCCCCCAGAGCACAGTGGAGACAGAGGACCACATGCATGGAGTAGAGGGGGACCCGGCAGACAGGATGCGGCACGTGGGGGGGGAGCCAAGTACAGAGCACGGCTCTTCTCCCATGGCTTGTCACGGATGCACAGTGCAGGCGGCCAGGGCTGCGGGGGAGATCGGTGCAGCCAGCCGGCCCAGCGAGGGAACACCGAACTTCTAGATGGGGGCCAGACAGCCAGCATAGCCCACACCCCCACGCCGCCTGGTAGAGGGTCCACGAGGAGCACAGGGTGGTGGGGGTGTGCCGACGGAGGTAGGGAGATGAGGACCCAGCCCAGCAATAGGCGTAGGAGCCCGTCACGAGGGACAACGAGCGGGGTATGGCATGACGGGTCGGAGAGTTGGGCGAGAACAGCGCCACAGACCCACGGCAAATGGAGCGGGTCCATCGGGATGCAGCCAGCTGTCGGTCGGTTGAAAATGGACAGCAACAGATCTGAAGGTGAGCGATCCGGGTCGGAGGGTGGCGATGAACAAGGACATCCAGCGACGGTGGTTCCCGCAGTGACGGCTGGTGGGCCCTGGCCTGGGCAGCCTGGTGAGTGAATCTTTACTTTTATTTCTACTATAATGCATAGTCTATTGGGGCAGGGTGGTAGACCGGGGCCATCAGGTTAAGGGTAATTTGCAGGAGCCGGGGGGACAGGTTTACTCCCGTACCGCCAAAATGAGACAGGACTCCGTACAGGAACCGGGGGGGGGGGGGCTAGGTGAGTTGGCGGTTGGGTCAAGGGGTGGGTGCAGCGCTTGGAGCCAGGCACAGGAAGTGGTCGCCCCGCCGCCCCCCCCCCCCAGGGATTACAGGTGATAATGCTGTGACAGCAATAGGGACAGCTACGGGGTAGGTTAGTCCCCCGGTTTTATCGCATGGGCTCCGGATAGCCGGGATGAACAGGACGGAAAAGGGGATTAGGTCGGATTCCGCGAAAAGTGAAGTATACATTTGTTTGCAGGGCCCGCCGGGGTCCCTAAGTGCAGATAGAAATAATAGAAAATTTGGAAAGGTGGAGGAGTAGAGATATTCACGTTATCGCCTTCGGAGGAGCTCAACCTGGCCAGGTTGAAACTAGAAGAAAGCAAGAAGGAGGACTAGGAACAATGAAGATATCGGTTGATTCCTCTTACCTTTGCCACTTGACTACAGGCGTTTTACCATATGGGAGAGCGTGATAGGGGAAAAAGACCCCCGAACAAAGTTCGGCTCGGTTCGTTTATTGGCAGGCCATTAGTGATGCACACAGGACTCACGGTCCGGATTGCCGTCCGACCGTCCCTACGCTGGTCTCTTAACGACATCAGCCGGAGGATGAAGCTAATTACAGCGTCGCGGGGCTCCTAGTAAGTTTTTTCAGGCAAGTAAAAAAGTTGGGACAAACTGTCGAGTCGAACAAATGTGTTCAGGCGGAGCAGGATCCCATTCACTGTCCAAGGGTTATGAGAGAAAAAGTACGTGCAGGAGGGTCTGGGGAGTAACAGGACTACGCCGGTGCGTTTGGAAAGGATGCTTTCTGTACTCAGTGGATACCCTTCTGAGCAGCGGCTCATAATGTAAGGGTCCGGTTTTTCAATAACGGTTGTAGGATAACTGGTTAATTGATGACGGTGCCACCCACGGCCGAGATTTTCGGGCGGCCCTGCTACATCCAGCAGTGGTTTTTGGAAACTGGGGAAGGAATTTATTTTAGGCTCATTCATGGCTGAATCAGACATTGGGTTGGCTTTCTGGATATTGCTGGGCACCCAGGCAGCTTTTGGCTGATGGCTGCACACAATGGGGCATAGATGTAGATCATTGACCGCTGATGGGTTGCCCCATCAAGTGGGCCTTCGTTTAAACATTCAGCTTCCTCTTAGGGGCAGTCCGGAATGTTTCGGGTATTGACTCGGTTATGCATTACCGGGATGGGTTTGGACGTGTGTGCCCTGCCGGTTCCAATGTTGGTGCCGTCCTGTTGGGACGTTACAACGTCTGGCGGAACGTTTCGGTAGTACCTTTAGCTCCGGAAAAAAAAAAAAAAATAGGGTCCCACGGCATACATTACATTTCTGGGAATTGAAACGGATTCTCTTGGGATGGAATTGTGCTGTCAAAGACATAGATTGAGAGGCTAAAAGACGAGGTGAAGGGACGTTTAGAGTACGCAAGGTATAATTACGTCAACTACAATATGGCTGGGGAAATTGAATGATTGCTTGCCACATAATTACCATGGGTATGGTTCAATTTGCCTTCGGCTGTTGGTAGCAACTGCGGGATTACGGGGTCACACTCATTTTTGTGGGTCTCGATAAGGGGTACAATGGTACTTGCAGGTGTTGCAGTATTTGCTAGAATAGTTCAGCGGGCGTGCTTTGGGATGTCGTGTCCCATCAGCGATTGTGACTTGTAACTATTCACGCATTCTACAGGCTACACGGGGTTGGTGCATTGTTTCAGGGGACTATTGAGCGCAGCTCAGTGGCACCCAGCTTGTTTCGGGGCCGGGTGCTGCAGAACCTGGCTTCTTGTGCAATTGTTGAAATTTGTAGTAGCCTTGAACACATGGGGTGGAATCCTTCTGCAACCACAGGGTCTGTTGTAATTGGCGACTATCTGGGGGTGGTACAGGTGGTTAGTCGACTGAATGCGGCATCCGTGCTGGTGGTCAGGGTATTGCGCCATTGGGGCTGCGCTGCTTACGAGGGATGCATTCATCTTCGCTGTACACTTATCAGGTATTGTTAACACTTTGTTGATGCTTTGTCGCGTTTTCAGTGTCACAGGGTCTGGGAGTTTAGCATCAGAAGCGGGTTTTACTTGGGGACTGCAGCAAAGAGTTTCAAGCAATTTGTCAGTAAGGCGACTTGGCATGCCTACTCAAAAGGCATGGCAGGAATGGTTTGTTTGCTTAATAGGAATGGGTAATCCGTGCAGCTCTATTTTATTAATGTGGTATCAGAATGGGGTATCTCGGCGGCTGCCTTTTACTACAAGCTGGCTCGTTTGGCCTTTCTGTTAAGTGACAAAGGCGATGGTACCATACCAAAGAGTTTTGGGAAAGCAGAAGTTGTAAGTGTACCGGATGGACACAATGAAGAGGGTTGGGAGGCGCCAGGTCTCCTTGGAGAGGTTCCAGGCTTTGTATTCTAGTTTTGAAAAGATCTACAGCTCTCTTTATGCATGGGCTTTATTGCGGGCAGCATTTGCACTAGCCTTCTTGGTTGGGACATGCGGCCTGGGGGGTCGTGGTTTCCTATTTTATTACATGAGGACAAGTGCTTCCTTATCAAAGTTACAGGGTGTATTGGGGTTAGAAAGGTTAGCAGCTGGGTATGTTCTGGAAAGTTTTCTCTGCTCATTCCTTTCGTATGGGGGCAGACATGTGGCGTCCAGGGCAGGTCTGAGACAGGACGCATTTTGGCGCATTGGTAGGTGGGACTCGGATAGATGTAAGTGGTGCATTGGGTCACAGCTGACGCGGTAATATGTCTCACAGGATTTTGGGCGGTGGCTATAATGTATTGGTGATTGATATTTTAGGTGGTGTGGGCTGTCATTTAATTTTGTTCACAGGTCGCGAGGTGGGCCTAGTTGGTATACTTGGTCATTTCTAAGTTTATTTGGGTTGTCAGGAGAGCGGTGGTTCGGCCGAACGGTAGGCAGTCATGTATCCTCAAGCTGGAGGCTCGGGACAGGTGCATCTGGGTCTCAGGCATGTGGGTGAACAGGGTGTTGGGGGAAGTACCCAGGTTCCCCCGTTCGAACGAGGCCCTGGCGGTTTTTGATGTTACATGTGGGAAAAAACGGCGTGGGAGCCATATCTTTGATGGACTTTACTCGTGACGTAAACATGTGAATTTAGGTTTATGAGTGGCTTACCCAGGTATGGTTATAGTATGGTCTGCTATGGTGGGCAGGATGTTATGGCAGTGGGCACGGTCAGTTGAGAAGGTGTACAAGGCCCATATAAGGAGGTAAACAGGTTTTCAGCTAAAACAGGGTTGACCATACGCCACAGAGAACTGGAGGTGGATACATGGAGGTATCTGCATAGTGAGGTGGTACATCTGAATGATGTGGTACATCTGAATGATGTGGGGATGGTTTTGTGCGCACTGGACCTTCAGGTAGGCATACAGCGAGGGCTGAGGGTGTGGGGGTGCACGCAAGGGTAAGGGGTTACCCCTTCCGTGCTGTGGCAGTGTTGGGTCGCTGGAGAAGGAGAAGATAGAGGTTACATGTAGGGAACATGTGGTACCCATCCATGGGATGGGGTTGTTTCTGGTACCCATCCATGAAAGGATGGGGGTTGTTGCTGGTACCCATCCATGAAAGGATGGGGGTTGTTGCTGGTACCCATCCATGAAAGGATGGGGGTTGTTGCTGGTACCCATCCATGAAAGGATGGGGGTTGTTTCTGGTACCCATCCATGAAAGGATGGGGGTTGTTTCGGGTACCCATCCATGAAAGGATGGGGGTTGTTTCAGGTACCCATCCATAAAAGGATGGGGGTTGTTTCGGGTACCCATCCATTGGGCTGGGGATTGTTTCTGGTACTTTCAGGTTACGAGGGGTTAACCTGGAAGGGTTAAAAAAGGGTAGGTCACTGTGAAGGTTGGGTACCGCCTCCGAGTCAGGGGTTTCCGACTGGAGGCCTAAAGTTCAAAAGCAGTTATTCGCAGTGATCAGTGGTATGTTGTTTCCCTTTATGACACTAAAAGTATATTTAAAGTTTAATGGTTATTTATGAAGATGTTATTTATTTAATTTTATAATTGGTAATAAAAAGGCCGTCAAGGCCATTAACTCCAAAACCTGGTCAAGTCATTTGTGAAGGATTTGGAGGGGCCAAGTTTTGGGGATAAAAGGTGTGATCAAGATACTGGGCTTAAGTCCTACAAATGTCAAGAGAGTCCCGGAGCAAAAGACAGAAGAGAAATGGGCGCAGGGACGGCATGACAGTGCTGGACAGCACAGTTGCCATTTTAAGAACGGTGTTTCCCCTTTAAGAAAAAGGGATGGGTCTGGGAGAAGGCGGTGCTCTGAGAAGAAGAGAGGAAAAGAGAAGGGGAAGTGACATCAGTCGAAGAACGGAGGAGGAAGCGATTCCCACCCACCCGCCCTGAGTTGGTTAAAAAGGGGGTAAGGGACAGGTCAGGATGACCAGGCAGTGTTGGGTCGCTGGAGAAGGAGAAGATAGAGGTTACATGTAGGGAACATGTGGTACCCATCCATGGGATGGGGTTGTTTCTGGTACCCATCCATGAAAGGATGGGGGTTGTTGCTGGTACCCATCCATGAAAGGATGGGGGTTGTTGCTGGTACCCATCCATGAAAGGATGGGGGTTGTTGCTGGTACCCATCCATGAAAGGATGGGGGTTGTTGCTGGTACCCATCCATGAAAGGATGGGGGTTGTTTCTGGTACCCATCCATGAAAGGATGGGGGTTGTTTCGGGTACCCATCCATGAAAGGATGGGGGTTGTTTCAGGTACCCATCCATAAAAGTATGGGGGTTGTTTCGGGTACCCATCCATTGGGCTGGGGATTGTTTCTGGTACTTTCAGGTTACGAGGGGTTAACCTGGAAGGGTTAAAAAAGGGTAGGTCACTGTGAAGGTTGGGTACCGCCTCCGAGTCAGGGGTTTCCGACTGGAGGCCTAAAGTTCAAAAGCAGTTATTCGCAGTGATCAGTGGTATGTTGTTTCCCTTTATGACACTAAAAGTATATTTAAAGTTTAATGGTTATTTATGAAGATGTTATTTATTTAATTTTATAATTGGTAATAAAAAGGCCGTCAAGGCCATTAACTCCAAAACCTGGTCAAGTCATTTGTGAAGGATTTGGAGGGGCCAAGTTTTGGGGATAAAAGGTGTGATCAAGATACTGGGCTTAAGTCCTACAAATGTCAAGGAAACATAGACAGGATAGTCTCAAAAGAGACAATTGGATAATATAGTGTAGTTTCCTGAGAGACAGGAACTTCAGATATGGTAGTCTGACAAGACACAGATCACTTGTATAGTCTCCCATGTGGAGATGTGAAGCTTGGTAAGAGTGTTTTTGGAGAAATACACAGTTCCGACAATACAGTCTCAGGAATGACAGGTGGTTTGGACAGTTTTTCAACAGATGGCATGGACATGGTGGAAATATGTAGAAGAATACTTATCGGCCTAAACTGAGGAAAAAAAATGTTTTTTTAAATATTTTTTGGGGATATTTATTATAGCAAAAAGTAAAAAATAATGCGTTTTTTTTTTTCAAAATTGTTGCTATTTTTCTGTTTATAGCGCAAAAAATAAAAAACGCAGAGGTGATCAAATACCACCAAAAGAAAGCTCTATTTGTGGGGAAAAAAAGGACGTCAATTTTGTTTGGGTACAGCATTGCACGACCGCGCAATTGTCAGTTAAAGCGACACAGTGCCGAATCGCAAAAAGTGCTCTGGTCAGGAAGGGGGTAAATTCTTCCGTGGCTGATGTGGTTAATAAATAAAAATGAAGATGAGATATTTTGATGAAAACATATACAGGCTGGGAAAGTTCCTCTGTCAGAGAAATAGAGGGAGAGTAACAAAGTTACAGAGATAACAAACTCCTGAACACAGCTAACATTAGAGCCAGCCTGAGAGGAAGAAGGTTCCTGCAGGGAGGGGGATTAGTGAGTGACAACAATTACAGAACTGTCTCCTTCTCGGCAGATAAAATCTGGCAGCAGGGAGAGGGGGAGAGACAACCTTTTAGTTGCTGGAGGAAGAGAGACACAATTGTCATCTGTCACTAATCCCCCTCCCTGTGTGGGCCCCCCTGTGTGCTTGGGCCCCCTACAAGAGGACCGGTGGTCTTCCACTATCAGCAGCCCTGGCCCCAGACAATCTGGCAACAAACCCAGAACACTGGATGCACAACATACATTACACATTAACATAATCATAAACACAATAACATCCAACAATGGTTCGATAATGAGGTAAGGTTGGCACAAGACAAATCTCATCTCCAAGAGGTGACGCAATTAATACCTAGGACACACACAATGGGCAAATTATGCAATGGGAGAAAGAAACCTTAGCAAACAGATTATAGCAGGAGACCCCAGCATCAGGTTGTTTTGAGCTGATTATATCTAGTCTGGGGGGGGTGAACAGCCATTGCTGGTTTGGGAAAAGAGGCCCCAAATCTGTATCCAGGTCCTAAGTTCCCAGAGTCTGTGTTTGGGGATACATGGACATAAAAATCCAAAGCAATCCCAATAGGGGTGCCGGGGGGCGGGGGCACCTCTGCTCCTCCCACGCTCCTTGAGATTAAGAGCCTCTAATCTATAGCAATGGCTTCCACCGGAGGCGGTTTGTCTACAAGTCTATTTCAAATCTTTAGAGACTGGCAACCAATAATGTTCATTCTTGGGTTTATACATTTAGATCCATCTCTTGTTTTTGCATAGTTATAGCATAACTTGTATTCCATACATCCTAACTGTACATTTGATGTTCTATTCTTCTATGTAAAAGAGTTTATTTTCTTTGCTTTTTAAAGTAAAAATAAAAAACAAAACCACTCCAAGGGTCCCCCAGGCACACACCTCTCAAGAATACCCCCCCCTCAAAAGCCATGGCCCATAGTCAGTAGGCAATAGGCTACCCAGCAGTCCCCTTCAAAGCCCCTGTCCATGTAAGTACTGTGACTCTCTTCCTTTTATGGTTATGATCAGGGCCGATCCTAGGGTCACAGACGCCTGGGTGCAGAAATATTTCTGGCGCCCTCACGTGGGCGTGGTCATCTTACCAACTCCTCCCCTTTACAAATGTTACTATGGCAACGACTCAAACACAGAGATGCTCCCCTTAGTGCCGGTTCACACAGGGGCGACTTGTCAGGCGACCTAGTCGCCTGACAAATCGCCTCCCGTTCTGTACAATGGAACCGTTCTAATAGGAGCGACGCAAGTCACTCCGACTTAGAAAAAGGTTCCTGTACTTCTTTTGGGGCGCCTTGAGGCGACTTGCATAGACTTCTATACAGAAGTCGTTTTGCAAGTCGCCGTGGATGTCGTGTGCAGGTCGCCTCGTGAGGCGACTTGCAAGTCGTGCGGCCCCTGTGTGAACCAGGGCTAAGTCTTCATTACCCTAGGATCTTCCCATGATCTTTTAACAATAAAGAAAATACAGGAAGAGTGTGAACTAATGAGACCTGGAGGGGAGTCTCTCTGATGCACACAGAGAGGGCTGTCTGTTAGAGAGTCTGTTAGAAAGAGCCCCCAGACATAGTACAGGAGACGGTCAGAGACTGCAATCATAGTACAGGAGATGTTCAGAGACTGCAGACATGATACAAGAGACGGTCAGAGACTGCAATCATATTACAGGAGATGGTCAGAGACTGCAATCATAGTACAGGAGATGGTCAGAGACTGCAGACATAGTACAGGAGATGGTCAGAGACTGCAGACATGTTACAAGAGATGGTCAGAGACTGAGGACACGATACAGAAGATGATCAGAGACTGCAGACATGTTAAAAGAGATGGTCAGAGACTGCAGACATAATACAGGAGATGGTCAGAGACTGCAGACATAATACAGGAGATGGTCAGAGACTACAGACATAGAACAGGAGATGGTCAGAGACTGCAGACATAATACAGGAGATGGTCAGAGAATGCGGACATATTACAGGAGATGATCAGAGACTGCAGACATACTACAGGAGATGGTCAGAGACTGCAGACATAATACAGGAGATGGTCAGAGACTACAGACATAGAACAGGAGATGGTCAGAGACTGCAGACATAATACAGGAGATGGTCAGAGAATGCGGACATATTACAGGAGATGATCAGAGACTGCAGACATACTACAGGAGATGGTCAGAGACTGGAGATATAATACAGGAGATGGTCAGAGACTGCAGACATAGTACAGGAGATGGTCAGAGACTGCAGACATGATACAAGAGATGGTCAGAGACTGCAGACATGATACAGGAGATGATCAGAGACTGCAGACATAATACAAGAGCTGGTCAGAGACTGCAGACATAGTAAAGGAGATGGTCAGAGACTGCAGTTCCTATGGACGTTAGTAGATAATGGCCGATCGGCCCTCTCACCTGACCCAGCGATACAGTAACAACGGTTCCTCTAATCAGGAGTCAGCTCACTCTGAATTGCCCGTGGCGAGTCCGCTGAGTAGCACCCAGATGTGTATTCCTGTAATGACTCCATTCCTTTCTCCGCCAGGCTGTGTGACTTTCCCTCTGGTGGCGCAGGGCAGCGGGGTTCTCTCTCTGATGGTGTTCCCTCAGCACTGTCCTCTCTCTCTGAAGTCCTGGGTGTACTTCCCTGAAAGCTTTCCCGGGCTCCTGGCTCTCTCTCTCCCATTCAGCTGAGCATGCTGTGTGGGCTGCAGTTTCCGTGTTATAGTGGGGCTGCCAGTCCTCGGGACTACATGTCCCACAATCCTGCTCTTTGCTCCTTTTTTTTTTCTTCCCTGGCCAATATGAAGGCGGGGGGAAGAAACATAGTGCTCCGCTCACTAGTACAGCAGCGCGCGCGCAAAGAGGAGAGGGAGAGGGGTGTCACCTGGTGCGGTAAAACATGGTATCACCCCCCTCCACCAACTATAGTCGCCCCTCAGTACAGATCCCCCTCCACTAAGTATAGACCCCCCTCCGTCAGTGCAGACCCCCCACTAAGTATAAACCCCTCCCCCAGTATAGACCCCCCCATCAGTATAGACCCCCCAGGACAAAACACCCCCCTCTATCAGTATAGACCCCCCTCAGGACAAACCAAACACCCCTCCATTAGTACAGACCCCCCTCAGGACAACCACCCCCTCCATTAGTACAAAACCATCCCCCTCCATTAGTACAGACCCCCCAAAACAAACCACCCCCCTCCATTAGTACAGACCCCTCTAAAACAAACCACCCCCCTCCATTAGTACAGACCCCCGGGACAAACCACCCCCCTCCATTAGTACAGACCCCCCCAAGACAAACCACCACCTCTCTATTATTACAGACCCCCCGGAACAAACCACCCCCCCTCCATTAGTACAGACCCCCTGGACAAACCACCCCCCCTCCATTAGTACAGACCCCCCTGGACAAACCACCCCCATCCATTAGTACAGACCCCCAGGACAAACCACCCCCCTTCATTAGTACAGACCCCCCAGAACAAACTACCCCCCCTCCATTAGTACAGACCCCCCCCGGACAAACCACCCCCCTCCATTAGTACAGACCCCCAGGACAAACCACCCCCTCCATTAGTACAGACCCCCGGCACAAACCACCCCCATCCATTAGTACAGACCCCCCCAAGACAAACCACCCCCCCTCCATTAGTATAGACCCCCCAGGACAACCCCCCCTTCATTAGTATAGACCCCCCAGGACAACCCCCCCTTCATTAGAATAGACCCCCCAGGACAACCCCCCCTTCATTAGTATAGACCCCCCAGGACAACCCCCCCTTCATTAGAATAGACCCCCCCAGGACAAACCCCCCCTCCATTAGTATAGACCGCTGACAAAGCAGCCTCCCCTCCATTGAGCTAATTAAAAAACACCCGGGCGGCAGCTGGAGAGGACAGTGTACAGCCGCGTCGCCCGGGTGGAGAACTGAGCGTGTCAGGCTTGGGCAGCAGGCGGGAGTTACACAGGAGGAGGAGAGCTGGAACACGTCGGGAACGGACCGCCCCCCCCCATGACGTCACTGCGCGGCTGGTCTCTCTGCACACAGAGACACAGCCGCTACGATCTGTGGCTTGTTCCGCTCTCCTCCTCTGACAGGAGGAGGGAGGGGGGATGGCTGGGCTTAGGCAAGAGACACAGCGACGGCGGCGGCTGCGGTGACCGGCGGAAAGAGCCGCCGACATGGAGAGGAGGAGGAGGGAGGGGAGCACTCTGGCGCTTCAGCGCCCCCACCTCTGTGGCGCCCGGGTGCACTGCACCCCGTGCACCCCGGCCAGGACCGGCCCTGGTTATGATGTCCTGTGAAGAGTAAGATAAATGCAATATGTGCTGAACCATGCTATGGAAAATATTGTGTTCTGCATTGTTGAAGAATTTTTTTGCCGTTACGAGAAGTCATTGAAGACGTACACGATATGCAAATAAGTGATGTCTGCAACTGAGTATTCTAGACTGGTCTCCCATTCTTTATGGGAAGATGGTGTAGTCAACGCCTGGGTAAAGAAGTTGATAGCAGTCGCTGTAGGGAATGGGGAAGCTGATCTGTCATGGGGGAAGCCTGCAGATGGTATGGAGTGGTGGGAAAGAACTGTCTAGCTGTGGGACAATGCCTTGGCCCCAAGACACTGACCTGGTGCTGCCGTGATTAGTAGAGCCTCTAGTGCCATGTAGCATTGAACTGTGAATTAGTGAGGCACAAATTGTGACCTTGGCTACTGACCTCCTATAGCTATGTATCTGTCATGTGCCCTTGCAAGTTCCAAAGCTTAGACAAACCAGAAGGAAGGGGTGAAACACTCAGAAAACAGTCAGAGTACATATATTCTTTTGCCAGGATACTGTCAGGGCTGGGCTCTCAGCCCTTCCTTCTCTGTGCTCAGGTTGCTCAGCTGTCGGTTAATTACCAGTACTCATCGTTCCACAGTGGCACACCTGTTAAACATCTCCTGCTTGTCAGTCAAGCCCACAGCCAGCCCCTTCTGGCTATTTAAATTGCCTGGTTCCTTTTCTCAATGCCTTTGCCTTGGTCAACATATCTAGAGACTCTTTGCTGTGTTCCTGTTGAAGACTTGCCTGGCTGATGTCCCTTCTGGTTCCTGATCCTGTCTGCTGCCTCTGACTATGCTGATCTCTTGCTTCCTAATTTCCTGGCTTGTTCTGTGATGGAGATATTCTATTCCATATTTATATCAATGAGATCCAAGCGGACCATTGCAAGGACTCCAATTAAACTGCCGTGCCCCATAGGATGTGTGTATATATATATATATATATATATATATATATATATATATATATATATATATATATAATGTATATGTGTGTGTGTGTGTGTGTGTGTGTGTGTGTGTGCTTTAATGTCATGATAGGACACAGCTAATGTAGTTTTTCCACTACACTGATTGGAACCAGGGAAGGTCCCCAGGTGTTAATTGAATCAAAGAGTATTGGCAGACCTTAAGGCTTCAATTCATCAGGTGTCCATTAACATGCTAATGTCCAACCTGCTTGTGCTGGGGGGATCAAAGCAGATTGTTCATTAATTCATAGACTGTGAGGCACCGAAGGTTTTCAATGCTCCAGCAATGTCTTAGCATAAACTTCTGGACAGCTTCAGATGTGACCAATCAGAATTGGAGGTAACTGTGAGCCAATGAGCAACTAGGCTTCATATGTAGCCAACCAGACTTTGAGGCAACTGTAAACCAATGAGCAACTAGGCTTCAAATGTAGCCAACCAGACTTTGATGCAACTCTGAACCAATCAATGTGTGGCATCTGTTGATTGGTGGAGAATGCATATAAAAGAGGGAGAGAGCTAAAAGTTCACCATTTCTCTGTCCAGCCCGAGACCATCTAGGGGCTATGCTGTCTGAGTAATGTATACTGGTATCTCTATGTTTCTTTCTAACCTTTTTGTATCCTAGGAGTTGTCTTATGATATTGTATATCTTGTATATGTCCATTGTAAACATTTCTGAGTTCGGCCTAGATTATCTTTGCAGCCTAGAGCAACACTGTACTTGTGACATCACTGGAGATATATGATAAATTCTAATTATTCTAACTTTCTTTTCCGTGTAAATAAATGTAATTGTTTATCTTTTTTCCCTGTTATCGCTCATTTTTTTTCCTATATAGACAAAGGTTTAATCACTTATATTTGTATCGTTAATCGTTTAAGTGAGGTATAAACATTTTCAAAACAGTTCTGACTACCCGATTTGGCTACCGAACCCTGGCTATGTTTTGACTACGTTTACCAGTTGTACCATTTTTATCAATTTATTAAAAGGTGTGATTTTTCCTGAATTTTCTGTCCCTGTCTGATTCATGGTTCCTGACAGTAGGCGAAAGCCATGAATTCAGAAGATGCAGGCAATCCACCCAGTGGTAATTTTTTTCCCAGGTTGAATGAGCAGGATCACCACATGAATCAGTTTGCCATTGTGTTACAGACACTCCTGATTCGCACTGCTCAACTGGATCTTCCCACTGTGGCTGTTCTGGTACAACCTGTGTTGTATGCTGTCCCTGCTGCTGCTCCAGACTCTGTGCAGGCACCCGCCTCAAATATTACCTCTGTAAGAGGTATGTCTGGTTCCGCTCCACTTCCCCAGCAATTTGGGGGCGGTCCAGTTCAATGCAGATGGTTTCTCAACCAGGTTGGGATATACTTTGAGATACTGCCCCAGGCGTTCCCCACGTACAGAAGCAAAGTAAGCTTCATTGTTTCTTTGCTTTCTAGAGCCTTGGCCTGGGCAAACCCTTTATGGGAGACCCAAAAACCCATTGTTCTGAGTTATCCAGAGTTTGTGGCTTCCATTAAAAGAGTATTTGATGTTCCTGCATGCTCCACTTCTGCTGCCAAGAGCCTCATGTCCATCAAACAGAGTACGATAACTGTTTCCGATTATGCCATTATTCCATACTCTGGCAGCAGAGGTCGCTTGGAACAATGAGGCTTTGAGCTTTGCAGTCCCACCCTTACCTCCCTCACCTCCCATGCCTCCTGGTACCGAAACTGCCAGTGAAGTAGAACCCATGCAGTTAGGCTTCACAAGTCTCTCTGTGGATGAGAGGGCATTTAGGAGGAGGGTGAGATTGTGCCTTTATTGTGACCAGGCAGGTCCCTTCTTGAAGTCTGTAGGGGACAGTCCTCAGGGGGCATTGTTACATCCCCAGTAGGGATGAGCTTCGAGTTCGAGTCGAACTCATGTTCGACTCGAACATTGGCTGTTCGCAAGTTCGCCGAACAGCGAACAATTTGGGGTGTTCACGGCAAATTCGAATGCCGCGGAACACCCTTTAAATGAAGAAGAAGATGAAGAAGAGAAGAAGATGAAGAGAAGAGCGGGAGCCTCCCCCCATGCCATGGGTGCGGAGCGGCCCGAGGAGAAGAAGATAGAAGACGCCGTGGAGGAGATGCTGGACGAGAACGCCGGAGGAAGAACCAGAAGAGCCAGAAGAACCAGAAGAAGAAGAAGAAGATGAAGGAAGATAGAACAAAGAAGAAGCATTTAAATAAAGGAATTGTCAAAAACTGTCTCTTGTAATTTTTAACAGTTTTTTAGTGAAATGGTAGGGGTAAGTACCCCCTTACCATTTCACACAGGGGAGGGCCAGGATCTGGGGGTCCCCTTGTTAAAGGGGGCTTCCAGATTCCGATAAGCCCCCCGCCCGCAGACCCCCACAACCACCGGCCAGGGTTGTGGGGATGAGGCCCTTGTCCTCATCAACATGGGGACAAGGTGTTTTGGGCACTACCCCAAAGCACCCTCCCAATGTTGAGGGCATGTGGCCTGGTACGGTTCAGGAGGGGGGGTGCTCTCTCGCCCCCCCTCTTTTCCTGCGGCCTGCCAGGTTGCGTGCTCGGATAAGGGTCTTGTATGGATTTTTGGGGGGACCCCACACCGTTTTTTTTGTTTTTTTGGCGCGGGGTTCCCCTTAAAATCCGTACCAGACCTGGAGGGTCTGGTATGGAATTTAGGGGGACCCCCACGTCATTTTTTTTAAATTTTGGCCGGGATTCCCCTTAATATCCATACCAGACCTGAAGGGCCTGGTATGGAATTTAGGGGGACCCCACGTCATTTTTTTTTTAAATTTTGGTTCGGAGTTCCTCTGTGGGGAATTCCCATGCCGTTTTTATCAATGAACTTCTATGTGTATTGTCGGACCGGCAATGCAATAGCCGCGAGTATTGCTGGGTATTGATGGGAGACCTCTACAGCCTGCCCATGTGACTTATGAGACTGCTCCGTTGACCATGGCTGTAGGGGCTCTTCACCATGAGATAATCCAATTTTAAGTCATCACCTCACCTTTGAGTGACAGAATTCGTGCCGCTCAGATCCAGTCTCCTCCCGAGAAACCTGGTGGCCGCTGCTTTGTCCCTGAGAATCTCCACACTGCTTTGCTCCAGACTTACCATTCTCCCAAGGCGGCTGGCCATCCAGGGAAGAATCAACTAATTTGGGCTATTTCTCAACAATTCTGGTGGCCTAGTCTCCGCGCTGATGTAACCGCCTTTGTAGCCGCTTATTCCGGGTGTGCACAGAGTAAGACACCACAACTCCTTCCAGTGGGCCTCCTACAACCCATACCCAATGGAGAGAGGCCTTGGACCCACCTGTCTATGGATTTTATTGTGGAGTTACCCAACTCTCAGAGCAACACAGTTATTCTTATGGTGGTTGACCGGTTCTCGAAAATGTCACATTTTTGCTCGGGAGATCTTTTGGTTACATGGGCTACCCAAGGTTATCATCTCTGACAGGGGTAGCCAGTTTGTCTCCAGGTTTTGGCGAGTCTTTTATGCACAGTTAGGAACTCAGCTTTCCTTCTCCTCTGTGTATCACCCGCAGTCCACTGGGGCCGCAGAATGAGCCAACCAAGCCTTGGAGCAGTTTCTATGCTGCTATATTTCCGACCACCATAACTATTGGTCAGACCTCCTACCTTGGGCATAGTTTTTCTCACAATAGTGCCGTCAATTTTTCACATAGAAGGGCAGGGGATCGGGCACTTTTTTGGCTGGGCCCTCTTACTTACATTTGGTAAGGCCACGCTGCTGCTTTTTAACTGGACGTCCATGTGATTTTAGCATAGGCTTGGCTGTCAGAGAGCAGAAGCAACAGAGCAACAGACTAGAAAGAGATTGTTTTTCTCTTTTTTTTAAATTGAAATAATAACATGATGATTTGGTCATGTTGACTTGTATATTATTGCTTCATTACTTGTGAATTTTAACAACAGGTCCACTTTCAATATCACTTATTTTAGATATTAACCTTGTGTTCTCATAGGAATATGAGGAAAACAACAATGTAAATATTGTATCTGCCTTTAATTGTTTTGTTATTTGGTTTCATTCACAGGACACCATCTGGGACTAATTATTGTAGCTGAAAATAAAAAAATCTTTCATCTCCTTAGATAATTAGGCTCCCTCTGGTAACTTATAGGCATTAATCATTATAATTGAACTGCTTAAAATAGACAAAATTGTTTAGCTTAATAATAATTCTGAAAAAAAGAAAAAGCAAACATCATATGCAAATGGGGGTTATGATGGGGCCTATCCACCAGGATGGAGATCCAAAATGGATTAAGGTTTGATCTGCAGGCATTAGATATTTACTACATACTTTATATTACCAAAAGTATTGGGACACCTGACTTTACCCGCACATGAACTTTAATGGCATCTCAGCCTTAGTCCGTAGGGTTCAATATTGAGTTGGCCCACCCTTTGCAGCTATAACAGCTTCAACTCTTCTGTCCACAAGGTTAAGGAGTGTGTCTATGGGAATGATTGACCATTCTTCTATAAGTGCATTTGTGAGGTCAGGCACTCATGTTGGAGAGAAGGCCTGGCTTGCAGTCTCCGCTCTAATTCATCCCAAAGGTGATCTATCGGGTTGAGGTCAGGGTTCTGTGCAGTCAATGCAAAAAAAAGTTTTTAGGAGCAGTGATTTTAATAATGCTTAAAATGAAACAATTCATTTCAATGAAATATTCCTTTAAATATCATGCCTGGGGGTCCCCTTAGTCTGCCTGTAAAGCTGCTCATCTGTGCGATGTGTAGAACTGTGCCGCAGCAATAATGACATTTCTAAAGAAAAAAATGTCATTTAAACTTGCTTGCAGCTGTAATGTATTGCCGGATCCCGGGTCTTGTATGGATTTTAAGGGAAACTCCAGGCCGAAATGTAAAAAAAAATGGCGTGGGGTCCCCCCAAAATCCATACCAGACCCTTATCCGAGCATGTAGCCTGGAGATCAGGATAGGGGGGATGAGCGAGCGCTCCCCCCTCCTGAACGATACCAGGTCACATGCCCACAATATGGGGGGTGGGTGCTTTGGGGCATCAACATGGGCCTCTTCCGGACAACCCTGGCTGGTGGTTGTCGGGATCTGCGGGTGGGGGGCTTATCATAATCTGGAATCCCCCACATCCTGCCCCTCCCCCTATGTGAATGGGTATCAGGTACATTGTACCCCTACCCAGTCACAAAAAAAAGTGTGAAAAAGTAAAAACTGCAATAGACAGTTTTTGACAATTTCTTTATTAAAAAAGAATTGTACATCCATCGTCAATCACGCCACCCAAAGGACCCAAAAAATAGAGAAAAAAAACGGCGCCTCCATGGGAGGCCTCCTGGCGACTGCTGTCTTTTGGCTTTAACAGCTGTTATATAGGCAAGGGCGGGGCCACCCACTTGCGGGACACTTTTTTTTTTAATAAAGAAATTTTCAAAAACGAAGTGTCCCGCGATGTCCATCCATCTTCAATCATGCCGCCCGACGGACCCGAAAAATAGAAAAAAATTTAAAAACTCTGCCTCCATGGGAGGCCTCCTGGCGACTGCTGTCTTTTGGCATTGACAGCTGTTATATAGGCAAGGGCGGGGCCATATAGTGTCAGAGTATATAGTGCAGTCCGTGTAGTGTATATAATATGGTTCAGAGTATATAGTGCAGTCCGTGGACTATATATAATATGGTTCAGAGTATATAGTGCAGTCCGTGTAGTATATATAATACGGTTCAGAGTATATAGTGCAGTCCGTGTAGTGTATATAATACGGCTCAGAGTATATAGTGCAGTATTACACTGACTGCACTATATACTCTGAACCATATTATATATACTACACAGACTGCACTATATACTCTGAACTGTAATATATATACTACACTAACTGCACTATATACTCTGAACTGTATTATATATACTACACTGACTGATTGCACACTACACTAACTACCTGCCTAATCTCCATTCATTTACTATATACGGCCGCCGGGTAAGCAGCAGTCTTATATAGTGTGGGGCGTGGTCTTAGCCCCTGAGCACATCACGCTGTAATTGGCCAAAGCATGCAGGTCAGGTGCATGCTTTGACCAATCAGCAGCCATCAATACACTGCGATCCCGCAGTGCAATATGGGGCACTCCACGGCAGGTGAACTTGCCGTGAGCGTCCCATATTTTCGTTTGTTCTACGTATATACATTTGCATATATATATATATATATATATGCAAACATATATATATATATACATATATATATATATATGCAAATGTATATACGTAGAACAAACGAAAATATGGGACGCTCACGGCAAGTTCACCCGCCGTGGAGTGCCCCATATTGCACTGCGGGATCGCAGTGTATTGATGGCTGCTGATTGGTCAAAGCATGCACCTGACCTGCATGCTTTGGCCAATTACAGCGGGATGTGCTCAGGGGCTAAGACCACGCCCCACACTATATAAGGCTGCTGCTTACCCGGCGGCTGTATAAATATATATATATATATATATATATATATATATATATATATATATATATATGTGTATACGTATAGAGTATCTCGCAAAAGTGAGTACACCCCTCACATTTTTGGAAATATTTTATTATATCTTTTCATGTGACAACACTGAAGAAATGACACTTTGCTACAATGTAAAGTAGTGAGTGTACAGCTTGTATAACAGTGTAAATTTGCTGTCCCCTCAAAATAACTCAACACACAGCCATTAATGTCTAAACAGCCGGGAACAAAAGTGAGTACACCCCTAAGTGAAAATGTCCAAATTGGGTCCAAAGTGTCAATATTTTATGTGGCCACCATTATTTTCCAGCACTGCCTTAACTCTCTTGGGCATAGAGTTCACCAGAGCTTCACAGGTTGCCATTGGAGTCCTCTTCCACTCCTCCACGAGGACATCACGGAGCTGGTGGATGTTAGAGAACTTGCGCTCCTCCACTTTCCGTTTGAGCATGCCCCACAGATGCTCAATAAGGTTTAGGTCTGGAGACATGCTTGGCCAGTCCAACACCTTTACCCTCAGCTTCTTTAGCAAGGTAGTGGTCATCTTGGAGGTGTGTTTGGGGTTGTTATCATGTTGGAATATTGCTCTGTGGCCCAGTCTCCGAAGGGAGGGGATCATGCTCTGCTTCAGTATATCACAGTACATGTTGGCATTCATGGTTCCCTCAATGATCTGTAGCTCCCCAGTGCCGGCAGCACTCATGCAGTCCCAGACCATGACACTCCCACCACCATGCTTGACTGTAGGCAAGACACACTTGTCTTTGTACTCTTCATCTGGTTGCCGCCACACGCGCTTGACACCATCTGAACCTGAAACAAATAGGTTTATTTTGGTCTCATGAGACCACAGGACATGGTTCCAGTAATCCATGTCCTTAGTCTGTCTTCAACAAACTGTTTCCTTGTGCATCATCTTTAGAAGAGGCTTCCTTCTGGGAAGACAGCCATGCAGACCAATTTGCAGCACTCATATGTCTATTTCCCAAAGACCACCTCCGGATATGACGCTGAACACGTGGACTCAACTTTTTTGGTGGACCATGGCAAGGCCTGTTCTGAGTGGAACCTGTCCTGTTAAACCACTGTATGGTCTTGGTCATTGTGCTGCAACTCAGTTTCAGGGTGGTAATTTTCTTATAGCCTAGGCCATCTTTAGGTAGAGCAACAATTCTTTTTTTCAGATCCTCAGAGAGTTTTTGCCATGAGGTGCCATGAACTTCCAGTGACCAGTATGAGAGAGTGAGAATGATAACACCAAATTTAACACACCTGCTCCCCATTCACACCTGAGACCTTGTAACACTAATGAGTTACATGACACGGGGAGGGAAAATGGCTAATTGGGCCCAATTTGGACATTTTCCCTTAGGGGTGTACTCACTTTTGTTGCCAGTGGTTTAGACATTAATGGCTGTGTGTTGAGTTATTTTGAGGGGACAGCAAATTTACACTGTTATACAAGCTGTACACTCACTACTTTACATTGTAGCAAAGTGTCATTTCTTCAGTGTTGTCACATGAAAAGATATAATAAAATATTTACAAAAATGTGAAGGGTGTACTCACTTTTGTGAGATACTGTGTGTGTATATATATATATATATGTATATATATATACACACACACACGCTTGTTCTATATATATTTTTTATAGATAACATTTTTATAAAACTTTTAACATTACAAAATCACTAAAGGCATAGCAAATCATACATGTCTCATGGATCAGGGAATGAGAAAAGGTAATCACAATGCCAACATATTACAGGCAATATACATTGGCGAAGGAAGCGTAAAAAACACAAATCATGCATCAAAGAAAACAGCCTAATAGCTAAGTTAGGTATACAAGATTATCTAAAATCAAACCTTATCTCTCACAACAAAAGATGCTTTACCAGCAGGTATTGTGAAGTTCAAAACTATTACTTATGCTATGCCAACCAAGCTTAAGAATAGAAAGAAAAAGAAGAGAAGGGGGGAACAGTATAAGAAATAAGAGAAGGGAAAATTTCCTTGGAAATAAAGAGAAAAAAAGAAGAATAACTGTGGCCCACAACACACCGCAGCCCAAACCAACCCCCAAGCCCACCAACCCATCAGAACCCTACAGCCTTTCCTTTAGGGTGGGTCATCAGATGAATGTCACAATTCCCAAACTTTATTGTGTCTGTATAGAGCACAGGTGCCAAACTCAATTTCATCAAGTGCCACATCAGCACTATGGCTGCCCTCAAAGGGCCAGCTGCATTTTGTGCAGAGCTCAGGGGTGCACTACATACCAAGTGCAGTGTTCAGGGGTGCCCTATGTACAGAGTGCAGAGTTTAGAGGTGTACTATGTACCAAGTGCAGGGTTCAGGGGTGCACAGAGTGCAGTTTTGGAGTGCGCTATGTACAAGTGCAGTTTTGGGGTGCACTATGTACAGAGTTCAGGGGTGCGCTACATACTAAGTGCAGGGTTCAGGGTTGGGCTATGTACAGAGTGAAACTTTGGGGTGCCCTATGCACACAATGTAGAATGCAGGGTTTAGGAGTGTGCAGAGTTCAGCTCTCTTGGTTGTCCACATCTCACTTCCATCCCTCCTCGCCTCTAAACCTATGCACCATTCACCCCCTTCTCCCACCTGTGCATACATCCCCCTTCCCTAAATAATTCCTTGCATCTCACCTACACAGCCCAACCCTAGTACCTCTTGGCAGTGTAAACAGCTCCGCCCCTTACTCTCACTTGCAGGGAGATCAATGGTTGGAATCTGTGCAACCAAGCAAAGATGGGTTTCACAGTGCAGCTTACACGTGATGCTCCAACCCACACTGCACCTGCTATCTGAATCTTCCTTGTCCCTGCCATGAGTGCAGAGTAGGCAGAGATCTGTGAGTTTCCACCTTGTTCCAGCTGAAAAAAGCAAGGGTCACATGAAAAGGCCTGGAGGGCAGGATTCAGCCTGCGGGCCTTGTGTTTGAGATATGTGGTCTACAGTGTCATTCATTCACATCCCCATGAGCTCCACATCCCTAATCCTAGAGTAGAGTGCTGCTTGAGAAGGAGGATCTGTTTGTTTCCATTAAGGAGCTATTAGGCATCTCATCGTAGTAAGGATGTGCCTCAGGAGCTTCTTAGCTTAGAAAAATTTGGCGGAGACCCAACAAGAACAGTTTGGGAGTAAATGGAAAGACATAGTCAAAAAGGCAATTTTAATAGGGTTTAATCAGCGGCAAAACCAATAGATGTGAATGAGAGAGCCCTTACTGCGTCGGCATCCCTAAACAAAGGTCACCAACTTCAGGGTATATAGTGTGTAAAGGTCTGGGTGTGTGATACCAAAAATATAGTAATTTATATTCATTTTCTTTGTAGAGGGTACAGAGAGAGCTTTTTGTTGATAGGGCCAAGCTACCTGCCAGGCTTCCAGCATGAGTTCCTCTCCCAAAACGTTTTCCTATTTAAGCATATAAGCGTGTTTCCCTGATGTTTAAAAGAGATATGCGGGGCGTGGCCTGGACATGGCTGAGTGAAGCTGCTTTTTCTTGGAGCTCCCGGCCTGTCCCGAAAAACCCGGCTTCATTCGTTTTATTAGAGGCATGATACCGTCCAAAAAGCACAGGACAAGAGCATCCACCCGGGGGACACCAGTTGGCAGGAGTCCTGGAGAGATTCGACACTATTTCCAGCAACTGCAAGGTTCATCCCCAGGAGCCACAGTAGCGGCGCCACGAGGCCCTCCACGTGGAGAGAGACACAGAGCCTCCGCACAGAGTGATTCTCCCGTCTCACCCTGCCACAGCGGGGATATTAACAACTCACCGGAGACCATCGGAGGACCAGTGGGGGTCACAATGACATCCCAGCAACCACCTGTACCCCTTATGCTTGATCAGGACATTCGGGCCCTACTCCAGGCCCTCCCCACCCGCTCAGACATCGAGGCGCTCATCCTCAAGTTAGAGGAAACGCACCGACGGGACATGCAAGAGATACGAGGGGAGGTAGCCACTCTAGCGGATCGCATAGACACAGGGGAAGCTTCGGTCACCACTCTGGAGGGAAGAGTTGCAGCACTTGAACAAGCTAGGAACCATCACCGGGATTCCACCATTGCTTTACAATTGCACCTGGAGGAAATCGAGGACCGGAGTCGCAGGAACAATCTGCGACTCCGAGGAATCCCGGAGGATATAGCAATGGAGAACCTGGGGGAGACGGTGAGGACAATGTTTTGCACTGTACTTGAAGACCCAGACCTCAACATTGAGCTGGACAGGGTTCACCGTGCTCTAGGCCCAAGATCTGAAGATCCGAACAGACCGAGGGATGTAGTATGCAGATTATATCGCTACACCCAGAAGGAAAGCATCCTGCGCCGAGCCTGGGAACATGGTGATGTGGAGGTAGGAGGCAAGCAAGCTAAAATACTGCCAGACCTATCGAGAGCTACGCTGAGGCGCAGAGCCTTACTGCGCCCTCTCCTAGAACTTGCCAAACAAAAAGGATTAACATATCGGTGGGGTTACCCACTCTCTGTGATGTTCCGTAAGGACACAAGCTCCTTCTCCCTACAAAGACCAGAAGACCTCCCGGCGCTATTCGGGTTCATGGATACGGATCCAATACAGATACCTGACTGGCTGCAATTCCTGCAACGGCCACAGGGAAGATCGGGCCCCCTGAGGATGCATGGACCCCTTCCTCCTCGTCACTTCAGGAACAGAAGGAGCCGCAGGACGGCCTCAGAGGGAGAGCCACGTGAGTAGGCCTTGGGCCACCCCATCCCCATCCGTTATCACACGCCCAAGATAGAAAGAGAAGTTGCCAACCCCCACACGCAGAGAACTGTAACGGGGTCTTCGTTATTAGCCGACGAGGAGGATTTTTGGAGAAACGTTGTCTCCGCTTCCCCCTGACCGGCCCCCCCTTCCGTCCCTCCTTCCCCTTCACCCCTCGGGACTTTAGCTGAACACAGCTCTGAGCAGCACTGTGGTCTAGATGCCCCATGGGAGAGCTGATGTAAACCCACGGACCAAATACCTAAAACAATACCCGCCCCAATACCGGACAGAAGTCACCCCAGACTCCACAGTACTAGGGGCTCGGAACCTACAATTCCCCATCCATCAGTCAACTAGGGATGAGCCGAACACCCCCCGGTTCGGTTCGCACCAGAACCCGCGAACGGACCGCAAGTTCGCACGAACGTTAGAACCCCATTGACGTCTATGGGACTCGAACGTTCGAAATCAAAAGTGCTCATTTTAAAGGCTAATTTGCATGGTATTGTCCTAAAAAGGGTGTGGGGACCCGGGTCCTACCCCAGGGGACATGTATCAATGCAAAAAAAACTTTTAAAAACGGCCGTTTTTTCGGGAGCAGTGATTTTAATGATGCTTAAAGTAAAAAAAAAAAAGTGAAATATTCCTTTAAATATCGTACCTGGGGGGTGTCTATAGTATGCCTGTAAAGTGACGCGTGTTTCCCATGTTTAGAACAGTCCCTGCACCAAATGTCATTTTTAAAGGAAAAAATCTCATTTAAAACTGCTTGCGGGTTTAATGTCATGTCGGGTCCTGGCAATATGGATGAAAATCAGTGAGACAAACGGCATGGGTACCCCCCAGTCCATTACCAGGCCCTTTGGGTCTTGTATGGATATTAAGGGGAACCCCGCACCCAAATTAAAATAAGGAAAGGTCCCTATATACTCTGAACAGCAGTATACAGGCGGTGCAAACAAGACAGGGACTGTAGGTTTGTTGTTAAGTAGAATCTGTTTGTAATTTTGAACATTTTTAACGTGTTTAGCTCCAGCCAAAAAATCTTTTCTAAGCTTTTTGGAAAACATAGGGAAGGGTTATCACCCCTGTGACATTTGTTTTGCGTCTTTCCTCCTCTTCAGAAGATTTCACCTCACTTTTTTGTCCCAATGAAAAATGTTTTTTGAAAATTTGGGTTTTTTTGTGGAACAAGGATTGGAAAGCATCAGTGGAAAGGAGAAATTGTTTTCCCATATTAACTCTTACATGAGAGAATTTCCCTTCCTAGGGGTAGATTTCATCTCACTTCCTGTTGTCTCCTTCCGTTTGCAAGTAGGAGTCGTTTGTAAGTTAGATGTTTGAAAGTAGGGTCCTGCCCTATATACTCAGCAGAAATTAGGGCCTTAGGTGTTGCTGTGGCCAAAACACTGTAAGCCCTCACAGGGCCCTGCTGTGAAATATTAGATCAAGAATTGTAATTACATGCCCCTGTTGAACAGGAGCTGAAAAATTAGGCCTTAGGCACTGGTGCTGGTGCCACAACACTGCAACCCCTCACAGACACTCTAGTTGGAACGCAGGAACGAGCCCTGCTGCAAAGTATTGCATCAAAAATTGTAATTACACGCCCCTGTTAGACAGGGGCAGAAAAATTGGGCCTTAGGCACTGGTGCTGGTGCCACAACACTGCAACCCCTCACAGACACTCTAGTTGGAACGCAGGAACGAGCCCTGCTGCAAAGTATTGCATCAAAAATTGTAATTACACGCCCCTGTTAGACAGGGGCAGAAAAATTGGGCCTTAGGCACTGGTGCTGGTGCCACAACACTGCAACCCCTCACAGACACTCTAGTTGGAACGCAGGAACGAACCCTGCTGCAAAGTATTGCATCAAAAATTGTAATTACACGCCCCTGTTAGACAGGGGCAGAAAAATTGGGCCTTAGGCACTGGTGCTGGTGCCACAACACTGCAACCCCTCACAGACACTCTAGTTGGAACGCAGGAACGAGCCCTGCTGCAAAGTATTGCATCAAAAATTGTAATTACACGCCCCTGTTAGACAGGGGCAGAAAAATTGGGCCTTAGGCACTGGTGCTGGTGCCACAACACTGCAACCCCTCACAGACACTCTAGTTGGAATGCAGGAACGAGCCCTGCTGCAAAGTATTACATCAAACATTGTAATTACACGCCCCTGTTATACAGGGGCTGAAAAATTGTGCCTTAGGCACTGGTGGTGGCGCCCAGAACCAAAAATGTTCTTACAAGCTATCAGCGTGATGATTGAGGAGGAAGAGGATAATTACTCAGGGATAGTCACTCAGCATCAGCATAGGCAGTCTTTGAAGGGATCTGAAAAATTATTCAGTTACATCAGCATCAGGTGCTTGGTAGCTGGTGGTGATCCAAAACTGATTCATTTTTATGAAGGTCAGCCGATCGACCGAGTCAGTGGACAGACGCACCCTGTGATCGGTTACCACGCCTCCAGCAGCACTGAATGTGCGTTCCGAAAGAACGCTGGATGCAGGACAGGCCAGTAGCTCAATTGCATACTGTGCAAGCTCTGGCCAGTGATCCATCCTCAAGACCCAGTAACCCAGAGGATTTTCGGTGGGAAAGGTGTCCAAGTCTGATCTTGCCCCTAGGTATTCCTGCACCATGTAAAACAGACGCTGGCGATGGTTGCTGGAACCGATCATACCTTGGGGCTGCGGACCAAAAAATTGTCTGAACGCATCGGTCAGACGGCCACCTTCTCCACCGCTCCTTCTTTGACTGACCGAAGCCTCAGCAACACGTTGTCCAGAAACAGGAGTTTGTAACCTCCCAGTCTCTGGGAACGCGTTGCACAGACCTTTCTGCAAGGCCTCCCGAAGATGTTTCATCCTCTGCTCCCTCTGCGATGGCAAGATAAGGTCCGCAACCTTACCCTTGTAACGTGGATCAAGGAGGGTTGCCAGCCAGTATTGGTCCTTCTCCTTGATACCACGAATACGAGGATCCTTACGCAGGCTTTGCAGGATCAGGGAGGCCATGCAGCGTAGGTTTGCTGAGGCATTCGGTCCGGAGTCCTCTGGGTCACTAAGGACAACAACGTCCGCAGCCACCTCCTCCCAGCCACGTACAAGTCCATGTGTTCCTTGGGACTGATCCCTTAAAGACTGCTGATGCTGAGTGCCAGGCTCCACCTCCATACTGACACAATCTTCCTCCTCCTCCTCCTCCTCCTCCTCGTCCTCTTCCTGTGTGATCGGCGGGCACGCAGGAACACTGTCTGGATAAAGGGGGCCTTGAGAGCTAAGGAAGTCCTCCTCTTCCTGCCTCTGTTCTGCCTCAAGTGCCCTGTCCATTATTCCACGCAGCGTGTGCTCCAACAGGTGGACAAGGGGGACAGTGTCACTGATGCATGCACTGTCAGTGCTCACCATCCTCGTGGCCTCCTCGAATGGTGACAGGACAGTGCATGCATCCCTGATCATGGCCCACTGGCGTGGGGAAAAAAAACCAAGGTCCCCTGACCCTGTCCTGGTGCCATAGTCGCACAGGTACTCATTTATGGCCCTCTGCTGCGTGTGCAGCCGCTGCAGCATGGCCAATGTCGAGTTCCACCTGGTGGGCATGTCACAGATTAGGCGGTTCTTGGGCAGGTTAAACTCCTTTTGGAGGTCCGTCAGCCGAGCACTGGCATTATATGACCGGCGGAAATGCACACAGACTTTCCTGGCCTGCCTCAGGACATCCTGTAAGCCCGGGTACCTGCCCAAGAACCGCTGCACCACCAAGTTAAGGACGTGAGCCAAACAGGGCACATGGGTCAGTTGTCCCTGTCGGAGGGCAGAGAGGAGGTTGGTGCCATTGTCGCAAACCACCATTCCTGCCTTAAGTTGGCGTGGCGTCAACCACCTCTGAACCTGCCCCTGCAGAGCTGACAGAACCTCTGCCCCAGTGTGGCTCCTGTCCCCCAAGCACACCAGCTCAAGCACCGCATGGCATCTTTTGGCCTGCGTACTTGCGTAGCCCCTTGAACGCCTACGGAGCACCGCTGGTTCCGAGGAAGAGGCCATGGAGGAAGAAGAAGAGGAGGGGGTGGAGGAGAGAGGTGTGTCACAATCAGCATTTTGGAGGCGTGGTGGCGGAACAACCTCCAACACTACTGCACCTTGTCCTGCATCCTTCCCAGCTGCCAGCAGAGTCACCCAATGCGCCGTGAAACTTAAGTAACGTCCCTGTCCATGCCTGCTGGACCATGAGTCAGCGGTAATATGCACCTTACCGCTGACCGCCCTGTCCAGCGAGGCATGGACATTGCCTTCCACATGCCGGTAGAGAGCTGGAATCGCCTTCCGTGAGAAAAAGTGGCGTTTGGGTACCTGCCACTGAGGAACCGCACATTCCACAAACTCACGGAAGGGGGCAGAGTCTACCAACTGAAAAGGCAGCAGTTGAAGTGCTAGCAATTTTGCCAAGCTAGCATTCAACCGCTGGGCATGTGGATGGCTGGGAGCAAACTTCTTTCGGCGGTGCAGCAGCTGGGGCAGGGAAATTTGCCTGGTACAATCTGGCGTCGGTGTACCAAAAGCAGATTGCCCACAAGTACTTGGCTGTGACACACCTAATTCTACACCTTCATTCCTCTCACTGCAGGTCTCAGAGAGGACTGAAGGTCTAGTGGGGTTGGAAATCTCAGCTGATGAGGAGCAAGGAGAGATCCTCTTTGTTCTTTGGTGTGGGTCTTTTAGATATGCTTGCCAACGAACTGCATGGCAGGTCAACATATGTCTGGTCAAGCATGTGGTACCCAAGCGGGAGATGTTTTGGCCACGCGAGATACGCTTGAGACATATGTTGCAAATAGCAGCGGTGCGATCTGATGCACTCGTCTCAAAAAAGGCCCACACCAAAGAACTTTTTGAATAACGCGCAGAGACTGCAGCGCCCTGCACATGTGGAGCTTTGGGGTGTGATGCAGTCAATGTGCTGCCCTTAGGCTGGCCCCTGGAGGGCATCCTGCCTCGTTGGTGATGTGCCGCCTCCTCCTCCTCCTCCTCTCTCCTATCAGGCACCCACGTTGAGTCAGTGACCTCATCATCCCCTCCCTCCTCATCACTGGAGCAAACCTGGCAGTATGCTGCAGCAGGGGGAGCATGACTGCCAGATTGCTGTCCTTCTTGGGCACCCCCTCTGTCCGTGCTCATGTTACTGCCTTCATCGAGCTCAGTATCATCATCAGAGCCTTCCAAACGCTGGGCATCCTCCTGGAGCATGTACCCAACACTGTGGTCAAACAGTTCGAGGGAATCCTCATGAGGACATGGTGGAGCTAGGGAAGGAGTCACTGATGACATTGAGCTGAGGGAAGAGGCCGCTGCTTTGCCAGACAAAGCACCCTGGGCATGGGTGAGAGAGGATGAGGAGGATGAGGACGGCTTGGTCATCCACTCGACCAAGTTTTCTGCATGTTGCGGCTCAACACGGCCAGCTGCCGAAAAAAAGGCCAAGCGTGTCCCATGGCCACGTGCTGATGAGGATGCACCGTCTCCACGACCAGCACTAGACACAGAGCCTGCTTGCCCTCTCTTATTGGCTTGTGACTGTCTGCCTCTCCTTCTTGGCCTTCCAGACATACTAATGGCCTGTAGCTGCACTAAGCTGGGATAGAACACCTGTAATTTTCTTCAGGTAGCTTTATATACTGTAACCAGACAAGCCTGCCTGTCAGTAGGAAGATAACAGGAACGGATCTAGCTGAACACTGTGAGCAGGACGCACTGCACTAAATGTAAATAGCAGGAACGGATCTAGCTGAACACTGTGAGCAGGACGCACTGCACTAAATGTAAATAGCAGGAACGGATCTAGCTGAACACTGTGAGCAGGACGCACTGCACTAAATGTAAATAGCAGGAACGGATCTAGCTGAACACTGTGAGCAGGACGCACTGACTGCACTAAATGTAAATAGCAGGAACGGATCTAGCTGAACACTGGGAGCAGGACGCACTGCACTAAATGTAAATAGCAGGAACGGATCTAGCTGAACACTGTGAGCAGGACGCACTGCACTAAATGTAAATAGCAGGAACGGATCTAGCTGAACACTGTGAGCAGGACGCACTGCACTAAATGTAAATAGCAGGAACGGATCTAGCTGAACACTGTGAGCAGGACGCACTGCACTAAATGTAAATAGCAGGAACGGATCTAGCTGAACACTGTGAGCAGGACGCACTGACTGCACTAAATGTAAATAGCAGGAACGGATCTAGCTGAACACTGTGAGCAGGACGCACTGCACTAAATGTAAATAGCAGGAACGGATCTAGCTGAACACTGTGAGCAGGACGCACTGCACTAAATGTAAATAGCAGGAACGGATCTAGCTGAACACTGTGAGCAGGACGCACTGCACTAAATGTAAATAGCAGGAACGGATCTAGCTGAACACTGTGAGCAGGACGCACTGCACTAAATGTAAATAGCAGGAACGGATCTAGCTGAACACTGTGAGCAGGACGCACTGCACTAAATGTAAATAGCAGGAACGGATCTAGCTGAACACTGTGAGCAGGACGCACTGACTGCACTAAATGTAAATAGCAGGAACGGATCTAGCTGAACACTGTGAGCAGGACGCACTGACTGCACTAAATGTAAATAGCAGGAACGGATCTAGCTGAACACTGTGAGCAGGATGCACTGCACTAAATGTAAATAGCAGGAACGGATCTAGCTGAACACTGTGAGCAGGACGCACTGCACTAAATGTAAATAGCAGGAACGGATCTAGCTGAACACTGTGAGCAGGACGCACTGCACTAAATGTAAATAGCAGGAACGGATCTAGCTGAACACTGTGAGCAGGACGCACTGCACTAAATGTAAATAGCAGGAACGGATCTAGCTGAACACTGTGAGCAGGACGCACTGACTGCACTAAATGTAAATAGCAGGAACGGATCTAGCTGAACACTGTGAGCAGGACGCACTGACTGCACTAAATGTAAATAGCAGGAACGGATCTAGCTGAACACTGTGAGCAGGACGCACTGCACTAAATGTAAATAGCAGGAACGGATCTAGCTGAACACTGTGAGCAGGACGCACTGCACTAAATGTAAATAGCAGGAACGGATCTAGCTGAACACTGTGAGCAGGACGCACTGACTGCACTAAATGTAAATAGCAGGAACGGATCTAGCTGAACACTGTGAGCAGGACGCACTGACTGCACTAAATGTAAATAGCAGGAACGGATCTAGCTGAACACTGTGAGCAGGACGCACTGCACTAAATGTAAATAGCAGGAACAGATCTAGCTGAACACTGTGAGCAGGACGCACTGACTGCACTAAATGTAAATAGCAGGAACAGATCTAGCTGAACACTGTGAGCAGGACGCACTGACTGCACTAAATGTAAATAGCAGGAACGGATCTAGCTGAACACTGTGAGCAGGACGCACTGACTGCACTAAATGTAAATAGCAGGAACGGATCTAGCTGAACACTGTGAGCAGGACGCACTGCACTAAATGTAAATAGCAGGAACGGATCTAGCTGAACACTGTGAGCAGGACGCACTGCACTAAATGTAAATAGCAGGAACAGATCTAGCTGAACACTGTGAGCAGGACGCACTGCACTAAATGTAAAGAGCAGGAACAGATCTAGCCTAATCTAGCTCTCAAATCAAATGACACTGTCTGTCTCTCTCTCTATCAGCACACCGGAACACACTACACAGGGCCGCCGTGCAGGCGGCCTTATATAGTGTGGGGCGTGTACTAAATCCCCTGAGCCATAATTGGCCAAAGCCACCCTGGCTTTGGCCAATTACAGCTCTCTCTACTGACGGCGCTGTGATTGGCCAAGCATGCGGGTCATAGTGCATGCTTGGCCAATCATCAGCCAGCAATGCACTGCGATGCCGCAGTGAATTATGGGCCGTGACGCGCCACACGAATTTGGCGCGAACGGCCCATAACGTTCGCAATTCGACGGACGGTCGAACAGCCGATGTTCGAGTCGAACATGGGTTCGACTCGAACACGAAGCTCATCCCTACAGTCAACACATAAACTAGAATCCCAAAGTCACATCCTCTGTGATGACGTGGAAATGTACATGTAATGTGGTCACAGGAGACTGAATGGTTTGGTGACAAGGGAAGAGAATCGAGAGACGCTCAAAATCCCTAGCCCTGCGTGCCAAGGGAAGCTCACCATGAACCCAAGACAGCAGCAGGAACCATGACACGTGCCACGGAAAGCTCACCATGGAGGATCAAAGTTGTTAACAACACCGCAAATATAACAGCGGGGAACTATGTGCGGGTGGTCGGGAGGGGGGATGGTGGAGGGGATTTCCCGCTTACTGGTTTGCGGTGATTATTGTCCCGGTCCAGGATTGATCTGGGCCTTCTGCGCATAGCTTAAGACGAGACTGAACACTGTTGGCCCCGAAGCTCTGCACAGACCGGTAAAATGAGGGGTTGGTTTTGAGCCTTCTTTGTTTTTTTTTGCTGTTCTCTCTGGGGCCGCCTCAGGGAGCCCACCTGATGGGGGTGTCGATGGATGGGGTGGGAAATGTGATCTTCTCTGTGACACCTACTGTGTGCCTTAATTTAGGCAGTTAAGCTCCATAGGGTTTTGGTTCTGGAAACTCTGAGTCAGTTTAGCTCATTTAATGTTATGTTAATTTATGCCTTCTGTATGTTATTTTTGGTTGGTCTTGTCTTAAGCCAATAGTACAATTGCAACGCTGCATTCCACTAGTCTGCTATGTTACTGTTTTAGACACACTGCGTGCACTAACAGAAACCATAGATAGCCGGGGGTGGAGGGAGAGGCTCGGGAGCTCACTTCCTGGCCCTGTCTATCCACAACCCCACATAGGACAGCGCTCCATTCCCAGTGTAGCGACTGGGGAGCGTAATAGCCCATTTGGCTAACTTAGCACCCACACCCAGCTGCACTATCTAGTGACAGCTTCTTTTATTTCTCTCTCTCTTTGTTCTGCTCTAGCTTTACCTTTCCCTGACACCCCCCCCCTCCCCCCCCCCCTTCCCCACTTCTTCCCTACCTTCCCACCCCCCCTCTTTGTATCCCCTACCTTCCCCTCTCCTTTACCCATTAATTGATTATTGATATACTCATCACCCCAGATCATGGCACACTTAAACATAATTTCCCTTAACGTGAAAGGCCTAAACACACCAGAGAAAAGACGAATGCTGTCTAATGACATAAGACGCATGGGAGCGGACATTGTTTTCCTGCAGGAAACCCACCTCAGGGAGGGTTCCCTGCCGACACTTCAAAACAGATTTTTCCCATCGGTTTACCACTCCAGATACACAGAAGCCAAATCCAGGGGAGTCTCCATCTTAATTTCGTCCAAACTCTCATGGACACTCATAGACGTAAAGTATGACAAGGAGGGCAGATTCCTTTTTCTAAAGGGGATGATTGGGAACTCCAAAGTTACCTTAGCTAACCTGTACGCTCCCAACACACATCAAGACATATTCCTCAAACGCCATCTAGACCTACTATCACACTTCACTGACGGAAACTTGATTGTGGGAGGTGACCTGAATGTCCCCCTTGCCCCCACGGAGGATACTTCCACTGGAACCTCCTCCACATCGCGGGACTTGCGTAAACGCGTCGGAACGACACTACACAATCTCCAACTGATCGACGCGTGGCGCCTCCTGCATCCGGGAGAAAAAGATTTTACCTTCTTCTCTAAACCTCACCAGACGTACTCTAGAATCGATTATTTCCTGATCCCCCACAGAGACCTGCACGCGATTAAAGAAACTAAAATAGGATCAATTACATGGTCGGATCATGCCCCGATCACACTAAGATACACTCTCCCAGACCTACGGTCGACACAGAAACCACCGTGGCGACTAAACGAAGGACTTCTGAAAATCCCAGAAATATTAGCTGAGGTAGCTAGGGAAATTGGCCACTATTTTTCCTCCAACACCACCCCTGACTGTGACACTGGATTAGTGTGGGAGGCCCACAAAACCGTAATTAGGGGAATACTGATCAAACATGGCTCACGACTTAAACAACAACGTACGGCACAACTAAACACCTTGCTGAAGAACTTAGACACACTAGAAGGGAGACACAAACAGACTCCCACCAAACAATTAGAAGCAGAGCTAAACCTGGTCCGGACACAGATCACTGACCTTTTGCGTTATAAAGCGAAAGCGGCCATACAAATCTGCAAAAGGAAAAATTACGAATCCGGTAATAAATGCGGAAGATTATTAGCACAATCACTACGAGAACAAAAAATAGCCTCATATATACCCCACATCATGTCCCCTACGGGACGGAAAGCCTCGTTGCCCCAACATATAGTGCAGGAGTTTAGCTCATTCTACTCCTCTCTATATAACTTAACAGAGTCACAAATCCCCACTGAAAACACGACAGAATACATAACATCCTCCCTCATGCCGACCCTCCCAGACGATGCAAAATCCATTCTAGAAGAACCCATTACGTTGACTGAACTACAAATCGCTCTAAAACACTCTAAATCGGGGAAAGCACCAGGCCCAGACGGGCTTACAATCCCCTACTACAAGACCCTACTCCCCTTCCTGGGCCAGCATATGGTTGAACTTTATAACACTTTAGGCTCAGGGGGTAAGTTTCATAAGTCCACGCTGCAGGCACAAATCTCTGTCATACCAAAAGAAGGTAAAGATCCGGGCCAATGTGGGTCCTACCGCCCGATATCCCTTTTGAATACGGACCTCAAACTTTTTACAAAGATCATTGCCACCAGACTACAACAACACCTCACCTCACTTATACACCTCGACCAAGTGGGATTCGTCCCAACGAGGGAAGCTAGGGATAATACGATCAAAGTTCTAAACCTACTGCATATCGCGAATAACACCAAATCCCCATGCGTCCTACTTGGAACCGACGCCGAAAAAGCGTTCGATCGCGTAAGTTGGAGGTTTATGTTCGCGATGCTAAAACACATAGGGCTGGGTGACAAAATGTTACAATGGATTTCCGCCATATATACAGACCCAACAGCCAGAGTAAGGGCAAATGGGGTACTCTCAGAAACTTTCCCAATTAATAACGGAACCCGTCAAGGGTGTCCCCTATCACCTCTGCTCTTCGCACTGTCCCTAGAACCTTTCCTATGTCACATTAGACATAACCCAGACATTACAGGGATAGACGTAGGCAACAAACAATTTAAAGTCTCCGCATACGCTGATGATTTAATGTTTTCCCTCACAAACCCAAGCATTTCCCTCCCCAATCTCATGAAAGAATTTCACATATATGGTAAATTGGCTAATCTGAAAATCAATTTCAGTAAATCTGAAGCGATGGGCCTGGGTATTCCACAACCACTACTCACACAACTCCAGAATAGTTTCCACCTGAAATGGAACACTACAGCATTGAAGTACTTAGGAACATTTATACCCCCAATCCTCTCCCATCTATTCAAGCTAAATTTCCCTCCCCTCCTAAAAAAAGTCCAACAAATGCTAGAGAAATGGAACACAGGCCTCCACTCATGGTTCGGACGTTGCAATATCCTCAAGATGACAATCCTACCTAAATTCCTATATCTCCTACAAACCATCCCCATACACATACCAGCAAGCTTCTTCAACCAGACACGCTCACTATTTATCAAATTCCTCTGGGCAGGGAAAAAACCAAGACTAAATAGGAAAACCCTTTCTCTACCCAAACGTTATGGGGGACTGGCAATGCCTGAACTCCAGACCTACTACAGGGCAACACATCTAGGTAGACTCATCGACTGGAGCCGACATACAACCACCAAACTATGGACTCAAATAGAACAAGCACAGAGTGAGACTCCTATACATAGAATCCCCTGGTGCTACGCTAATCTCCCAACAGATCTCAAACACCACCCGTTAATAGGCAACACAGCCCGTGTGTGCGCTCACCTGGTTGAGTCATCTCCCCTCTTTGCTCGCGAATCTCCACTTAGGCCCATACTAGGAAACCCTGCCTTTGAACCCGGTATGAGAGACGGGAGGTTCAGGGAGCTGAGGGAAGAGGGAATATACCAAGCCTCACATTTCAGTAACAGAGGTAGATGGAAGACTATTACAGAGCTGTCTGACCCAGAGGGATGCTTCCGTCTGGATTTCCTGAGAGCACTACAACTCCACCACTTCCTCAGCACCTTGACACCACTTAGCTCTACCGATCAAACCCTCACATCAATGGAGGAACTGTGCTCGGGCACGGGACCCATACTACACGCACTCTCTCTGACTTACAGTATGCTAATCACCCCATCAGATGACCATAAGATACAGGGCCTCACTAAATGGGAAAAGGAACTAAAAAATGCATTTACCACTAAAACAAAACAACACATACTACAGTTTACCCATAAATCTTCTTTATGCACCAAAATCCAAGAGACAAACTATAAAATCCTTACTCATTGGTACAGAACCCCAGCATTGCTCAACACAATTTTCCCTGCATCCTCAGAACTATGCTGGAGATGTCAAGAAGAGAAAGGCACACTCCTCCATATTTTCTGGTCCTGTTCTCGGATTCAGACCTTTTGGAGAGAAGTCCGCCAGTTAACACAAAAATTTACAGACCGAGTTGTACCCGATGATCCGGCATACTTCCTTCTTCATGCTAACGACACCCCCCAAAAGATCTACAAAAAATCAGTCATACGGCATTTATTAGACGCAGCAAAAACTTGCATTCCACTTTTGTGGAAGACCACTCAAACACCAACCATAGCTCTTTGGCTCCAAAAGGTTGAAGAAATAAACCAAATGGAGGACTTAATCCTCACAAGCCAAAACAGACAAGAAACATATACCAAGACCTGGCAATTATGGAATATGTTCAAGTACTCTGAAGAGGGACAGGCACTCCAAGGTTGTTGAGGTTAAAATGTATTGTATGTATAGAAAGATTTGCAGATAGACATAAGTAAATACACATCCCCACACTCCACTAGCTGTACCCCCGAATTCCTCTCTGCCCCCCCCCCCCACCCTCATGCAGACCCCCCCCCCCCACACACACACACACACACACCCATAATATCCCCTTCCCCCATTCTATCTATATCTATCTCACCTATCATTCTGTTCTTCCGCTCGCTAGATTTCTCTTTTCTCTCTTAAAATGATAAAATAATTAGGGAACCGGTCAACTGAGCTTATGTTCCCCCTCCAATTTTGCATCCACACACAATACACACTGACGATACAAGCATACAGAGAGTATGTATATCTGAATATATATCTATATATCTTATAATATATCTGAATGTAACACATGTATTGTCACCATAATCGATGTACCTGCTGTTATTGAATGCAATTACATTATTGTTGTATGTCCCGGTGAACCGGTTTTCTGACATAAATAAATAATTTAAAAAAAAAAAAAAAAAAAAAAAGAGATATGCATTCAGAATTTTGTAAATTTCAGAGATTAAACCTTTGCGGGAGGCATCTTCAGCTATCAGCCTTTCAAAAGAAGTTGGTTTAGAGAACTGTAGAGTAGGCGTAATGGATAGGGCATAATGTCTACTCTGCATATGTCCATATAAGGTGGTATTTGGTAAATTATATCTTTCCTTCAGTACGGGAAAGGATAGTAATTTGTAGTTGATTGGTTCCACCACCCGGTGTAAGTGGAATAGTTTCATCTGTTGTGTGAGACATTAAGGCAGTCAAACTATCTGGCACTCGGGGATTAAACAAGAAAGCGGTCATCAAAGAGGCCTCCAACATTAATACGTGCTTGTAAGTCACAGCTTTCCACAAACCACGGAGAAAGGACATGGAGGGCAAGAGCCGATCAGAGGTCACTGAAACGCCTGTATTTTATAACAGGTTATTCGGATGAATCGGGGCCAGCCACAGCTTCTAAATCTACGTCCACCGTAGAGCTAATATTTATTGAATATCTTTTCTTCTGAAGATCTTTTTAACTATTTCAACAATTTTGAAGGTATTAAGTGAAAAGTTATTTTTCCAATGTCTAATGATGGTGATTTTGGCTGCTAGTAAGATATAAGTGACTACTGTGCGGAATAAGAGAGGAAGATACACTATTGACAAGTTTAGTATCATCAAAGCTGATTGGGGGAGGAGTCAGAATGCCTGTAACTTCAAAAATAATTAGAAATACTTTCCTCCAAAATCTTTGGATATTCTTACAAAGCCATTGTTTGGAGCCACATCCTCTCCAGGATCTATGAAAGGAAGACGGGGTGATGAATGAAAGGACCACCACCTCCATTCATAGATCATTTTTCATTCATATAGTACAGCTTCTATGAATAAAAGACGGGTGGAAAGGGTGAGCATAGTCAGCACTCTTGATGAGTGCGTATGTCAGGTCCCTTGGCATCGGGTTGGGGTTGGGGGAAGGATCAGAGGAGGAGGATTTCAATTAATGCAGCATCCAGCAGCTCAAGAGGCACATCTCATTGAGAGTAAGTAATGTCACCTGTGCTTACTTTTTTTTTATTTTTAGGATTGATTTTTTAATGATATGCTGGCCCTTTAAGAGAAACAAAATTATGTCCCCTGTGCTGATTTTTTTATTTTTGACTAAACTTAGGGTTTTAAAAAATGGTGCGGGGGCTTCCCAATGTTCAATTAAAGACCCTCATCCACGCATGTAACCTGGCTGGCCAGGAAAAGAGCCCCCTTCCCCTGAACCATACGAGACTACGTGCCTTCAGCATTGGGCGGGTACCTTGCATTGAGGGGAGACAGCAAAGCTTCTTGGCCTTGCAAGGCACCTTGTCTGCATGTTGAGAGGACAAGGTCCCCATCCTCACATCCTTTCCCCCCCAAAAAATGTGCGGTCCTATTGTAGCTCTCTTAAGATTGGGGGTCCCATATATACCCCCCCATGTGAACGAGTACTCTTAGTTACTGGTTACTGGAGATGTGAAGGAGGGGTTGTGAAAAGGTGACAGCTGTGAAGGGGGGTGTAAAGAGTGAGGGGGGTTGTAAAGAGGTGAAAGCTGTGAAGAGGGGGAGATTTGTGAATAGGGATATTTGTAAAGAGGTGAAAGCTGTGAAGAGGGGGAGATTTGTGAATAGGGATATTTGTAAAGAGGTGAAAGCTGTGAAGAGGGGGAGATTTGTGAATAGGGATATTTGTAAAGAGGTGAAAGCTGTGAAGAGGGGGAGATTTGTGAATAGGGATATTTGTAAAGAGGTGAAAGCTGTGAAGAGGGGGAGATTTGTGAATAGGGATATTTGTAAAGAGGTGAAAGCTGTGAAGAGGGGGAGATTTGTGAATAGGGATATTTGTAAAGAGGTGAAGGCTGTGAAGAGTCGGGGAGTTTACAGATGAAGGGATGGATCTTAAACAGGAAAGGGTGGGACAAATTTAGATGGAGGGGGGGGCTGATTTTAGTCTTGCCTAGGGCAGCAAAATACAACACTGTGTACAGTCTGGAGGTAAGAAGGGAAATGGGAGAAACCTTTAAATACATCAAGAAGATGAATAGGGTTCAGGGGGGCTGGACTTTCAGTATGAAGCTAAGATCAAGAGCACAGGGACATGATTTCAGACAAGCAGGAGGAAAGACCAATTTAATAATTTAATTTAAAACTCATTTTAGAAAGTATTATTTTACAAGCATAGTTGAGATTTGGAAAAGAGGTAATGAGTAAGCCAACAGTAAGTGGATTCAAACAGGCTCGAGACAAACAGATCTAAACTCAGACACTCAGACTCTTTTTTCTGCCATCACTCTTCTATGTTTATATGCCATCTAATGTCTTCAGGATTTTCTTAAAGTGGAATTCCGACTAAAAAAAAAAAAAAAACTAAAAGTCAGCAGCTGCAAATACTGCACTTGCTGACTTTTAATAATCTGACACTTACCTGTCCCAGGGTCCAGCGATGCGGGGGAACGAAGCCCTGCTCATCTCCCCTCCTCTCTGCAGTGCCGCCATTGTCAATGTGCGTGCCCGGCTGTGGCTTCACAGCCGGGCACGCACTCCGCATGCGCAAGCCGCGTTGCACGCTGTGACTGGCCGGGCAATCATCTGGGACCTGTGACCTGTCCCAGATGATTGCCGAGAGGGAGGAGGGAGAGGTGAACTTACTTCTGGCGCCGTGGTGCCCCGGGAGAAAGTGGGAGCTGGAACCCTCTAAAAAGAGGGTTTCCACTCTCCCCCCAAAAAAATTACATGCCAAATGTGGCATGTCAGGGGGTCATCTTCCCTTAAAGCGCAAGTTCCATTTTTGGGTGGAACTCCGCTTTAAGAACGTTCATTCCAAAACCTACTGGCCTATTATTTTTGAGAAAAAGGCTGAAGATGTCTTGGTGACTGTGCCACTGAGGGGAAATGCTTTATAATCTCATTTATCAGCAATAGTGATAAGTTCGGTCCAATTTGGGTTCAGCTAAACCCAGAAGTAAGCTGTCATTCCTAGGCCAATTAGCTACGACCAGGACACCTCCTGCCCCACAGCTGCATGAACAAAAAGGAGCAGGGATGCTCAGTACATCATTGACCTAATATGGCCACAAGGCTACAATGACAGTAACTTACCATGACCATGGGACCATATTAGGTCAATGATGTCAGGAGACACCCCGCCCCTTTGTGTTCGTGCCGCTGTGGGGCAGGAGATACCCCAGGCCTTAGCTGATTGACCCAGGAGAGTTATATTTTATTTCTGGGTTTGGCTGAACCCAAGTTCAGATTGAACCCAAATTCATCAATATTGTGTTCGCCCGAAACCAAGATCATCCCTAATCAAAAGACAAAACCAGTGGATGTGCTAAAACCATTTTATTAGCATAATGTTTTATATTTTATGGCTTTTGCAAAGGAAGGTAATAGGTAAAAGAAGTAATATAATTTTAAATGGTAGAGCCCTGAGACTTAGAGGTTTCATTTCCCTCATGAATATCCCTCAAGAGATAAACGAATACATAAAACCAGCCAACGTCTAATTGAAACCTATCCTTCATGAAGCTCGCTAAGATTGGAGGTAATATCTCTGTAGGTTCCTATGTATGTGTCCCCTTCCAGAAAAACAGAGCTGAAACCCATTGAGGATTATTACACACATAGATACAGCACATAAACGTTGAAACTTCTAATATCTCAGCTTACAGATTGGAACAGTTTGTCAAACCATTGCATGTTTTGGCTTTTTTTTTATTGTGCCTTAGTTTTTATTGTCATTGGGAGACATCCCAAATGCTGTAGGTTTTGTGTTTTCCATGTCTGTTAAGGTCTTCATTTATACAGGTCATAGGCTTTTAGTACTTAGTCATGTTCAACTGTTCTCATCCTAATGGCTATCCTAGTTCTAATTAGAGTCAGGAACATACCCCAACATTTATAACCCCTGCAGGTGACTCTGTCACTTTAAGAAAATCATAGAATGTGTCAAGGCAGATGTTAATTGTTCAAGATCATTGTGGGAGGTGTAAGAGTTTGTGGAATCACCATGTTCTAATTACTTAAGCTGGCCACAGATGGAGCAAATTTCTTTCCCGCAACCACGGTCAGTGTTGATGGGAGAATCCCTACCATGGAACCATTGTGTTCTGGACAGCTTTTCCTGCTAGGAAAACACAGTGATTACTGCTAGCGACTATAATAGCTGTTTACAGGATGAAAAGACTGCTGTGCGATTTTACAAACACCATTGTCACTCTGTTGTAGGAAGTAGAAAAATAATGGATCTACTGGCAGGTAAATCTGGTATTAAAACTACGTTACAGGGGACTCATCATATTATTATTATTATTTTAATTTGCCTATTGTTACACATTAACATCTGTACCAGGTTATTATAAGGCAAAATTTTGAAATACAGAAATATTGTGTAACACCCTCCTCCTTTAGTTCTATTCTGTGCTCTTCTGTAATCAGTGGAGCAGTGTTTGATTGTGTTGGGCTGATCAGGATCTCACAGGTTGCACACTTGATTGCTTTTCCCTACTTTCTGGAAATCTCCAGAACACAGGAGTGGAGCAGGCTAAGTAAGCAATCTGAATATTTATGGGGTCCCAGCCAATCCCGGGGGAGGTGTGCCCTGAAGGTGGCTAGAGAAAACATAAATAGTCTGGGGTTTGAGTGGTCTGGGTTCCTGTTCCAGGAGGTGAGGCCCCCAGCCTGGAGGGCTAGTACCCTCCCAGGCCACTTAGCTGACACCTCTCATGAAGCTCAAAAAGGTCCCAGCAGTCGCAAAGTTGGGGGAACTATCCATTAAAAGAAATCTCTGAGGCTAAAGAAGAAGGATAATCTCACACAGCGACAAGTCTGGGGAGTCCACTTTGCAATGTCTGCTTGAGGCAGGAGGGAGGCATCCAACTACTTTAACTGATATTAAAGTCTTAGTCTTTATTTGCTTAAAAATAATTGTTAACGCCCCCACTGCTCTCGAGACTACTGGTAGCACATTGAAAGCAACTGGTCCCTATTAAATGAGAAAAGCAGAGTGATCACACATCTGTAGTCTTTTTAAAGGTACTAGGTTAACTTTACAAAAAGAAAATAGAGTGCATTGATCAGGAATGGAAGGATGGGTCTGGGTAAATCATTGATTGGAGTTCCACTTTAAAAACTGCTGTAACCTTATATAGGACCGCAGGGCAGTATTCCAACATGATAACGACCCCAAACACACCTCCAAGATGACCACTGCCTTGCTAAAGAAGCTGAGGGTAAAGGTGATGGACTGGCCAAACATGTCTCCAGACCTAAACCCTATTGAGCATCTGTGGGGCATCTTCAAATGGAAGGTGGAAGAGCGCAAGGTCTCTAACATCCACCAGCTCTGTGATGTCGTCATGGAGGAGTGGAAGAGGACTCCAGTGACAACCTGTGAAGCTCTGGTGAACTCCATGCCCAAGAGGGTTAAGGCGGTGCTGGAAAATAATGGTGGCAACACAAAATATCGACACTTAGGGCCCAATTTGGACATTTTCACTTAGGGGTGTACCCACTTTTGTTGCCAGCGGTTTAGACATTAATGGCTGTGTGTTGAGTTATTTTGAGGGGACAGCAAATTTACACTGTTATACAAGCTGTACACTCACTACTTTACATTGTAGCTAAGTGTCATTTCTTCAGTGTTGTCACATGAAAAGATATAATAAAATATTTACAAAAATGTGAGGGGTGTACTCACTTTTTTGAGATACTGTACATATGATTTTATTTGTCTTTATAAAAATGATGAAGAGATGTAGCCAATACTTTCCATTCCATATATTGACTTAACATAGGAAAATAAGCAGCTGTACCTAAGCAAGTATAACATATAGCAAAGGGCTCAGTTGGCATTCACCCCTGAGTTCTGAGGGTATTAATCTAAGTAACTGATAAGAGAATCCCATCTTATTTACTTATACTGTGAATTGCATTACAGAATTACTCATAAGACTGACTTATGAATAAAGATGTAGTGACATTGGAATCAGTGGAAGGAACCATAGGGCAGCAGAGGAGAAGGTATTTGAAGCACCCCAAAGGGTTGGATACCTGGAGCCGTCAGAGATCTGCAAAACAGTAGAACCTTAAGACATGGGCTTGCTAGCTATGTTGGTAGTAGCCAAGACCTGGGCTAGATAGAGTCTTATGCCGTGTACACACGAGCGGTTTGGCCGTCGGAATAAACTCTGAAGGTTTCTCAGACAGAATTCCGCTCAAGCGGTCTTGCCTACACACGGTCACACCAAAGTCCGACCGTCTAGAACGCGGTGATGTACAACACGTATGACGGGACTAGAAAAAAGAAAGTGCAATAGCCAGTAGCCAATAGCTTTCGTCTCGTACTTGCTTCTGCGCATGCATCGTTTTTGGTACGTCGGAAAAGCATACAGACGAGCGGGTTTCCCGATAGTAATTAGTTCCGTCAGAAAAATTTAGAACATGTTCTCTATCTATGTCTGTATGAATTTGATGGAAAAAGTTTGATGAGGCATACACACGGTTGGAATATACGATGAAAAGTTCTCATCTGACTTTTTCTGGCAGACATTCCGCTCATGTGTACGCAGCATTAGTTGGTGATCCTAATGGCAAAGTCCCTTTAATGATATATAAATTAATACAGAGCTGAACTAATTGATGTCTGGTTTATCTGCCTGGAGTTTACTGGCCAGGTTGCCTTTTTGTTAATATCTTTCTGTAATAAATCACTGTTCTGCTAGTTGTAATAATTCTAAGGCCCCTTTTAAATGGGCGCCTCCGCTAAACGGAATCTGCTTGCTCAGCGGGGGATCTCTTCGTTGATCCCCGCTGAGCAGGCGGATGACAGGTCTGTGTCCTATCCCCTATGTAGAGCGGACACAGACACAGTCCTGCTCTCCTCTATGGAGCAATCGGATGCATCCAATGCCATCCGATCCGCCGGACCACCATCCGTGGGCTTTTGTCGGACAGGATCGGATGGCGGCGGCTGTCAGCTGACATCCACCACTCCATAGAAAAGACTGGAGGGTCCGATTAGGTCCACCTGAAAAACTGACAGGTGGGCCTGATCGAATAGCCCGTGTGAAATGGGTCTAATGCAGTTTTGTGTCATAAGGAATGGCCATGCTGTCAGCAATACTGATATAAGTAAAGGCCCATACACACGATCGGACTTTCCGACAGGAAATGTTCGATGACAGGCTGTTGGCGGACAATCCAACCATGTGTATGCTCCATTGGACAATTGTCAGACTTTCCGCCAACTAATGTTGGCTAGCATGTTTTCAAATTTTCTGCCAACAAATGTGCGTTGTCGGACTTTCCGATCGTGTGTCCGTTGGACAAAAGTCCAAAGTACAAACACGCATGCTCGGAAGCAGAAGCAGTCGATCTTGTAAACTAGCATTTGTAATGGAGAATTAACATTCATGACGCGGCAAATTATGAATTATTGAAATTCAGCGCACAATTCTCTTCTTCTTTAATGGGATAATAATGAAGCTGCTTTGCTGGTGATACTGATGGAGTTATTGCAAACACATTTTCAAAGGCTTTTTTTTTCTAGCGATATCAAGAATAATATTATTATGCTTTTTTTTTTTTTTTATTTGCACAAGTTACCACAACAGCATTATCCCGTAGTTTTTAAGATCAAAGATACAACTATGTTGGTGTCCCTTGTCAATTTTACATTGTATTTTTTAAAATGTAACTGCCGACTCCCAAACTGTCATTTGAAGTAAAACACACAGCCAAGTATTATTCTCCACAATTTTTTTATTGTGTATTAAAAAAATAAAATAAAATTAGACATGCTATCTGCCAATAGAACTTAACCAAAAAGTGCATTATATGCATCCAAAAATAAAGAAAATATACCAAATCAAATCATTATTATTCAACCAAAAAAATAATGTCAAAGCAATAATTTCAAGGCCAATAATAAATAACACGTTATCTCCTCCGATTCCCCAACATGTCTGGTTGACGAACGGCTATTCAGAAACGAACTAAAGAGCACGAAATGAAAAGCGCGAATCAACACTCACCAAACTTCTACTAACACGAAATTAGCAGAAGGAGCCCAAAGGGTGGCGCTAAAGAGCTGAAAAACCATGTAGTACATCACTACGTTTGTAATTGTTGGCCAACAATTGTGTGACTGTGTGTATGCAAGACAAGTTTGGGCCAACACCCTTGGGACAAAATTCCACGGTTTTGTTGGCCAACAACTCGATCATGTGTACGAGGCATTATGCTGTATAACATCTCATAGTCTAAACCTGGCCATACACCAGCAGACTTTCGTTCGATTGTTCGTACAGAAATTCTGACATATTGTTCGTCAAAGCATTCGCTAGTACCATTATGGACTCAACAAATTTTGTATGTAAACCCTAAAAAATTGTCATTTGATTACCGTGCCAATGTTTAGAATTCCAAGTTAGATTTCAGGATGCACATTGCAATAAGTACAAAGTTTCCTGAACGAAAATGACATTTATGTTAGAATTTTGTTTGTTTTTCACACAATTTTTCTCAATTTAATTTTACTCATCACTACATTAAAAAATGATCATCAATTTGACCCCATTAACTCTTGGAAAATGAACATTCCAAAACATTTTTTTTAAACTAAATTCTACTGGTGTATGGCCAGCTCAAGAAGTTAAAATATTGGCTACATCAGTGGCTCAATCATTTTAACTGACATCGACGGCACTTTATGTAGACAAATTAAAATGTAGGGTTTTACCTTGTGCTTTGTCCTCTATAATTACAGTTCCGCTAAATCTTTTAGAGGGCCGTTGTTAACAGATTTCTTTTCTTGGTTCAGATTTCAAAGTAGCATCAATGGTTCACATTGATGCTACTTTGAAATCGCGCTACTTCACTTGAAGTAGTGTGATTTCAAAGTAGCAAGGTCAGCGCGATTTCAGGTGCTACTTGATAGACATCTGTGTGGCTTCATGCACAGATGTCTATTGAAGTCGCACCTGAAATCGGCAAATGTAGTGCAGGAACTACTTTTGCAAATCGGTGCAACGCTGCAAAATCGGTGACGCACCAACTGGAACAGTGCCATTGCCTCCAATAGGCTGCGACTTGTCATGTGATTTGATTTCTCAAATCGCATGACAACTCGCTCCAATGTGAACCTAGGCTTAAGCTGGCTATACACGGTGCAAATTTACCCATGGTTGCAGAAAAAATTTGCTGGATTCCCCCATCCACACATACAGTGTGGATGGGGGAATCCCTCCTGCTAAGCCATTGTATTCTCCCAGCAGGGGGGGGTTGCGGGAAGCCATCCCTGCCAGGAAAAGACAGCGATTATTGCTAGCGGCTATATCAGCTACTAGCGATATTCGCAAGTAAAATCCGGCAGCTTGGTTGTACCCAAGTTAATTGATCAATCAACTTGGTACATTCAGCCTCCCTTACATGCTGAACCGGCTGAGATTCTAACCATGTATGTTCTGCTTCAGTTGACCATAAATAAGAGATGATGGTTATATGTGCTAACATGCTCCTACAACACTTCTCAGGCATTCTCATATGCACGTTTCATATTTGTTGCTATTAGGGTTGCGCCGATACCAAGTATGCACAAGTATAGGTACTGGTGTAAATGCACCTGAAACCAGAGGCGTCGTCAGGGGGTGGCTATTGGGGCTACAGCCCAGAGCCTGGGGCCAATAGCCCCGAGTCTCTTGTCCCGGTCCAGAATGCAGAGGACAGGGGCGGACTGAGCCGTGGTAGCGCTGGCTCCGGCTCCAGCTCCGCCCCGCCTGACTCTACTTCTGGTCACTGGTTGCTATAGCCGCCTAGCGGCTAGCAACCAGTGACATCACTGCCCACACTGCCCAGCAGTCAAAGCGGAGGAGGATTGCACTTCCACCTTCTCCGCGATAGTGCTCATGGGGCCTGCGATTTGAGCGTCCCTCCAGTGGCGGCGCCAGTGCAGAGCAGCAGGGATGGGGATACCTGGGCAGCCGGGAAGAGCCCAGGAGGGAGAGAGAGAAGACACCGCCACCCTGAGCAGCATCCCCAGCGTCTCCCAGAGCCTGCACTCCACCTATCAGCGTGCTGTGACAGGAACAGTAAGAAGGCGGGATCGATCAGCGCTCAGGCGGGCAGCTCTCCTCCTCTACTCTGGCTGCCTCACACATCAGCACCACGGCTGAGCTGCTGCTGCAGGACCTGGACACATGAAGTCTGAAGTCTGTTTCCTTCTGGTCAGGTAGATCAGTCAGTGTGTGTATGTCAGGTACCAGGTCAGTGTATGTAGGTCAGTGTGGGTCAGGTAGGTCAGTGTGTGTCGGGTAGATCAGTGTATCTAGGTCAGTGTGGGTCAGTCAGGTAGGTCAGTGTATGTAGGTCAGGTAGGTCAGTGTATGTAGGTCAGTGTGGGTCAGTCAGGTAGGTCAGTGTATGTTAGGTAGGTCAGTGTATGACGGTCAGGTAGGTCAGTGTGTGTCGGGTAGATCAGTGTATGTAGGTCAGTGTATGTCAGGTAGGTCTCCCCTGTTGACAGCTGAAGTGTTAAAGAAGTTTAGTAATTGGAGCTGTCAAAAAAAAATAAAAGCAGCCGGCAATGTTTATTACCAACATTGCTCAGCTGCTGAAATACTAAAATAAAAAGAAACATTATTTCTTTTTGTATCTTTCTGTTTCCTTATCTGCAGATCAAAGGGATGAACAAATGTTCCTCTGTTTAACCCCTTAATTTACTCAAATCGGCCTTAATTAAAGTGGAGTTCCACCCACTTTTACAACTCTTCAGCATCCCTCACTAAACTGTGCACTGTAAACGAATTGGATATTTTTTTCTTTTTTTTCTCAGCACCTACTGTATATCTGCTGTATTCATTTTTCACTTTCTCCTCCCTGGCCGCGGCCCATCGCATTATTTCCTGTTTGCAATGCCTTCTGGGAAGGGGCGGCAACTTCCTCTGACACTGCCGTTGCTATGGAAACCTGACCTGAAACCTATTACACTGCTTGCGCTGCACTGAGCATGTGCGAGATCTGCAAGCATGAGATCCAGGAAGAAATACAGTCTGGCTTCAGATGCCCAGACTTAAGATGGCCACGGCCTGCTGTAACTTTATAAAATAACAAACTACTGCTATAAACTAACAAAACAGACCTTAGTTTACAGACTAACTTTACTAGAATACATTAAGCTTGTGTATTATAGGGGTATTTTTATTTAAAAAGTATAATTTCGGCCGGAACACCACTTTAACTCCCTAATCTCCTCCATTTAATTATTATTTTCCTGCTTTTTTTTTCTTGTTCATGTCTATTTTAGAAAACGATAAACAATTAAAAGTTTTTTTTTGTTTGCTTTGTTAGTGAATATTTTTACACATATATATTAACATATATTTACACATTCCACATTGAAAAAGCGTAAAATTTAAAAAAATAAATAAATAAATTTTCGTTTATAAATAACTTTCCAATGCTTTGTACCATTGCTGACAGCTGAAGTGAAAACAAAACAGTTGCGGTAGACATCGGCAATTGGTATCGGCGAGTACTAAAAAAAAAGTATTGGTATTCGTACTCGTAATAAAAATGGGATCGGTGCATCCCTGGTTGCTATGGTGGTAAGGAGAGTGCTGCATGTAGGGTATTTCATAGAAGGCCATTTTGATTGGTTTCTAGACATTTTCCCAGGAAACAGACAGCTGGCAGACATCTACACATACAGTTCTTAAAGTGATTGTAAACTACCAATTTAAAAAAAAATAACAAACATGTTTTACTTACCTGCTCTGTGCAATGGTTTTTCACAGATCAGCCCTGATCCTCCTCCTCTGGGATCCCCCGCAGGTGCTCCTGGCTCCTCCTCTTCATTGGGTGCCCCCACGGAAAGCCGCTTTCCATGGGGCACCCATGCCAGGCTCGCTCCCGAGTCCCGCTGCTGCTTCCATTGACACAGACACTGCCACTCGGCCCCGCCCCCACGCTCCCGTGTCACATCTTTTGATTGACAGGAGCGGGAGCCAATGGCTCCTAGTTCTATCAATCTGTCCAATGAGGAGAGTGAAAGCGTCTGGAGCCGTCACGTTGGTGCACATCGCTGGATCAGATCGGGCTCAGGTAAGAAAAGGGGAGGGGTCTGGGGAGGAGCTGTAGCACAGACGGTTTTTCATTTTTTTTTTACCTTTTTTATTGTTTTTTACTGGTAATGGCAGCGATTTTTAGCGGGACTGCAACATTGCGGCGGACAAATCTGACCCAACACTTTTTGGGGACCAGTGACACCAATACAGTGACCAGTGCTAAAAAAATGCACTGATCAATGTATAAATGACACTGGCAGGGAAGGGGTTACACTAGAGGGGATCAAGGGGTTAAGTGTGTCCTAGGGAGGTGCTTTCTAACTGTGGGGATGGACTGACAGGGAGTACACAGAGATCGCTGTTCCTGATTAATAGGAACAGACAATCTCAGTGTACTCCCCTGTCAGAACGGGGATCTGCCTTGTTTACATAGGCAGATCCCCGTTTTGCCTCTCTGTGGAACAATCAAGGGTGGCCACGCATCGGCTCCTGCTCCGTGCCGTCGGCGCGCATGCCCACAGTATCTATTACACAAAACAACATACGGGTATGTCGCTTTGCGCAATTGAGCCGCCCTGCCGCAGTATATCTGTGGTGGGTGATACTTAAAGTGGCGTTCCAGCCACAAACATTTTTTTTTAAAAGTCACCAGCTACAAATACTGTAGCTGCTGACTGTTAATAAGGACACTTGCCCGCGATGTCACCCTGCCCCCCCCCCCCCCCCCCAGTGCGATCTGTCCACCAGATCGGGTGCAGGCGCCGCCATTCTAAATAAGGGAAACTAGCAGTGGAGCCTTGCAGTTTTACTGCCGGTTTCCTACTGCGCATGCGTGAGTCGCGCAGCGCTTTGTGAATGGCCAGCTTGTCTTCTGGGACACACACAGGTCCCAGAAGATAGTGAGGGGGGGCTCACTGCACAAGAGGACATGACGTCCTGCACCGCAGTACACATATGCCCCGTACACACGGTCGGACATTGATCGGACATTCCGACAACAAAATCCTAGGATTTTTTCCGACGGATGTTGGCTCAAACTTTTCTGGCATACACACGGTCACACAAAGTTGTCGGAAAATCCGATCGTTCTGAACGCGGTGACGTAAAACACGTACGTCGGGAATATAAACGGGGCAGTAGCCAATAGCTTTCATCTCTTTATTTATTCTGAGCATGCGTGGCACTTTGTGCGTCGGATTTGTGTACACACGATCGGAAATTCCGACAACAGATTTTGTTGTTGGAAAATTTTATAGCCTGCTCTCAAACTTTGTGTGTGTCGGAAATTCCTATGGAAAATGTGTGATGGAGCCCACACACGGCCAGAATTTCCGACAACAAGGTTATATCACACATTTTCCGTTGGAAAATACGACCGTGTGTACGGGGCATTAGTACTTCAGAAAAGCTGAGTTCGAAAAAAATAAATAAAAATAGTTAGCCAAAAACAAGTGGTGGAGGGGTCGTCTTTCCTTTAAGACAATGTTCTAAAAGTGGGTGGAACTCCGCTTTAAGTGGTCAATGCATAGAATGCATTAAGGTGAAAAACCTTAAGGCTTTACAACCACTTTAAGCCCAAAAAAATGCCAAATGGCATCTCAGAAGTCCAAAACCCTTTAATGGTATCACAAGTGACAACAGGAAAATTAATCCTTTGTTTTCCAATTGTCACTTAGGATACCAATAATGAATTCTGGGCTCTTGAAATTATTGTTTGCCACTCTTTCTGGCTTATCTACAGATGTGATTTCTCAATCTGGGTGATCCCTCTTTTTCTAGGGAGTCTTCAGCTTTGTGGAGACTGCCAATAGAAGTTTTACCTTATGAAGTAGGTCCTCCTGTCACAAGTTAGCCATTTTGGAGTATGCCACCATGCCCCCAGTCCATCTCCTGTTAAAAAGTTCTACACGTAATAATTCACAAAAAAAAGACATACCCTAGACCAGTTATGGCGAAACTTTTTGAGCCCGAATGCCCAAACTGCGACACAAAACCAACTCATTTATTTCAAAGTGCCAACACTGTAATTAGACCTGAATACTGAGGTTTTCGTTTAGAAGACTATTTTGTAACCATCTTTGACTATGCTGTGCGTGTTTGACAGTGGAACGCATGTGTATGGTGCCTGGACTATTGAGTATGCTTTTTAGGGTGACAACATTGATGACATAGCTGTAATCAGATCACTTGCTCCTCATCATGACACAGGCCAATTTCTGATGTGTCCCATGTTCACCCCCAGACATCACGGCACACTCTCAACAAGTTCTGTATATTTTTGTATATAATCACTAGGAGTCCAGCAGAAGTTTGTCAGTCTCCTCGGGGCTGACACTCTGCTGTCAGATAAAGTTGATCCGGCGCCCAGCTTCAGCACATTGTCCTCCTTCACCTGCTTCTTCAAAGCTGCCTTCTTGGCTTTGCTCTTCTTGAGCTCTTGCGTCGCGTATCATGGTATTGTATCATGGTATCGGCGCCTCCATCTTCCCCGATGAACTTGTGTTGTCAGGAAAGACAAGTCCGCAGTACACTTGGCATACGCGCATGCGCACTAGCGCATTGGCACATCGGCGTTCGCACATGCGCACTCGCCAGGTGGGCTATTTAAACTGAGCTCCTGCATAGACTCATTGCTGTTTGGTTTGCAGCTTCTGTGTGTTCTGACCTGTTACCTGTGCTGACCTGTGATCTTGACCCGGCTTGTTCTCACTAACGCTATTTGCTTGATCCCCCGACCCTGGCTTGTTTTGGACTCCTCTTCTGCCTGCTGCTCCATCTATCTGCCTGAGCATTACCGACCCAGCTTGCCTGACCCTGCACCTGCTCATCCAGCCTGTCACGGCTCTGCTCTGCAATCCGCATCTGAATCATGCTCTAGCTGCAATCCCAACCTGCCACGGCCCTGGTCTGCCTAACCACCACCTGCTGCACATCCATTCACGGACAACCAGCCATACAGACTACAGGACTGATCTCAGGCACTCCTGCGCCACCATGCTTCTGTGGCTGCTGTCTCACCTTCAGTAACCCACAAGCTGGTGTGGTAGGAGAGGCCCTCCTCTACTCGTCAGGCTCACAAACCAGGTATGTGACACGTGTGCCGCTCCGCGGGTGCCTGCTTCACCGGGGATTTATTAGCCTTTACCATCTTGGCTCTGGGTTGTTGTCCTTGTCCCCGCCCCGGGGACAGTAGGAAGCCTTGGCGGAGTACTCACTCCCCCCCCCCCCCCCCCCCCCCGATCTGTCTTTCGCCCAGAGGCTGCCAGTGGTGGATCAGGCATAGGACGGAGGAAAATATTTTTTTTTGCTTTGTTTGGTCTTCTCTCACTTCGCTGAGCATCCTACAGGGGGGCGCTGGAGAGCACGGAGAGGGGAAAGCACAGAGCGAGTGTGACATGAAGGCTTGCTCGCATATAGGATTTTGAGGGAGGCGATGTAAAAGTGATGGCCGGTCAGTGTGGGCTCGCTTGCCTGTAGAGAGGGCTCTGCGGGCCAGCTGTGGCATGCGTGCCATTGGTTCGCCATCACTGCCCTAGACAGTTTACTGCAGCCAGAGCGAATAAACTGTTGCTTGTGTGAATGGTGGCCTCTGTACTCTTTCCAGTGGCTCCTACTGGGTAGTGCTACACCCCTTTAAAGACTCATGTGACAGTTTAAATATCTGATTCCAGCTCCTTACCTACACCAATAATGGTAATTGGGTACATTTGTACCCCATTACCAATTCACATGGGGGGCGGGATCTGGGGGTCCCCTTGTTAAAGGGGGCTTCCAGATTCTGATAAGTCCCCGCCCGCAGACCCCCACAACCACCGGGCAAGGGTTGTTGGGATAAGGCCCTTCTCCCCATCAACATGGTGACAAGGTGCTTTGGAGGGGCTACCCCAAAGCACCCTCCCAATGTTGAGAGCATGTGGCCTGGTATGGTTCAGGAGGGGTGGCGCTCTCTCATCCCCCTCTCTTTTCCTGCGGCCTGCCAAGTTGCGTGTTCGGATAAGAGTCTGGTATGGATTTTTGGGGGGACCCCCCACGCATTTTTTTTTAAATTTTGGTTTGGGGTTCCCCTGTGGGGAAATTCCATGCCGTTTTTATCAATGAACTTTTATGTGTATTGCCAGACCGACAATTCATTATAGCTGCGAATAGTTTTAAATGACTTTTTTTCCTTTAGAAATGTTATTTTGCTGTCAGACTGTTCTAAACATGGAAAACATGCGCCCCTTTTACAGGCATGCTATAGACACCCCCCAGGTACGAAATTTAAAGGAATATTTCACTTTTATTGTTTGACTTTAAGCATTATTAAAATCACTGCTCCTGAAAAAACGGTCGTTTTTAAAACTTTTTTTGCATTGATCCATGTCCCCTGGGGCAGGACCCAGGTCCCCAAACACTTTTTATGATAATAACTTGCATATTAACCTTTAAAATTAGCACTTTTGATTTCTCCCATAGACTTTTAAAGGGTGATCCGCGCCTTTCAAATTTGCCGCGAACACCCCAAATTGTTCGCTATTCGGCTGATTGGGCAAACAGCCAATGTTTGAGTCGAACTCATGTTCCACCCGAACATAAAGCCCATCCCTAGTTAACACGTACCATCCACCTATTTTCTGTTTATGCTCTATCACAGCCTTTCTCAATATTCTTATCCCAGAGGGACCCGTCAATTAAAGTGGTTGTAATGGCTGAAGATTTTTACCTTCATCCATTCTGTGTGCTGTTCCCCCCACAGCCCCCCCCCCAATACTCACCTGGGTTCTTTAACGATCCAATGATGTGCATAGGAGCCTAGGCTGTCCTGGGTCTGTCTCTCCTCATTAGCTGAGACACAGCTGCCAATCACAGTCAGTGAGCAGTGAGCCAATGGGGGGAGAGTGGGGGGGGCGGCCCTCAGCTCTATGTGTTGTATGAATACATAGAGCAGGGCTCGGGAGCGAGTAAGCACCAGTACCATCATAGCAAGAGGCTTGCTATTGGGGGGCACTGGTCAAGGGGGTAGGAGCAAGGAGCGCCATCGGCGGACCGGAGAAAAAGAGGATCGGACCTGCTTTGTGCAAAACCATTGCACAAAGCAGGTAAGTATAAAATGGTTGTTATAAAAAAAAAATCACTTTAATATTCAGGTTTCAGGGAACCCACTGCTAAAATGAATATATTGGGGATCAGTGGGAGGAATGACCCTTATGCCCCGTACACACGATCGCATTTTCCGACAACAAATGTTGGATGTGAGCTTGTTGGCTGAAAGTCCGACCGTGTGTACTCTCCATCGAACATTTGTTGTCGGACTTTCCGCCAACAAATGTTGGCTAGCAGGTTCTCAAATTTTCCGCCAACAAAACTTTGTTGTCGGAATTTCCGATCGTGTGTACACAAGTCCGATGCACAAAAGTTCACGCATGCTCGGAATCAAGCAGAAGGAGCCGCACTGGCTATTGAACTTCCTTTTTCTCAGCTCATCGTACGTCTTGTACGTCACCACGTTCCCAAGTTCGTAATTGTTGGCCAATATTTGTGTGACCGTGTGCATGCAAGACAAGTTGGAGCCAACACCCTTCGAACAAAAATCCACGGTTTTGTTGTCGCAAAATCCGATCGTGTGTACGGGGCATTACATTTATTAGTCAGTGGAAAGAATGCCCCCTTAGGCCTGGTTCACACCTATGCATTTTTTAGTGCATTTTTCAGTTTTGCAGAAACACACTACAGTCCATATAACATGGTTTCCTATGGGTCATGTTCACATCTGTGCATTTTATGGAAAGGGCCAGGGACTTTTTTCTGGTTTTTGGTTCCATAGACTTCAATGGATCAAAAACATGTATTGGAAAATGCAAAATGCACCCGGACTATGCAAACTGCAACCTGCAAGTGTGAACCTGGCCTTACAGTAGTGATCACAATATCACTCTACAGATGGTGTAAAATTATGAAGGCGCCACCAAATGGAGGGTCAATCAGCCACAGTTGAAGGAACCCTAATACCGCGTAAACACGACCGGTTTTGCCATCAGAATAAACTCCGAAGGTTTCTCCGATGGAACTCCGATGGAATTCCATTCAAGCGGTCTTGCCTACACACGGTCAAACCAAAGTCCGACCGTCCAGAACGCGGTGACGTACAACACTTACGACGGGACAAGAAAAAGGTAGTTCAATAGCCAGTAGCCAATAGCTTCCGTCTCGTACTTGCTTCACAGCATGCGTCGTTTTTGGTCCTTTGGAACAGCATAGAGACGAGCGTTTTTCCCGATAGGAATTGGTTCCGTCGGAAATATTTAGAACATGTTCCATTTCTAGGTCTGTCAGAATTTTCGAAAAAAAAAGTCCGATGAGGCCCACACACGATCGGAATAGACGATGAAAAGCTTTCGTTGGACATTCCGCTCGTGTGTACGCGGCTTTAGAGATCTCTGGAGGAGCCCTCTGGCCATGTTCAGGTTTTAAAATTTACTGATTCTGTGAGATGTTTAAATTTTCTCTTTCTAAAATTTAGAGTATTTATAAATTATTTGTCTTCTTTACTGAACAGCAACCCTGAAGATACAGCTGTTGCAAAGTATGCACATCCTGGTGCTTCTAGTGCCTTCCTAGACATTATTAATAGCCAGGGCCGGAATAGGAATAAAAACCAGCACTGGAAATAGCATCATACCAGCCCAACATCATAACCATCATATTGTCATTATTTTCTTGTTCATAAAAAGGGAAAACCATGCATTTTAAAGCACATTTGAAGAGCGTTTTATACTGTATATAGATAAGACATATATGAAAGCACACAGGGCTAGGGATATATATATATATATATATATATATATATATATATATATATATATATATATATATATATAACAGTAAATTTCAATTAAAAGTACTAAAAGTGGAGCAATCATCGAGGGGGATACCTGGGACTCTGGGACTGTGTGTGGGGGGGGGGGGACTCTGGTGACCAGAGACCACCTTCCGCAGAAAGAATACACTAGGGTAAGGGGGGGCGGGGGTTAATGATATGGGGGGAACCTTTATATCAGTGCCCCCTTACATTATTGTATTTACTCCCCCCCTTACTTCAGTGACCCCCCCCCCCCCCGACTGGCCTGGCGGCGCTGTCACTGACCTCCTCCCAGGTGCACCTTGCAGGGATCAGTCAGTTGGCTCCAGCTTGGTGGCTCTGGTTTTCCTATAGTCTCTTCTCCACAGTCCACACACATCTGACTTCTCCCATGATCCCCATCCCGTTGGCGCTCCCATTCTTGACTCCTCTCCAGACTCCCTCAGAGACTGCAGACATGATACAAGACAAGAGATGGTCAGAGGTTGCGAACATGATACAAGAGATGGTCAGAGGCTGCAGGCATACTACAGGAGATGTCAAGATGTCAGAGGTGCGGGCATGGTACAGGAGATGGTCAGAGACTTAGGACATGATACTAAAGATGTTAAGAGAATGTAGACATGATACAGGAGATGGTCAGAGGCTGCAGACGTGGTACAAGAGATGGTCAGAGACTGTGGACATGATACAAGAGATCAATGCAGCCTCACCGGTGTCCATCAAATGCAACCTCACTGTGTCCGTCAATTCAGCCTCACTGTGCCCGTCAATGCAGCCTCACTGTACCCGTCAATGCAGTCTCACTATGCCAATCAAATGCAGCCTCACTGTGCCCATCATTCCAGCTTCACTGTGCTCATCATTGCAGCCTCAATGTGCCCATCATTCCAGCTTCACTGTGCTCATCATTGCAGCCTCAATGTGCCCATCATTGCAGCCTCACTGTGCCCATCATTGCCGCCTCGCCGTGCCCATCATTGCCGCCTCACCATGCCCATCATTGCCACCTTACTGTGGCCATCATTGCTGCCTTACCGTGCCCTCATTGCAGCCTCACCATCATTGCAGCCTGACTGTGCCCATCATTGCCGCCTTACTGTGCCCATCATTGCCGCCTCACTGTGCCCATCATTGCAGCCTCACCATGCCCATCATTGCAGCCTTACCGTGCCCATTATTGTAGCCTCACTGTGCCCATCATTGTAGCCTCACTGTGCCCATCATTGTAGCCTCACTGTGTCCATCATTGCAGCCTTACTGTGCCCATCATTGCCGCCTTACCGTGCCCTCATTGCAGCCTCACCAGTCAGTGCGTGCACTGCGCACAGCGGGCATATAAAAGAATACGTATTGGCCTAAATTGAGCAAGAAATGTTTTTTTTTGGATATTTATTATAGCAAAAATGTAAAAATATATATATTTTTAAAATTGACTGTCTGTCTGCCTGTAGCGCAAAAAATAAAAACCGCAGAGGTGATCAAATACCACCAAAAAAAGCCCTATTTGTGGGGGAAAAAAAAGATGTCAATTTTGTTTGGGTACAATGTCGCACGCAATTGTTAGTTAAATCTCCTCCAGTTAAATTATTTTTAGATATCATTAGGGTCCTTATTAATTTAATATTATTTTTATCCAAAGAGTTGCTTCCTATTAGTGTACTGACTATTCTGGCAGATCTTCTGCTGTCTGTCCTTTAACTTACTCTATCTGTTAAGATCAAGGACATTGTCATATACAGAATGCTGCCAGCAGCTACAGACAGAGAAAAGGACCCTGTAAAATTTTGATTCGGGACCCAGTGAATTGTGTTTACACCTCTGATTACTAGTAACAATATCAATAAAAGTAGTAATAAAAACAAGTAAAGCAAAAAAGTGACAGATAACTGTTCCATTTTTTATGACCCCATAATATATATATTGTATGGTTCAATGTCATTGTCAAACGGCAGTCAGGTCACTTGTCCCTCTTGTTTCAGCTGTCCCATTGGAGATTCCAGTGTCCTGGTTGAGTGGTTTCATGTGAATATTTATGGAAAATGAGTCAGATGTCACCAAATTCACTAAACTGGACCCTCGTAGATGGATTTATCCTCTTGGGGCTGACAGAGGAGCCATCACTGCAGAGGATCCTTTTCATAACGTTCCTGATAACATACGCATTGAACCTTATAGGAAATGCCTTCATTATACTCATTGTTATTCTAGAACAAACTCTGCGCACCCCAATGTACTTCTTTCTGGGTAACTTGTCCTTCTTTGATATCTGCTTCTCCTCCGTCACTGTCCCCAAGATGCTCCAGAATTTGCTGACCCAGCAGAAGGTAATTTCAGTGATGGCCTGTCTGGCTCAGATGCATTTCTTCCATTTTCTGGGCAGCTCTGAAGTTCTTCTTCTGACGGCCATGTCCTATGACCGGTATGTGGCTATCTGCAAACCTCTGCATTACTGTGGGATAATGAACAGGAGGATGTGTGTCTTGTTTGCCCTTGGCTCCTGGATTATTGGCTTCCTACACTCATTAATGCATACGCTATTCACAGCTCAGCTTTCATTCTGTGGTCCTAATAGAGTCAATCACTTCTTCTGTGACATCAAACCATTGCTTAAACTGGCGTGTGCTGACACCACACTCAACGCCTACTTACTAGCGATTGTGACAGGATCCTTAGTCATGCTTTCCTTCTTCTTGACTCTCCTCTCCTATACGTTCATCAGTTCTGCCCTCCTTCGAATCCGTTCCTCCACGGGAAGACTCAGGGCCTTCTCCACCTGCGCATCGCATCTGACGGTGGTTATTTTGTTGTATGGCACGGCAATATTCACCTACGTGCGTCCAATCACTGAGGAGTCTCTGCAAGTCGATCGTATTGCCGCAATATTTTTTACTGTGGTGACGCCAATGCTAAACCCTTTTATTTATACTCTGAGGAATCAGGATGTGCAGAATGCCACCAAAAGACTCTTCAGGTGCTCAATGTAAGATTGGGGGCCACTGGAACAGGAAAAGGTTTGACCGCACTCACAGGTTTGAAGCAAAAGTGACACTTTACTGAAGATAAAAAATCATCAGACAACATCGTAGAGATCAGGACATCAATGCAGACCTGGCAGAGATTAACGCGTTTCACAAATTGGAATTTGCTTAGTCATAATCAGGATAAGATTGGGGGCCCATGACCACTCCATGTCTCAGAATGATGAGGAACAACCCTCTCAGTCAAGATTTTTTTGTTCACATATTTAAACAATCATGTTAAAGGGTTGGTTCCCCTTGTCAGAAGAAATGAAAAGGTGAACTAACACTGTACACCCTCCCCACCCACTGGTCCCTGTTGTACTTACCTCTGTGGGTGATGAGCTGTCAGTGCTCACCAAGGCTGGGACAAGAGGTGGGCAGGAGGGATGGCTGCCCAGGGCCCACAGTGGTATTGTGTGAGGTAAGGGGCGATCCATGGAGAGTTCCTACCTACAAGCTGACAGGAGTAGTGACAGCAGCTTCACTACTCCTGTCAGCCTAGCTCTGGAGGAGACAAACTAGATCTGCAGAGAAGGAGAGAGCTGGGAGGATGTGTGGGTTGTGCTCTCTCTTCCCTCCAGCTCCTCCTCCTGGCACTGCAGCTGTCCTGGATTGGGACTGCTGGATCGGCACTGTGCCATGCAGTTTTACCCACCCCCTATCTCCACCCAGCAAACAATGGGGAGGACTTGTGCTGGGATAGGGGATTTGGGAGGGGGGGGGGTTACTAGAAGGGGGAATTTGTGTTAGGAAGGGGAATTATGGAGAGGGGGATTTGTGCTAGTAGGGATGACGGGGGGGATTCCTGATAGGAAGGGAAATTTGGGGTAGATTTGTGGTAGGAGAGGGTATTTGAAGGGGGAGAGGATTTATGCTCAGGGGGGAAATTTGAAGGGGTAAAGGATTTGAGCTGGGGGGGTGTTGGGGGCAAAGATTTGTGCTGGGTTGGGGAGAATTTTGCCTTGCAAAGGGAATATATGCGGGGGGGTGCGCATTTGGCAACTTCAATGTGAGTGCTAGATGGTCTTGTCCTAGCACTGGTGCCCACACAGCCAGTGTATTGGTCCAGAGATTTGAAATCCCCGCTCTTCTTTTCCTTCAACCTGCTGGAACTGACCAATTGGAATGGCTCTGATCCATCCCAAAAGCCCTACAGAAAGAAGAAGACGAAGAAGAGCAGGATTTCAAATCCCCGTCCACTACACTGGCTGTGTGGCCACCTATACTGTAGTTCATAACCCACGGATGGGTGAGGAGGATGTAGGGTGTTAGTTCACCTTCCTTTTTATTTTTTCTGAAAAGGCGCACTAACCTTTTAAATACTACATACTAATTTCCAGCTTTTCATTTTTTCTGAATAATAAAATAAACAAATAAACTGAACTGTAGGCAGACATAAAAGATACAAATGAATGCAGCTATGTATTCATTCATGTATCATTAAATGTATTTTTCAAATGCAAGTAGCATTGTTAATTATTATATATTTTATTATAATTATTATTTAAAATATAGTACTGTATAAATAATATATATAATAATATGTATAATATAATATATGATAATATAAAATAATTTATTTGTAAATACTGTATTTATTGGCGTATAACACGCACTTTTTCACCCTGAAAATCGGGTGCAAATAGTGTGTGTGTGTTATACGCCAATACTGCAATTTGGGCTGCCTAGGAGGGAACGGGGAGGAGGGGGGGGGGGGGCAAGACGATCGCCATCAGATTACATACAGCGAGAATCTCCTGTTTACTCAGCGGCCTCTGTAAAAGGAAGTCCTGTCTCCTGGGCCGCCATTGGACCACTGTTCTGTCTATCATAGAAGCCGGTCCAGGAGGTGGATCTTTGTATTACAGAGGCCGCCAAGTAAACAGGAGATTCTCGCTGTATGTAATCTGATGGCGCTCGTCCCGCCCCCCTTCCTGTCCCCTCCAATGCAGCAGTAATCTGAAGTGAGGCTGCAGATGGGCATTGATCGGGCTGCATTCATGGCAATGGTAGGGCTGCAGATGGGCATTGATCGGGCTGCATTCACGGCAATGGTAAGGCTGCAGATGGGCATTGATCAAGGTGCATTCATGGCAATGGTAAGGCTGCAGATGGGCATTGATCAGGCTGCAGATGGGCATTGATCAGGGTGCATTCATGGCATTGATCAGGCTGCAGATGGGCATTGATCGGGCTGCATTCATGGCAATGGTAAGGCTGCAGATGGGCATTGATCAGGGTGCATTCATGGCAATGGTAAGGCTGCAGATGGGCATTGATCAGGGTGCATTCATGGCAATGGTAAGGCTGCAGATGGGCATTGATCAGGATGCATTCATGGCATTGATCAGGCTGCAGATGGGCATTGATCAGGGTGCATTCATGGCATTGATCAGGCTGCAGATGGGCATTGATCGGGCTGCATTCATGGCAATGGTAAGGCTGCAGATGGGCATTGATCAGGGTGCATTCATGGCATTGATCAGGCTGCAGATGTTCATTGATCAGGGTGCATTCATGGCATTGATCAGGCTGCAGATGGGCATTGATCAGGGTGCATTCATGGCATTGATCAGGCTGCAGATGGGCATTGATCGGGCTGCATTTATGGCAATGGTAAGGCTGCAGATGGGCATTGATCAGGGTGCATTCATGGCATTGATCAGGCTGCAGATGGGCATTGATCAGGGTGCATTCATGGCATTGATCAGGCTGCAGATGGGCATTGATCAGGCTGCATTCATGGCATTGATCAGGCTGCAGATGGGCATTGATCGGGCTGCATTCATGGCAATGGTAAGGCTGCATATGGGCATTGATAAGGCTGCAGATGGGCATTGATCAGGCTGCATTCATGGCAATGGTAAGGCTGCATATGGGCATTGATCAGGCTGCAGATGGTCAATGGTGAGGCTGCATTGATGGGCACTGGCCCTTATTTTGCTTTAAAGTTCTTTATTTAAAATTTGGGGGTTTTTCCTGAAACTTCCCTCCTAAAATGAAGGTGCGTGTTATACGCCAGTGCGTGTTATAATACACCAATAAATACGGTAATATTTCCCTATATTGTACCTGAAACCAATGTATAGAGTCATTATAAACAGGACAAATTAAAGAACAAAATTCCATGTTTTAGGAAAAATCTGAAGCCTCCTAATAATGTCTCTGCAGCATATGTTGAAACACAAAAATACATAAATTAATTTGGGATGTGTTGCACCTCTATGACTTGTGTTACATCTCCATGTCCATGTCATAAGACCACACAAAGACCCACACTGCTAGGTGTCACCTTAGGCCTTGTGCACACGGACGCATGAGGCCGTATAAAATAATTTGTGGGAGTATTTCCATTCCAAAGATACACAAAGGGCCTCCTACTGTCACCCATAGTAATAGATGCAGCTGAATGTGGATTTACACCACTAATTGCATAAACCTGTGCACACATAAAGCTGTAGACCCCTAGATGGATGCAGTCTGTCTGCATCCAGGGTTGTATGTCTGTACGCATGCATGAGTTTATGCAAATAGTGGTGTAAATCCACATACAGCTGTATTTATTACTATGGTTGGCTATACAAGACCATCTGTGTAGCCTGGGTATGGAAATATTCCTGCAATTTACAAGGGCACTACCTGTCTGGAGCAGGGTTAGGCTATAAAGAATTATCCCAAGCTTTGAACATCTCAGGGAGCTCTGTTCAATCCATCATCCGAAAATGGAAAGAGTATGGCACAAAAGCAAACCTACCAAGACATGACCGTCCACCTAAACTGACAGGCCAGGCAAGGAGAACATTCATCAGAGAAGAGCCAAGAGGCCCATGGTAACTCTGGAGGAGCTGCAGAGATCCACAGCTCAGGTGGGAGAATCTGTCCACAGGACAACTACTGTATAATGCCCCGTACACACAATCGGACATTCTGACAACAAAACCGTGGAATTTTGTTCGAAGGGTGTTGGCTCCAACTTGTCTTGCATACACACGGTCACACAAATGTTGGCCAACAATTACGAACGTGGGAACGCGGTGACGTACAAGACGTACTGTACGATGAGCCGAGAAAAGGGAAGTTCAATAGCCAGTGCGGCTCCTTCTGCTTGATTCCGAGCATGCATGAACTTTTGTGTGTCGGACTTGTGTACACATTTTCGAAAATTCCGACAACAAAGTTTTGTTGGCGGAAAATTTGAGAACCTGCTAGCCAACATTTGTTGGCGGAAAGTCCGACAACAAATGTTTGATGGAGCATACACATGGTCGGGCTTTCAGCCAACAAGCTCGCATTCAACATTTGCTGTCGGAAAATCCGATCGTGTGTACACGGCATTAGTCGTGCACTCTACAAATCTGACCTTTATGGAAGAGTGGCAAGAAGAAAGCCATTGTTGAAAGAAAGCCATAAGAAGTCCTGTTTGCAGTTTGTGAGAAGCCATGTGGGGGACACAGCAAACATGTGGAAGAAGGTGCTCTGGTCAGATGAGACCAAAATGGAACTTTTTGGCCAAAAAGCAAAATGCTATGTGTGGCGGAAAACTAACACTGCACATCACCCTGAACACACCATCCCCACTGTGAAACATGGTGGTGGCAGCATCATGTTGTGGAGATGCTTTTCTTCAGCAGGGACAGGGAAGCTGGTCAGAGTTGATGGGAAGATGGATGGAGCCAAATACAGGGCAATCTTTGAATAAAACCTGTTAGAGTCTGCAAAAGCCTTGAGACTGGGGCGGAGGTTCACCTTCCAGCAGGGCAACGACCCTAAATATACAGCCAGAGCTACAATGGAATAGTTTAGATCAAAGCATATTCATGTGTTAGAATGGCCCAGTCAAAGTCCAGACCTAAATCCAATTGAGAATCTGTGGCAAGACTTGAAAATTGCTGTTCACAGACGCTCTCTATCCAATCTGACAGAGCTTGAGATATTTTGCAAAGAAAAATGGGCAAAAATGTCCCTCTCTAGATGTGCAAAGCTGGTAGAGACATCCCCAAAAATACTTGCAGCTGTATTTGCAGCAAAAGGTGGTTCTACAAAGTATTGACTCAGGGAGGCTGAATACAAATGCACCCCACACTTTTCACATATTTATTTGTAAAAAAAATGTTGAAAACCATTTATCATTTTCCTTCCACTGCACAATTACGTGCCACTTTGTGTTGGTCTATCACATGAAATCCCAATAAAATACATTTATGCTTTTGGTTGTAACATGACCAAATGTGGAAAAAGGGTTATGAATACTTTTTCAAGGCACTGTATATGTAAAATGCAGCGTAAATGGATGGCGCTATATAAGTATTTGTAATAATTAATTAATTAATTAATATACAGCCACCCCTGTGTATGGGGCATTCTACAGATCATCTCAACCAGTGAGCTCTATGATAAAGATAAAGCTAAAGGGAGGAATGATTAGACAACAAAGATGGGAGAACAACCTTCTGCTAAAACTATGCGGAGGGTTGGCAGTTTGCAAGGGTGAAAAAACGTTTTTATTAGCTCCTAATGCCGTGTACACACGACCGGACTTTTCGGCATCAAAGGTCCGACGGAATGATTCCGTCTGACATTACGATCGTGTGTGGGTTTCATCGGACCTTCATCGGACCTTTTCTGTCGAAAAATTCCGAAGGGCCTAGAAAGAGAACATGTTTCAAATCTTTCCGACGGACTCAATTCCTATCGAACAAACCGTTCATCTGTGTGCTAGTCCGCCGGACCGAAAACGACGCAAGGGCAGCTATTGGCTACTGGCTATTGAACTTCCTTTTCTAGTCCCGTCGTACGTCATCACTTTCGAAACGAACAAACTTTAGTCCGTTCGTGTGTGGGCAAGTCCGTTTGTTCGAAAGTCCGTCGTAACTCCGTTGGAAAGACCGTCGGACCTTTGATGCCGAAAATTCCTGTCGAGTGTACACGGCGTTAGGGTTACAAAAGCTCCATGCAACTATCCTGGACCTGTTCAATGAATATTCTCCTGAAGCTCCTTTATTTTTTTCAAACTTTACCTACTGTATACCCATACCTATGGCCCACCTTATAAAACTGCAAGCTGATCTACTAAACTTTGTATAGGCCTATAAAGGACTGAGATCGGTACTTTATGCATCTTACTTTGAAGGTGGACTATCATTTCCTAACATAGCTAATTATTACTATGCCACACTCCGAGTGGTGGCCCCTTGGTCCACTGCACCAGCGTTAGTTAAGCCTAGGAACAACCAAGATACGCATGGGGGGGGGGGCACCCCTCCCGCCGCTTCTAAAAGTGATCCCGTGGCAAATCCACACGCGGGAGCACTTTTATGTGAAAGAGAACCGGCTATAGTAAGAAAAAATATTGGGGTTATGGCAGCTAGCTGCTGCCATAACACTGGTATTTAACATCAAAGTAATGACGTATTTTTACTATGGGCCAGTGGTTAAAGGGATCCAGTTTTCCATGTTAAAGACACCAAAAAAGAGTTTGTGCCCATTTTATATCATTTCCATCTCACTTCTGAGCAGGTCTAAATTATGACATACAATTATTTCTTACTGTAAGAATTGAAATCAAATATAAACATGGTAATAATCATGACTGAGTTTTTTTTCCACACTATACTGCCAAAAGTATTGGGACACCTGTCTTTACACGCACATGAACTTTAATGGCATCCCAGTCTTCGTCCGTAGGGTTCAATATTGAGTTGGCCCACCCTTTGCAGCTATAACAGCTTCAACTCTTCTGGGAAGGCCGTCCACAAGGTTTAGGAGAGTGTCTATGGGAATGTTTGACCATTCTTCCAGAAGCGCATTTGTGAGGTCAGGCACTGATTTTGGACGAGAAGGCCTGGCTTGCAGTCTCCTCTCTCATAGTCATCCCAAAGGTGTTCTATCGAGTTGAGGTCAGGACTCTGTGTAGGCCAGTCAAGTTCCTCCACCCCAAACTCGCTCATCCATGTCTTTATGGACCTTGCTTTGTGCACTGGTTTGCAGTCATGTTGGAACAGGAAGGGGCCGTCCCCAAACTGTTCCCACAAAGTTGACAGCATGAAATTGTCCAAAATGTCTTGGTATGCTGACGCCTTAAGAGTTCTCTTCACTGGAACTAAGAGGCCAAACCCAACCCCTGAAAAACAACCCCGCACCATAATCCCCCCCTCCACCAAACTTTACACTTGGCACAATGCAGTCAGGCAAGTGCTGTTCACCTGGCAACCATCTAACCCAGACATGTCCATAAGATTGCCAGACAGAGAAGCTAGAGTTGCCACCTCATCCCTTTAAACCCCAACACCTTAGAATTACACAGGTTCTGAGGCTAATTAAATGCAGATAAGGCACCAAGTGAGTTTAACTACCACCTTAATCAGCCACAGAACCCGTGTAATTAATATGTGTTTGGGTTTAAAGGGATGAGGTGGCAACCATAAGAGAACCATGATTGGTCACTCCAGAGAAAACGTCTCCACATAGAGTCCAGTGACGACATGCTTTACATCACGGCATCCGATGCTTTACATTGCACTTGGTGATGTAAGGCTTGGATGCAGCTGCTCGGCCATGGAAACCCCATTCCATGATGCTCTCTACGCACTGTTGTTGCGCTAATCTGAGGGCCACATGAAGTTTGGAGGTCTGTAGCTATTGACCCTGCAGACAGTTGGCGACTTCTGCACACCGTGAGCTTCAGCATGCGCTGACCCCGCTCATTTTGCGTGGCATACCACTCCGTGGCTGAGTTGCTGTTGTTCTCAGTTGCTTCCACTTTGTTATAATACCTCTAATGCCCCGTACACACGGTCGGATTTTCCGATGGAAAATGTCCGATCGGAGCACGTTGTCGGAAATTCCGACCGTGTGTGGGCTCCATCAGACATTTTCCATCGGATTTTCCGACACACAAAGTTGGAGAGCAGGAGATAAAATTTTCCGACAACAAAATCCGTTGTCGGAAATTCCGATCGTGTGTACACAAATCCGGACGGACAAAGCGCCACGCATGCTCAGAATAAATAAAGAGATGAAAGCTATTGGCCACTGCCCCGTTTATAGTCCCGACGTACGTGTTTTACGTCACCGCGTTTAGAACGATCGGATTTTCCGACGACTTTGTGCGATCGTGTGTAGACAAAACAAGTTTGAGACAACATCCGTCGGGAAAAAATCCTAGGATTTTGTTGTCGGAATGTCCGAACAAAGTCCGACCGCGTGTACGCCCTATTACAGTTGATGGTGGAATATTTAGTAGTAAGGAAATTTCACGGATGGACTTATTAGGTGGCAACCTATCACGGTCCCACGCTTATGCTGGCCATACACTATACAGAAAATCGGCCGAACCCATTTTCGAAAAACGAACGTTCGACCGTGACCGCAAGCGATCGTGCCATCATATAATGACCGATAATCTGTTCAGTGGACATGAATAAATAATTTTTTGTTCGTTTTTTTACATATACCTAGTGCAGAAAGTTCGGACGGGAAACACATTAACCTTGCAATTTATCGTACGTTCGGCAGAAATTTACCAAACTTCCCGTTCGTTTTTTTTACCACAAAAACGTCACAAACGATTATCGATTTGTGCCCATTAACTTGCCGAAAAACGAACGAAGTGTCTATACGAACGATTTTTCAGGCCGATTTTTCGTATAGTGTATGGCCAGCATTAAATTCACTGAGCTCCTGAGAGCGACCCATTCTTTCGCAAATGTTTGTAGAAGCCGCCTGCATGCCTGGGTGCTTGATTATATACACCTGTGGCCATGGAGGTGATAGGGAACACCTGAATACAATGATTTGAAGGGGTGTCCCAATACTTTTGGCAATATAGTGTGTGTGCAAATAAATGTGAAAACTGCCGCGCCAACTTCAAAGAAAAAAAGCAGCCAACCACCACAATCAGACTAATTGTAAATATAAGTGAAACAACAAAGCGTGGCGCTCATAAGATGTGCTGAAAATCTATATTGGTAAATGCAGAGTCACAGTAAATAATAGTGACGCATAAAATGGGCAAAAAGTAATAATAATTAAAAAAAATTGATATGAAGTGTATGGGCTGATATAGATATGAGTAACGTGAAATTAACAATACTACATGTCTATCAAATCCGTCTGGTGGGATGTAAAATACATGACATGTCGGTATAGCATAATAAGTCTATAGTCCATATATAGAGTGTAAACTCATAAAGGTGGCAGTATGACACTGTCGGTGCTCCAAATCTTCATACAAGAGTGTTATGGACATCTCAGCATGCAGAATAGTATCTTCTCCAAACATAACTTCAAGCAAACAGCAATAGTCATGCCCTTACCAGAGATGGTGGACTCACAGGCCGTCGGCGGTGAGTCAGAAAGGCTTGTACCATCAAACGGTGAGATAAATCTGGTTCCAATCAGGCAAGTAGACTTGGTGGGGGAGAAAAGCCTAAAAGGCTAATGCATCCCTGGAGGAGATGAATTCGGCCCGGACGTCCTGCTTGACACTGTTTCCTATCCAGGTACCAACTTTGATTATCCACCGGGTTCCACTCAATCTACAACGATCCTCATGGTGTAGCAAGAAAACAAGGAAAAAACCTCCACATAGTGTATCCGTTGCAAAGATGGAAAATTTATTGGTATAAAAAAAGCGAAAAAAGTTATATCCAACAAATAATAAAATTATGGGCGGTAACCCAATATAGTGTGTGTGTATATACAGTATACACTCACCGGCCACTTTATTAGGTTTACCTGTTCAATTGCTTTGTAACACAAACTGCTAATCAGCCAATCACATGGCAGAAACTCTATTGCATTTAGGCATCTAGACGTGGTGAAGACGACTTTCTGAAGTTCACACTGAGCATCAGAAAGGGGAAGAAAGGGGATTTAAGCGACTTTGAACGTGGCATGGTTGTTGGTGCCAGACGGGCTGGTCTGAGTATTTCCAAAAACTGCTGATCTACTGGGATTTTCACACACAATCATCTCTTGGGGTTTACAGAGAATGGTCCAAAAAAGAGAAAATATCCAGTGAGCGGCAGTTGTGTGGAGGAAAATGTCTTGTTGATGTCAGAGGAGAATGGGCAGACTGGTTCAATATGATAGAAAGGCAACAGTAACTCAAATAACCTCTCATTACATCCAAGGTATGCAGAATACCATCTCTGAACGCACAACACATCGAACCTTGAAGCAGATGGGCTACAGCAGCAGAAGACCTCACCGGGTGTCACTCCTGTCAGCTAAGAACAGGAAACTGAGGCTACAATTTGCACAGGATCACCAAAATTAGACAATAGAAGATTGGAAAAATGTTGCCTGGTCTGATGAGTCTTGTTCTCAGCTGCGACATTCAGATGGTCGGGTCAGAATTTGGTGTAAACAACATGAAGTCATGGATCCATCCCGCCTTGTATCACCGGTTCAGACTGGTGGTGTAATGGTGGGGGGGATATTTTCTTGGCACACTTTGGGCCCCTTAGTAATAATTGAGCATTGATTAAACGCCACGGCCTACCTGAGTATTGTTGCTGACCATGTCCATCCCCTTATGACTGCAGTGTCCCCATCTTCTGATGGCTCCTTCCAGCAGGATAATGCACCATGTCACAAAGCTCCAATCATCTCACCATTGGACAATGAGGTCCCTGTCCTCCAATGGCCTCCACACTCACCACATCTCATCCAATAGAGCACCTTTGGGATGTGGTGGAACAGGAGATTGGCATAATGGATGTGCAGCCGACAAACCTGCAGCAACTGCGTGATGTTATCATGAAATCTCTGAGGAATGTTTCCAACACCTTGTTGTATCTATGCCACAAAGAATGAAGGAAAAAAGGGGTCAAATATATATATATATATATATACATTATTAAAAGGGAGGTTGGGGGAGGGGACAACCCAAAGAGATGGGTTCAAAAAGGGGTTACTTCAGGCATATACATACACATATATACTGTATATATACACTATACATACACACACACACACACACATATATATATATATATATATATATATATATATATATATATATATATATATGTATATATATCTCTCTACTAGAGATGAGCCGAACACCCCCCTGTTCGCTTCGCACCAGAACATGGGAACAGGCAAAAAATTCGTTCGAACACGCGAACACCGTTAAAGTCTATGGGACACGAACATGAATAATCAAAAGTGCTAATTTTAAAGGCTTATATGCAAGTTATTGTCAATAAAAGTATTTGGGGACCCGGGTCCTGCCCCAGGGGACATGGATCAATGCAAAAAAAAGTTTTAAAAACGGCCGTTTTTTCAGGAGCAGTGATTTTAATAATGCTTAAAGTCAAACAATAAAAGTGTAATATCCCTTTAAATTTCATACCTGGGGGGTGTCTATAGTATGCCTGTAAAGGGGCGCATGTTTCCCGTGTTTAGAACAGCCTGACAGCAAAATGACATTTCAAAGGAAAAAAAGTCATTTAAAACTACTCGCGGCTATTAATGAATTGCCGGTTCGACAATACACATAGAAGTTCATTGTTAAAAACGGCATGGAAATTTCCCACAGGGGAACCCCGAACCAAAATGTAAAAAAAAAAATGATGTGGGGGTCCCCCTAAATTCCATACAAGGCCCTTCAGGTCTGGTAAGGATATTAAGGGGAACCCCGGCCAAAATAATAAAAAAAAAAAATGACGTGGGGGGGGGGGGGGGGGGTCCCCATAAATTCCATACCAGGCCCTTCAGGCCCTCTAGACTTTGTGAGGCCTTAGGCAAAACTTAGACATGAGGCCCCACTCACTCTCATATTGGGAAAAAAAATTCAAGGGATGAAAATGAACTGTATTAGGAGGGTACAGTATAGGGGAGTGGACAGTACAGGGGGTAGGTAAGTGGGCATAATAAAGATATATTTCCTCAAGCAGAGCTGCACAGGGAAGCTGCTCTCACAGATCCTACCTATTCTGGTAGGCTGTCACAAAGAGAGAAAAAAAAAGGGGAATGGGTGGAGAAGGAAGGAAGGAAGGAAGGAAGGAAGGAAGGAAGGAAGGAAGGAAGGAAGGAAGGAAGGAAGGAGAAAAAAAAGAGAAAGAAAGAGAAAGAGAAAAAAGATGAAAGGAATGAAAGAAAGAAAGAAAGAAAGAAAGATAGAGATAGATAGATAGATAGATAGATAGATAGATAGATAGATAGATAGATAGATAGATAGATAGATAGATAGATAGACAGGGACGGACTGATAACTCATGGGGCCCCCGGGCAATAGGAAATTATGGGGCCCCCAGGCAATCAGAGATTATGGGGACACACAGTATACACACACACAGTATACACACACACAGTATACAATCACACAGTATACACATACATGTACACACAGTATACACAGACAGATGTAAAAAAAACACAGATTTATACATACTGTCCCTGGTTTTACTGAGGCTGGCAACCCTGATGGGGCCCCCTAGTGGCCCAGGGCCCTCGGGCAGTGCCCTAATCGCTCAATGGTCAGTCCGCCCCTGTAGATAGATAGATAGATAGATAGATAGATAGATAGATAGATAGATAGATAGATAGATAGATAGATAGATAGATTGAAGGAAAGAAAGAAAGATGGAAAAAAAGATAAATGGAAGGAAAGAAAGAAAGAGAAGGGGGTGGAGACGGAAGGGAAGGAAAAGCATCCCCTACATCAGTGTACTCACTGGGAGGCAGGAGGGACTGGATGGATGAATGGATGGATGGTTTAGACTCCCCTTGTCCTTTTCTCTTTGCTGGGCTTCAGCATGAATCTTCCCGCCCACACATCCCCTTCTGTGAGGCAGAGCAGAGAACACAGCCGAGGAGAGTGGGCGGGGCAGACACAGGAGGAGAGGGCGGGAGGAGGAGGAGCAGAAGCTCTTTCTCCTCTTCTGTCTGGCTGTGCGGGCAGCAGGGGGAGGGGGAAGATCTGTCAGAGCTCTACTGAGCGGCTCTCCCTGTCTGTGATCCGGAGCTCCGATCACACGTCTCACTCGCAGCCCATATCTCTCCCTGTAGCAAAGTGAGGGGATACAGAACTGTGTGATCGCGGAGATCTCTGCTGCTGAATGAGGCGGCTCTCTAATTAGGTAAACTAGCCAGCTGTGCGAGGCCCCTATGACTGCGAGGCCTGAGGCCACCGCCTATTTCGCCTAATTAGAGAGCCGCCTCTGGAGGGAGGCTCCCGCTCTTCTCTTCATCTTCTTCTCTTCATCTTCTCTTCATCTTCTTCTTCTGACGGTTCTTAAATAACGGGAGGGGCGGGGCCACCCGGTGACCCTGCCCCCCTCTGACGCACGGTGACTTGACGGGACTTCCCTGTGGCATTCCCCGTGACGCCACAGGGACGTCCCGTCAAGTCACCGTGCGTCAGAGGGGTGGGGTCACCGGGTGGCTCCGCCCCCCCCCCCCCGTTATTTAAGAACCGTCAGAAGAGGAGAAGCGTCACACAGTGGGAGTCTCCCTCCATGCCACCAAGGATGCGGAGCGGCCCGGAGAAGAAGATGAAGAGAAGAAGATGAAGAGAAGAAGATGATGAGAAGAGCAGGAGCCTCCATCATGGATGCGGAGCGGCCCGAGGAGAAGAAGGGAAGAAGACGCCAACGCCGCGGAGGAGATGCCGGACGAGAACACCGGAGGAAGAACCAGAAGAACCTGAAGAAGATGGAGGAAGAAACCGAAGGGAGATAGAAGATAGAGGAAAGAAGAAAGTAGAAGCATTTAAATAAAGGAATTGTCAAAAACTGTCTCTTGTCATTTTTAACATTTTTGACAGTTTTTTAGTGAAATGGTAGGGGTACTTTTGTACCCCCTTACCATTTCACACAGGGGGGAGGGCCGGGATCTGGGGGTCCCCTTGTTAAAGGGGGCTTCCAGATTCCGATAAGCCCCCCGCCTGCAGAGCCCCACAACCACCGGCCAGGGTTATGGGAATGAGGCCCTTGTCCTCATCAACATGGGGACAAGGTGTTTTGGGGGGCTACCCCAAAGCACCATCCCAATGTTGAAGGCATGTGGCCTGGTACGGTTCAGGAGCGGGGGGCAGGAGGGGGGGCGCTCTCTTCTCATCCCCCCCTCTTTTCCTGCGGCATGCCAGGTTGCGTGCTCGGATAAGGGTCTGGTATGGATTTTTGGGGGGACCCCACGCTCTTTTTTTTTTTTTTTTTGACGCGGGGTTCCCCTTAAAATCTATGCCAGACCTAAAGGGTCTGGTATAGATTTTAAGGGAGACCCCATGCCATTTTTTTATTATTTTGGCCGGGGTTCCCCTTAATATCCATACCAGACCTGAAGGGCCTGGTATGGAATTTAGGGGGACCCCCACGTCATTTTTTTTTTTTACATTTTGGTTCGGGGTTCCCCTGTGGGGAATTTCAATGCCGTTTTTATTAATGAACTTCTATGTGTATTGTTGGACCGCAATTCATTAATAGCCGCGAGTAGTTTTAAATGACTTTTTTTCCTTTGAAATGTCATTTTGCTGTCAGACTGTTCTAAACACAGGAAACATGCGCCCCTTTACAGGCATACTATAGACACTCCCCAGGTATGAAATTTAAAGGGATATTATACTTTTATTGTTTCACTTTAAGCATTATTAAAATCACTGCTCCCGAAAAACGACCAATTTTAAAACTTTTTTTTGCATTGATCCATGTCCCCTGGGGCAGGACCCGGGTCCCCAAACACTTTTTATGACAATAACTTGCATATAAGCCTTTAAAATTAGCACTTTTGATTTCTCCCATAGACTTTTAAAGGGTGTTCTGCGGCATTCGAATTTGCCGCGAACACCCCAAATTGTTCGCTGTCTGGCGAACTTGCGAACAGCCAATGTTCGACTCGAACATGAGTTCGACTCAAACTCAAAGCTCATCCCTAATCTCTACACACTATACAGTATATATATATATATATATATATATATATATATATATATATATATATATATACACATTATACAGTATGTTTATTGAGTTTTAAACACTTGCTTACTGGGCACTTACCGTATATACTCGAGTATAAGTCGAATTTTTCAGCACATTTTTTTGTGCTGAAAGTGCCCCCCTCGACTTATACTCGAGTCAAGCACTTTTCTGCAGCAAAAAAATTCATTCCTAGCACCAAGTGGCCCCAAAATCGGTTCGGAAAATGTCATTCTCTGCTGCAGAAAAGTGCTCGACATTTTCTGAACCGACTTTGGATCCCCATATCTCAGGGCCACTTGGTGCTAGGAACCCCAAATTTGGTGTACAAACCCAGTAGTAATGGTACCATAACATATCCAAAGCTGGGGTTCCTAGCACCAAGTGGTCCTGAGATACTGGGCCCCAAAACCGGTTCAGAAAATGTCATTCTCTGCTGCAGAAAAGTGCTTGACATTTTCTGAACTGATATTCGGGGCCCTGTATCTCGGGGCCACTTGGTGCTAGAAACCCCAGCTTTGGAAATTTTATGGTGCTAGTTCCACTGGGTTTGCACACTAAATTTGGGGTTCCTAGCACTAAGTGGCCCAGAGATACGGGGGCCCCAAATTCAGTTAACTGTGTCCATCTGCAGCAATGTCATTTCATGACCCTTTGGGTTCAGAGACCCCAAATTTTGGCTGCAGCTAGGGGTCATCTAGGAACCCTTAACTACCGAGTTTGAAGTTCAGGGGACCTATGGCTGCAAATGGGCACAGTGAGGCTGCAAATGGGCATTGTTGACCCTCTTTTCCACTTACAGTAGCTGTGCATTTCTCACCCTCGCCTTATACTCGGGTCAATAGGTTTTTCCCATTTTTTTTTGTGGTAAATTAGGGCCTCGACTTATACTCGGAACGACTTATACTCGAGTATATACGGTAAATTCCCTTCCTGCCCAGACCAATTTTCAGCTTTCAGGGCTGTCACTCTTTGAATGACAATTACACGGTCATGCAACACTGTACCCAAATGAAATGTTTATCTTTTTTTTCACATATATAGAGCTTTCTTTCGGTGGTATTTAATCACTGCTGGGTTTTTTATTTTTTGCTAAAAATAAAGGAAACAAGTCTGAAAATTTTGAAAAAAAAATCAAAACAGTGTTATAGTTTGTGAAATTTAAAAACAGGTAACATTTCTCCTTCATTGATGGGCACTGATGAGGCAGCACTCATGGGCACTGATAAGGCGGCACTAATTGGTGGCGCTGAAGGGCACTGATGGTTGGCACTGATAGATGGCACTGGTGGGCACTGGTAGGTGACACTGATAGGCAGCACTGATAGGTGGCACTGATGATGAAGCACTGATTGGCAGCACTAATGGGCACTGATAGGTCCCACTGGTGGGCATTGATAGGTGACACTGGTGGGCACAGGTAGGCAGCACTAATATACACCTGTAGGTGGCATTAGTAGGCACTGGCAGGTGGCACTGGAGGGCCTTTCATAGAAGCAGTGCCTCTCCCTGTTTGGAACCGATGTCCTTCTGTCAGAAGCCAGAGATCGTTTTTTCTTACCCTCACACTGTCAGCGATCGGGAAAAAAAGCTGATTACCGTTCGTTTGTTTACATCACGTGATCAGCTGTTATTGGCACACCTTTACTCCAATCTGTGATCAGCCAAGTCTCATTGCCTCGTTGATCCCAGAGTGCGCCGCGCACGCCCATGCATGGAAAGACATCTATTGACGGCCTCCCGGTAATTAAGGCCCACGCTGTAGCCGTGATAGGCTGCACTGATGGGCACTGATAGGCGGCACTGATGGGCACTGATAGGCGGCACTGGTGGGCACTGATAGGCGGCACTGGTGGGCAGACCCGAGGCGGAGGAAATAAAAGATTTTGTGTCCACCCAGAAGTGGTTATCCATGGGGGCAGGTCCAGAAACAGTGCATGAATTCATCAGCCTGGTCACAGACTCTGAAGTATTCAGCTGGGGGGGGGGGGGAATAAGCCCATCTTATGTAGTCTGGCAGGTGTGAGGTGGGATTGGTGGAAAATCTGAAATGAATAATTGGGTCTTTGGATGAAATAACGGAGGTCTTCTAGGTATCACTAAACTCGGTCCAGTCTGCTTCTATAAGGGGAATGTCTAGGGATGTCCATTTCCCCTAATCATTTTGGAATGTGGGATAAGACTCAGTCATGGGGGCGGAGTAGTAGGCGGAGATAAGTTTAGTGGGGTCTGATGGCCTCAGTCATGGGGGCGGAGTAGTAGGCAGAGATAAGTTTAGTGGGGTCTGATGGCCTCAGTCATGGGGGCGGAGTAGTAGGTGGAGATAAGTTTAGTGGGGTCTGATGGCCTCAGTCATGGGGGCGGAGTAGTAGGCAGAGATAAGTTTAGTGGGGTCTGATGGCCTCAGTCATGGGGGCGGAGTAATAGGCGGGGATAAGTTTAGTGGGGTCTGATGGCCTCAGTCATGGGGGCGGAGTAGTAGGTGTTGATACGTTTAGTGGGGTCTGATGGCCTCAGTCATGGGGGCGGAGTAGTAGGTGGAGATAAGTTTAGTGGGGTCTGATGGCCTCAGTCATGGGGGCGGAGTAATAGGCGGGGATAAGTTTAGTGGGGTCTGATGGCCTCAGTCATGGGGGCGGAGTAGTAGGCAGAGATAAGTTTAGTGGGGTCTGATGGTCTCAGTCATGGGGGTGGAGTAGTAGGCGGAGATAAGTTTAGTGGGTCTGATGGCCTCAGTCATGGGGGCGGAGTAGTAGGCGGAGATAAGTTTAGTGGGGTCTGATGGCCTCAGTCAAGGGGGTGGAGTAGTAGGCGGAGATAAGTTTAGTGGGGTCTGATGGCCTCAGTCATTTCTCCAGAGGAGATACCTGGATAGGGTTATCTAGAGAACCAAATTGTGCCCGTACAGCATAGCGGAGTTCATAGCAATAAAATAAGTACGTGGCAGATCAAAGTCCACGTGTTGAATGTTTTAAAACCCTGTGTCCATCAAGTCCAACCTATGTGTGTGATTATATGTCAGTATTACATTGTATATCCCTGTATGTTGTGGTCGTTCAGGTGCTTATCTAATAGTTTCTTGAAACTATCGATGCTCCCCGCTGAGACCACTGCCTGTGGAAGGGAATTCCACATCCTTGCCGCTCTTACAGTAAAGAACCCTCTACGTAGTTTAAGGTTAAACCTCTTTTGTTCTAATTTTAGTGAGTAACCACAAGTCTTGTTAAACTCCCTTCTGCAAAAAAGTTTTATCCCTATTGTGGGGTCACCAGTATGGTATTTGTATATTGAAATCATATCCCCTCTCAAGCGTCTCTTCTCCAGAGAGAATAAGTTCAGTGCTCGCAACCTTTCCTCATAACTAAGATCCTCCAGACCCTTTATTAGCTTTGTTGCCCTTCTTTGTACTCGCTCCATTTCCAGTACATCCTTCCTGAGGACTGGTGCCCAGAAATGTTATCAGTTAGTTGTCACACTGCGTCTGATTGGATGGAGCCGCCTGAACTGAACCGGACGGAGTCATGGCTCAGACGCCTTCAAATCTAAATTTCCACCTTTAGGCCGGGTTCACATACAGTATGTGCGAGTTTCCCCCGCATCCGATTCACATGACAAGCGGTGTAGGGTTGCCACCTTTTCTTCAAGCCAAACCTGAACACTTCAGCGGAGCACAGAAATTTATTTTTTAAGGGGGAAATGCTGTGGATTCTGGTCTAAAGGGGAACTCTAATGTAAGGGGGTGACCGCTCACCAAAGCCCCCCACTTACATAAGAGTTCCCCTTAAATCAGGGTTTCAAAAGCACCCCTTACATCAGACTTCGCATAACACCCTTTAAATCAGGGTTTCCAAAGCATCCTTTACATCAGAGTCCGCATAACACCCCTTACATCAGAGTCCACAGAGCCCCCCTTACATCAGAGTCCACAGAGCCCCCCCTTACATCAGAGTCCACAGAACACCCCTTACAGTGGGGACGGAAAGTATTCAGACCCCCTTCAATTTTTCACTCTTTGTTATATTGCAGCCATTTGCTAAAATCATTTAAGTTCATTTTTTTCTCATTAATGTACACACAGCACCCCATATTGACAGAAAAACACAGAATTGTTTTGTTGACATTTTTGCAGATTTATTAAAAAAGAAAAACTGAAATATCACATGGTCCTAAGTATTCAGACCCTTTGCTGTGACACTCATATATTTAACTCAGTTGCTGTCCATTTCTTATGATCATCCTTGAGATGGTTCTACACCTTCATTTGAGTCCAGCTGTGTTTGATTTTACTGATTGGACTTGATTAGGAAAGCCACACACCTGTCTATATAAGACCTTACAGCTCACAGTGCATGTCAGAGCAAATGAGAATCATGAGGTCAAAGGAACTGCCTGAAGAGCTCAGAGACAGAATTGTGGCAAGGCACAGATCTGGCCAAGGTTTACGAAAAAATTTCTGCTGCACTTAAGGTTCCTAAGAGCACAGTGGCCTCCATAATTCTTAAATGGAAGATGTTTGGGACGACCAGAATCCTTCTTAGAACTGGCCGTCCGGCCAAACTGAACTATCGGGGGAGAAGAGCCTTGGTGAGAGAGGTAAAGAAGAACCCAAAGATCACTGTGGCTGAGCTCCAGAGATGCAGTCGGGAGATGGGAGAAAGTTGTAGAAAGTCATCCATCACTGCAGCCCTCCACCAGTCTTTATGGCAGAGTGGCCCGACAGAAGCCTCTCCTCAGTGCAAGACACATGAAAGCCCACATGGAGTTTGCTAAATAACACCTGAAGGACTCCAAGATGGTGAGAAATAAGATTCTCTGGTCTGATGAGACCAAGATAGACCTTTTTGGCCTTAATTCTAAGCGGTATGTGTGGAGAAAACCAGGCACTGCTCATCACCTGTCCAATACAGTCCCAATAGTGAAGCATGGTGGTGGCAGCATCATGCTGTGGGGGTGTTTTTCAGCTGCAGGGACAGGACGACTGGTTGCAATCGAGGGAAAGATGAATGCGGCCAAGTACAGGGATATCCTGGACGAAAACCTTCTCCAGAGTGCTCAGGACCTTAGACTGGGCCAAAGGTTTACCTTCCAACAAGACAATGACCCTAAGCACACAGCTAAATTAACCAAGGAGTGGCTTCACAACAACTCTGTGACTGTTCTTGAATGGCCCAGCCAGAGCCCTGACTTAAACCCAATTGACCATCTCTGGAGAGACCTAAAAATGGCCGTCCACCAACGTTTACCATCCAACCTGACAGAACTGGAGAGGATCTGCAAGGAGGAATGGCAGAGGATCCCCAAATCCAGGTGTGAAAAGCTTGTTGGATCTTTCCCAAAAAGACTCATCGCTGTATTAGATCAAAAGGGGCTTCTACTAAATACTGAGCAAAGGGTCTGAATACTTAGAACCATGTGATATTTCAGTTTTTCTTTTTTAATAAATCTGCAAAAATGTCAACAATACTGTGTTTTTCTGTCAATATGGGGTGCTGTGTGTACATTAATGAGGAAAAAATGAACTTAAATGATTTTAGCAAATGGCTGCAATATAACAAAGAGTGAAAAGTTTAAGGGGGGTCTGAATACTTTCCGACCCCACTGTATATATGCATAAACATACATATATATAAAAAAAATTGAGAAAAAATAATATAATAATATTTTAGGGCACAGTACATCAGTGTACATGGCACAGCACATCAGGGCACAGGGCACAGCACATCAGGGTATATAGCACATCAGGGTACAGCACATCAGGGCACAGCACATCAGGGCACAGAGCCCAGCACATCAGGGCACAACACATCAGGGTACAGGGCACATTAGAGTACAGCACACCAGGCCACATCAGGGTACAGGGCACAGCACATCAGGGTACAGAGCCAGCCCAGCACATCAGTGTATAGGGCACATCAGGGCACAATACATCAGGGTTCAGGGCACAGCACATCAGGACACAGCACATCAGGGTACATCAGGGCACACGACATTGAGGCACAGGACATCAGGGCACATCAGGGCACAAGGCACATCGGGGCACAAGGCACATCGGGGCACAAGGCACATCGGGGCACAAGGAACATCAGGGCACAAGGCACATCGGGGCACAAGGCACATCGGGGCACAAGGCACATCGGGGCACAAGGCACATCGGGGCACATAGCACATCAGGGCACAGGACATGTCTTAGTTTGTTTAATTCTAAACAATACATGATCATTGAAAGAGCTGATCACATTGACCTCCGGAGACAGACTGTCTGGTCACCTGGGCTGCCTTAAGTGCTGTGTTAATTAACATGCTAATTATATAGTTGTCTGCTAAGTTGTTGCTAGAGGGGAGGGGGGAGTATCCAGGAGCCAGCCCTACCTTGTGCTGGGATGGTTTGATTCAATCTGCTGCGAACTCTGGAAGGAAGCGCTAGCCCGTGAGCAGCGACACCAGGGAAAAGTTCTCCCCTCCATCCAGGAAAGTTACTGGTCACAGTATGGATTGCGGGTGCTGTTTTTGGGAGAAAAAACGCACAAGAAGCAGACAGCTGAATTAAGCAGGCTGGTCTGGGCAGAGATGCGGCTGGATGAGAGCTACAGAGCTCTCCGGTGGCATGTATCCCAAGCATACCCTTGGATGGCGGATGACAGCCCAATGAAAGGCTTTGGCTATGGCAGCCTGGGATTGTTGTACGTGAAGCTGACAGGGGACCCTAACTTTGGGAGTGATTTGGAGTGGCGGTTGGACGAAATCATGGATTTCAGAGAAGGGCTACTGAATGTCTCGAAAGTGCACTGGGCACTAGAAGATAAAGAGTTTCTGGCCTTTCAGGAATGGGAGCTGGAGATCGCCTACAGATGGCTGCTAGACTCTGCACAGCGCCAGGGCTGGGTTCCCTTTGCCTGGGACTATGAGGAAATACCAGTTGACAACTCTGAAATCCTGGCTGAAGAGTCGGCAATGTGGCAGAGTAACAGTGTGCTTTGCCAACCTACCCCCGCAGCTATGGACGCGGAGGTCTTATGGCGGATGCAGCAAGTGCTGACTGACCTTGATGATCCTGTTTCTGCATGGGATGATCTTGGATGGAGGAATGTGCCTGTCCAGCAGAATGCCAGAGAATCAGCAGTGGAAAATCTGGAGATTGCCATCCCCAAAGCTGAAGTGCTGACAACAGGGCAGAGCTCTGCTAACCTCTACCCAGCACCGATAGCATCTTCTGGGTTCCACGGACAGGAGATGGTGAACCTCTATCCCCAGACACCAGAGACAGGGGATTTGATAGACTTTTCTGCTGAGGAAGAACAACCTGATGAGCCTCCAGCAGAAGAGCTGGTATTAGGGCCAAACTTCACTGTGCTCTGCCCAGCACCAACAGCAGTATCTGTGGAGTTACAAGGAACTTCCCCAGCTGAAGCGCTAGGTGCCCCTGGAAGACGTGATGATGTCACGAAACGCGTAGGGCGGAGCCAGACGACGCGCTGACGTCACCCCCAAGCGAGCTGCTTTCCAGTAGGAGGGGTTTGTCCGAGCTCCGGTGGCCACGGAGCCGGACTTAAGGCTGTTTATCCATCTGACACTTTGTAAGTGTACATCTGTTTTTTATCTATTTTTAATAAAATGTAAAGTGGTTTTACAATATGTGAGCCCCTTCTATTTTATGGTATCTATGCCCTGGGCTGTTGGAGTGGCTGCTGACGAGATGACCCCTAGTGGACACCGCTGGTAATCCCCATTCTGGCTTTAAAGATCTCTGCTTGCTGTGATCCTCTGTAGTGGGGGGTCATGGCCTTCTGGTAAGGAGTAACCCCTTCAATATCTGGTGGTGGACCCTTCCTCGTTGTCACTGATCTTCATTGTTTACCACTTGGATTTTTCATTTTTCAATTTTTATTTTATTTTTTGTTGGTGATTTGGACGTTTTATAACACTTCATTGATGTTTTATTCTATGGACTTTTCACAACACTCAAATCGATGTTTTAATTTATGGACTTTTTTTCTTCACTACTAAGTTCTGCACATTGATTTATCTATAATTCTCATATGAATTTTTTCTTCACTGTAAATTATTCATTGTGTTTTACTAGCATTAGCGCAACCTCTTATTTTCTTTATGCTTTTTTACAATTGATGTTTTTGTGAGGATTGCTGCTTTTCACTGTATTTTATTTTTGCACTTGGTTTTTAGCGCAGTTTCTCTCATCATTTTCTCTCTGCTAACCTCTACCCAGCACCGATAGCATCTTCTGGGTTCCACGGACAGGAGATGGTGAACCTCTATCCCCAGACACCAGAGACAGGGGATTTGATAGACTTTTCTGCTGAGGAAGAACAACCTGATGAGCCTCCAGCAGAAGAGCTGGTATTAGGGCCAAACTTCACTGTGCTCTGCCCAGCACCAACAGCAGTATCTGTGGAGTTACAAGGAACTTCCCCAGCTGAAGCGCTGGTCACCGGACGAAGGGTCCAAGACCTCTGCCCCACACCTGTGGCAGTTTCGAAGGCCCGAGGTGAGAAGGTGATGGTTCCTCTTTCCCAGTGGATTTCAGAGGTGCAGGGAGGAGAAGCAGCCATTTCCCCTCCCCAACAAGGGTTCGTGCACCTGGGAGACAATACCAGTGAAAGGGAATTCCAACAGCAGACGGCGCCCCAGAATGATGACACCAACCCAGCTGAAGCGCTGGCAACCGGACAGAGGGTCCAAGACCTCTGCCCCACACCTGTGGCAGTTCTGGAGTCCCAGGATGAGGAAGTGACGGTCACTCCCGAGCAGCAGATCAGGACCCAAGGAGGGAATGCAATGGGCACCTCACAACTGCAGCTTGATCTGGTGTCGGTGGATGGGCCTGCTGTCTCCCCTAGCATAAACCCAGCAGAAGTGCTGGCAAGTGGGCAGAGTGCTACCAACCTCTGCCCAGCACCAGCAACAACTACAGAGTTCCAGGGAGCCGGGGCAGTCGTCCCCTCTCCCCAACAGTTAGCCGGAGCAGATGGTGTGGGGTTTCCAGCAGAAGGGCTGGCAACAGGGCAGAGTTCTGCTGGCCTCTGCCCACAACTAACAGAGGACAGATTTCCTGTAAAGGTGGATGGGACTTCAGTCTCCACCTGTATACCCCAGGGATGCTGGGCAGTCGACCCAGATGCCCAACAGCATGACGGACTGAGCCCGGCCACCCTGTCTTCTCTCCTGCGGCTAAAGGGACTCCAGGGGGAAGGACCAGTCCACACTTTCCCCCAGCAGCGGGTATGTTCTAAGAGAGACACAGAGGTTGGCTGGGTGAGTAATGCTCTGTTTGAAACAATTTGTTTGGGGTACTGTGTGGGCACAGGCATTAGAGGACTGGAACTAGGGACTACCTTCGGAGTCAACCCGCTGGGGTCTCCTCCTGTGTTAGTCTTCTGCCAAAAGGGGAGAGATGTGACGGGATGGCCCGTGGAAACAAGAATTCCTTGGAAAGGTTGGGATACCCTTGTTTCAGCTCCCCATACACCTCTTATGTCTAAGTCACCCTGTGCCATCCTGGCACAGGGTGAGTGAGAATATATATCTTGGATTACTTAAAATGGGACACTAATATTTATCCACAATATCTCCCAGGATATATGTAAAGACTATTCTTAGTTTGTTTAATTCTGAACAATACATGATCATTGAAAGAGCTGGTCACATTGACCTCTGGAGACGGACTGTCTGGTCACCTGGGCTCCCTTAAGTGCAGCGTTAATTAACATGCTAATTATATAGTTGTTGTTGCTAGAGGGGAGGGGGGAGTATCCAGGAGCCAGCCCTACCTCGTTATCCAACCCCTTGTGTTAAAAGTGTATATAAAGACCTGTATTCTGGTTCTAATAAACAGTCCATGTCAGCAGCTAAACAAGTCCCGTCTTGTTTTGTGCTTGTGAGCAGTTGGAATATCTGATATCTATATTCAGACTGGGAGGAAGTGATATATGACGAAAGCACTCAAGTGGAGTGTGGAACGTTTCGTTACAGGGCACATTAGGGCATGGGGCACATGGCACATCGGGGCACATAGCACATTATGGGGCACATCATGGCACATTATGGGGCACAAAGCACATCAGGGTACATAGCACATTAGGGCATGGGGCACATCAGGGCACATCAGGGCACAGGACATCGGAGCACAAGGCACATCAGGGCACGGGGCACATAGCACATCAAGGCACATAGCACATTAAAGCATGGGGCACATGGCACATCAGGGCACGGGGCACATCAGGGCAAGGGGCATATCAGGGCACATAGCACATCAGGGCACTTTGCACATCAGGGCACATAGCACATCAGGGCACGGGGCACATCAGGGCACATAGCACACCAGGGCACGGGGCACATCAGGGCACATAGCACATTGGGGCACATCAGGGCACGGGGCACATCAGGGCACATAGCACATCAGGGCACATAGCACATCAGGGCACAGGGCACATAGCACATCATGGCGCGGGGCACATCAGGGCACATATCACATCAGGGCACGGGGCACATGGCACATTAGGGCACAAGGCACATTCTGGGGCACATCAGGGCACGGGGCACATTATGGGGACCCTGATGTAAGGGAAGGCTCTCTGGGGACCCTGATGTAAGGGAGAGAGAGCCTCCCCTTAAATTAGTGTCCCCAGAGTCCCCCCCTTTTACATCAGGGTCCCCAGATCGCCCCCTCCCCCTTCCAGGGGTTCCCGTGTACCTGTTTGGGGAGGTGGGAGGCAACGATTGGCAGCTCTATGGTGTCTACGGGCAGTGGGATTTCTCTTCGCCCCAGTGTATGGAGTGGAGAAGGGAGGAGCCTCTGACCCGGACATGTATCAGTCACAGTGTACAGAGCCACTTGTACACTGAAGAGTGAAAGTGTTAGATGCCCCCCCGGATCAGAGGCTCCTCCCATCTACACTGTATAGACTCGGGAAGAGAACTACAAGCCCCAGGGAGATCCCGCCTCCCACCTCAGAGGCCCTCCCACTGCATTCTAAATGGACAGCCAGAGGTGAAGGGGGGGAGATGCCGGGTCTTGCCCCCCCCCCACAGCGGCAAAACGGCAGGATCCAGTCACAAGTGCGACTGCAGCGACCCGTATAGTTCCGCCACTCCCGGGGAGCCCCCTACTTAGTCCGCCTCGGCTCTCTATATTATCTTCTATATTTATGTCATGTCAGTGAATGATTCGCCATCAGTGAGGAACATTCTATGGATGATTGCATGGTGTATGGCCAGCTATAGGAGATTGTACAATCTGATTGTATTGTGGGCGGTGGATATGATTGTACAATCTGATTGTATTGTGGGGGGTGAATATGATTGTACAATCTGATTGTATGATGTGTGTGTGGGGGGTGGATATGATTGTACAATCTGATTGTATTGTGGGGGGTGGATATGATTGTACAATCTGATTGTATGATGTGTGTGTGGGGATGGATATGATTGTACAATATGATTGTATGATGTGTGTGTGGGGGGTGAATATGATTGTACAATCTGATTGTATTGTGGGCGGTGGATATGATTGTACAATCTGATTGTATTGTGGGGGGTGAATATGATTGTACAATCTGATTGTATGATGTGTGTGTGGGGGGTGGATATGATTGTACAATCTGATTGTATTGTGGGGGGTGGATATGATTGTACAATCTGATTGTATGATGTGTGTGTGGGGGTGGATATGATTGTACAATCTGATTGTATGATGTGTGTGTGGGGGGTGAATATGATTGTACAATCTGATTGTATGTGTGTGGGGGGTGAATATGATTGTACAATCTGATTGTATGTGTGTGGGGGGTGGATATGATTGTACAATCTGATTGTATGATGTGTGTGTGGGGGGAATATGATTGTACAATCTGATTGTATGATGTGTGTGTGGGGGTGAATATGATTGTATAATCTGATTGTATGATGTGTGTGTGGGGGGTGGATATGATTGTATAATCTGATTGTATGTGTGTGGGGGGTGAATATGATTGTACAATCTGATTGTATGTGTGTGGGGGGGTGGATATGATTGTACAATCTGATTGTATGTGTGTGGGGGGTGAATATGATTGTACAATCTGATTGTATGTGTGTGGGGGGTGGATATGATTGTACAATCTGATTGTATGTGTGTGGGGGGTGGATATGATTGTACAATCTGATTGTATTGTGGGGGGTGGATATGATTGTACAATCTGATTGTATTGTGGGGGTGGATATGATTGTACAATCTGATTGTATGATGTGTGTGTGGGGGGTGAATATGATTGTACAATCTGATCGTATGTGTGTGGGGGGTGGATATGATTGTACAATCTGATTGTATGATGTGTGTGTGGTTAGTGGATATGATTGTATAATCTGATTGTATGATGTGTGTGTGGGGGGTGAATATGATTGTACAATCTGATTGTATTGTGGGCGGTGGATATGATTGTACAATCTGATTGTATTGTGGGGGGTGAATATGATTGTACAATCTGATTGTATGTGTGTGGGGGGGTGGATATGATTGTACAATCTGATTGTATGTGTGTGGGGGGTGAATATGATTGTACAATCTGATTGTATGTGTGTGGGGGGTGAATATGATTGTACAATCTGATTGTATGATGTGTGTGTGGTTAGTGGATATGATTGTATAATCTGATTGTATGATGTGTGTGTGGGGGGTGAATATGATTGTACAATCTGATTGTATTGTGGGCGGTGGATATGATTGTACAATCTGATTGTATTGTGGGGGGTGAATATGATTGTACAATCTGATTGTATGATGTGTGTGTGGGGGGTGGATATGATTGTATAATCTGATTGTATGTGTGTGGGGGTGAATATGATTGTACAATCTGATTGTATGTGTGTGGGGGGTGAATATGATTGTACAATCTGATTGTATGTGTGTGGGGGGTGGATATGATTGTACAATCTGATTGTATTGTGGGGGGTGGATATGATTGTACAATCTGATTGTATTGTGGGGGGTGGATATGATTGTACAATCTGATTGTATTGTGGGGGGTGGATATGATTGTACAATCTGATTGTATGTGTGTGGGGGGTGGATATGATTGTACAATCTGATTGTATTGTGGGGGGTGGATATGATTGTACAATCTGATTGTATGATGTGTGTGTGGGGGTGAATATGATTGTACAATCTGATTGTATGATGTGTGTGTGGGGGGTGAATATGATTGTACAATCTGATTGTATGTGTGTGGGGGGTGAATATGATTGTACAATCTGATTGTATGTGTGTGGGGGTGAATATGATTGTACAATCTGATTGTATGTGTGTGGGGGGGTGGATATGATTGTACAATCTGATTGTATGTGTGTGGGGGGTGAATATGATTGTACAATCTGATTGTATGTGTGTGGGGGGTGAATATGATTGTACAATCTGATTGTATTGTGGGGGGTGGATATGATTGTACAATCTGATTGTATGATGTGTGTGTGGGGGGTGAATATGATTGTACAATCTGATCGTATGTGTGTGGGGGGTGGATATGATTGTACAATCTGATTGTATGTGTGTGGGGGGTGGATATAATTGTACAATCTGATTGTATGTGTGGGGGGGGTGAATATGATTGTACAATCTGATTGTATGTGTGTGGGGGGGTGGATATGATTGTACAATCTGATTGTATGTGTGTGGGGGGTGAATATGATTGTACAATCTGATTGTATGTGTGTGGGGGGTGAATATGATTGTACAATCTGATTGTATGTGTGTGGGGGGGTGGATATGATTGTATAATCTGATTGTATGTGTGTGGGGGGTGAATATGATTGTACAATCTGATTGTATGTGTGTGGGGGGGTGGATATGATTGTACAATCTGATTGTATGTGTGTGGGGGGTGAATATGATTGTACAATCTGATTGTATGTGTGTGGGGGGTGGATATGATTGTACAATCTGATTGTATGTGTGTGGGGGGTGGATATGATTGTACAATCTGATTGTATTGTGGGGGGTGGATATGATTGTACAATCTGATTGTATTGTGGGGGTGGATATGATTGTACAATCTGATTGTATGATGTGTGTGTGGGGGGTGAATATGATTGTACAATCTGATCGTATGTGTGTGGGGGGTGGATATGATTGTACAATCTGATTGTATGATGTGTGTGTGGTTAGTGGATATGATTGTATAATCTGATTGTATGATGTGTGTGTGGGGGGTGAATATGATTGTACAATCTGATTGTATTGTGGGCGGTGGATATGATTGTACAATCTGATTGTATTGTGGGGGGTGAATATGATTGTACAATCTGATTGTATGTGTGTGGGGGGGTGGATATGATTGTACAATCTGATTGTATGTGTGTGGGGGGTGAATATGATTGTACAATCTGATTGTATGTGTGTGGGGGGTGAATATGATTGTACAATCTGATTGTATGATGTGTGTGTGGTTAGTGGATATGATTGTATAATCTGATTGTATGATGTGTGTGTGGGGGGTGAATATGATTGTACAATCTGATTGTATTGTGGGCGGTGGATATGATTGTACAATCTGATTGTATTGTGGGGGGTGAATATGATTGTACAATCTGATTGTATGATGTGTGTGTGGGGGGTGGATATGATTGTATAATCTGATTGTATGTGTGTGGGGGTGAATATGATTGTACAATCTGATTGTATGTGTGTGGGGGGTGAATATGATTGTACAATCTGATTGTATGTGTGTGGGGGGTGGATATGATTGTACAATCTGATTGTATTGTGGGGGGTGGATATGATTGTACAATCTGATTGTATTGTGGGGGGTGGATATGATTGTACAATCTGATTGTATTGTGGGGGGTGGATATGATTGTACAATCTGATTGTATGTGTGTGGGGGGTGGATATGATTGTACAATCTGATTGTATTGTGGGGGGTGGATATGATTGTACAATCTGATTGTATGATGTGTGTGTGGGGGTGAATATGATTGTACAATCTGATTGTATGATGTGTGGGGGGTGAATATGATTGTACAATCTGATTGTATGTGTGTGGGGGGTGAATATGATTGTACAATCTGATTGTATGTGTGTGGGGGTGAATATGATTGTACAATCTGATTGTATGTGTGTGGGGGGGTGGATATGATTGTACAATCTGATTGTATGTGTGTGGGGGGTGAATATGATTGTACAATCTGATTGTATGTGTGTGGGGGGTGAATATGATTGTACAATCTGATTGTATTGTGGGGGGTGGATATGATTGTACAATCTGATTGTATGATGTGTGTGTGGGGGGTGAATATGATTGTACAATCTGATCGTATGTGTGTGGGGGGTGGATATGATTGTACAATCTGATTGTATGTGTGTGGGGGGTGGATATAATTGTACAATCTGATTGTATGTGTGGGGGGGGTGAATATGATTGTACAATCTGATTGTATGTGTGTGGGGGGGTGGATATGATTGTACAATCTGATTGTATGTGTGTGGGGGGTGAATATGATTGTACAATCTGATTGTATGTGTGTGGGGGGTGAATATGATTGTACAATCTGATTGTATGTGTGTGGGGGGGTGGATATGATTGTACAATCTGATTGTATGTGTGTGGGGGGTGAATATGATTGTACAATCTGATTGTATGTGTGTGGGGGTGAATATGATTGTGCAATCTGATTGTATGTGTGTGGGGGGTGGATATGATTGTACAATCTGATTGTATTGTGGGGGGTGGATATGATTGTACAATCTGATTGTATGATGTGTGTGTGGGGGGTGAATATGATTGTACAATCTGATCGTATGTGTGTGGGGGGTGGATATGATTGTACAATCTGATTGTATGTGTGTGGGGGGTGGATATAATTGTACAATCTGATTGTATGTGTGTGGGGGTGGATATGATTGTACAATCTGATTGTATGATGTGTGTGTGGGGGGAATATGATTGTACAATCTGATTGTATGATGTGTGTGTGGTTAGTGAATATGATTGTACAATCTGATTGTATGATGTGTGTGTGGGGGTGAATATGATTGTACAATCTGATTGTATGTGTGTGGGGGGTGGATATGATTGTATAATCTGATTGTATGTGTGTGGGGGGTGAATATGATTGTACAATCTGATTGTATGTGTGTGGGGGGGTGGATATGATTGTACAATCTGATTGTATGTGTGTGGGGGGTGAATATGATTGTACAATCTGATTGTATGTGTGTGGGGGGTGGATATGATTGTACAATCTGATTGTATGTGTGGGGGGGTGGATATGATTGTACAATCTGATTGTATTGTGGGGTGGATATGATTGTACAATCTGATTGTATGATGTGTGTGTGGGGGTGAATATGATTGTACAATCCGATTGTATGTGTGTGGGGGGTGAATATGATTGTACAATCTGATTGTATGTGTGTGGGGGGTGGATATGATTGTACAATCTGATTGTATGATGTGTGTGTGGGGGGTGAATATGATTGTACAATCCGATTGTATGTGTGTGGGGGGTGGATATGATTGTACAATCTGATTGTATGATGTGTGTGTGGGGGGTGAATATGATTGTACAATCTGATTGTATGATGTGTGTGTGGGGGGTGGATATGATTGTATAATCTGATTGTATGATGTGTGTGTGGGGGGTGAATATGATTGTACAATCTGATTGTATGATGTGTGTGTGGGGGGTGGATATGATTGTACAATCTGATTGTATTGTGGGGGTGGATATGATTGTACAATCTGATTGTATGATGTGTGTGTGGTTAGTGAATATGATTGTATAATCTGATTGTATGTGTGTGGGGGGTGAATATGATTGTACAATCTGATTGTATGTGTGTGGGGGGGTGAATATGATTGTACAATCTGATTGTATGTGTGTGGGGGGGTGGATATGATTGTACAATCTGATTGTATGTGTGGGGGGGTGGATATGATTGTACAATCTGATTGTATGTGTGTGGGGGGTGGATATGATTGTACAATCTGATTGTATTGTGGGGGGTGGATATGATTGTACAATCTGATTGTATGATGTGTGTGGGGGGTGGATATGATTGTACAATCTGATTGTATTGTGGGGGTGGATATGATTGTACAATCTGATTGTATGATGTGTGTGTGGGGGTGAATATGATTGTACAATCTGATTGTATGTGTGTGGGGGGTGGATATGATTGTACAATCTGATTGTATGATGTGTGTGTGGGGGGTGAATATGATTGTACAATCCGATTGTATGTGTGTGGGGGGTGAATATGATTGTACAATCTGATTGTATGTGTGTGGGGGGTGGATATGATTGTACAATCTGATTTGTATGATGTGTGTGTGGGGGTGGATATGATTGTACAATCTGATTGTATGTGTGTGGGGGTGGATATGATTGTACAATCTGATTGTATGTGTGTGGGGGGTGGATATGATTGTACAATCCGATTGTATGTGTGTGGGGGGTGAATATGATTGTACAATCTGATTGTATGTGTGTGGGGGGTGGATATGATTGTACAATCTGATTGTATGATGTGTGTGTGGGGGTGGATATGATTGTACAATCTGATTGTATGATGTGTGTGTGGTTAGTGGATATGATTGTACAATCTGATTGTATGATGTGTGTGTGGGGGGTGAATATGATTGTACAATCTGATTGTATGATGTTGTGTGTGGGGGGTGAATATGATTGTACAATCTGATTGTATGATGTGTGTGTGGGGGGTGGATATGATTGTACAATCTGATTGTATGATGTGTGTGTGGGGGGTGAATATGATTGTACAATCTGATTGTATGTGTGTGGGGGGTGAATATGATTGTACAATCTGATTGTATGATGTGTGTGTGGGGGGTGGATATGATTGTACAATCTGATTGTATGATGTGTGTGTGGGGGGTGAATATGATTGTACAATCTGATTGTATGATGTGTGTGTGGGGGGTGGATATGATTGTACAATCTGATTGTATGATGTGTGTGGGGGGGGTGGATATGATTGTACAATCTGATTGTATGATGTGTGTGGGGGTGGATATGATAGGAGGGGTGTCAGGTTATCATTGCTGGCCCCATTGGGGAGATTCTCCCTCTCCATGTCTCCTGATTATTGTTATCACAGAGAGTGATAGAAAGTCCCAAATGTTGGGTTGTCACCGACACAGAAATAGAGGGGAAATCTTCCAATGGGGACACTATTTCTGAAGGATTTCCTCTCACTTCCTGTTGTGGTTATAGGACAGGAAGTGAAGGTAAATCTCTCCAATGGGGACACAGATAGCAAAAAAATAAAATAAAAATCTTAATAAAACAGTAATAGAGGGGAAATCGTCCAATGGGGACACTAGTTCTGGGATTTCCCCACTTTGCATGGATTTCCTCTCACTTCCTGTTGTCTCTATGGGACAGGAAGTGACGGGAAATCTCCCCATCGGGGACACAGATGACAGAAAACACCTGACAGAGGTGATAGCTCCTCCCCTTACTCCATCCAAGATGAGAAGAAAACGTTTTCCCTCTCGTTCTCCTTTAGGACACAGAGGATGAAGAGATGTCAGTGACGGTCACATTAGAGGAGTCTGACTACCAGCACTGCACCATTTATATGAATGACAGCCGGGGACTCCCTCTCACTTCCTGTCCTAACTGTGGAACAGGAAGTGAAGGCAAATCTCCCCCAATGGGGGACACACATTGGAAAAAAAAAGTTACCAGAAGAGGATTACAGGGGAGATCTTCCAATGGGGACATATATTCCCGGTTTCCCTCACTTTGGAGGGATTTCTTTTCACTTCACTGTTTTGGCTACGTGACAGGAAGTGGAGGGAAATCTCTCCAATGGGGACACAGATGACATAAAGAAAGTTACCAGAAAAGGAATAGAAGAAAAATCTTAAAATGGAGACAGTAGTTTTGGGATTCCCTCACTCTGGAAGGATTTCCTCTCTCACTTCCTGTTGTGGTTATGGGACAGGAAGTGGAGGGAAAGTTCCCCGATGGGGACACAGATGGTAAAAACAGTCCCCAGGAGAGGAATTGATGAGAAATCTCTCCAATGGGGTCACTAGTTCTGGGATTCCCTCACTTTGCAGGGATTTGCTCTCACTTCCTGTTGTGTCTATGGGACAGGAAGTGAAGGGAAATCTCCCCAACGGGGACACAGATGACAGAAAACACCTGACAGGGGTGACAACCCTGGATGAGAAGGTTCCCCTCCATCCTCTTCCCATCTGGGATGACTTCTCTATGTTTCTGTGATCTCCGGCTGTAATATCGGCTCCCCGATGTGGAACGTTTATAGACGGACGTCGGTCAGGAAGGGGTTAAGGTACGCTCTGACCTCAGCCAATCACAGCCATGGGGGAGGAGCGCCAGTCACCGGCCTCCAGCAGGGGCGGGCACTAGGGTGAGTCCATGGCAGGGATAGGCTGGAAGTCACCTTCAGGGCAGGTTCTATGTGGGGTGGATGTCCAAACTCTTCTGGTAAAAAGTGACCCCCCCACAGATCGCTCTTCAGGTCCAGAGCTGCCGGCATTGGCTCATCATTTACCAGGAACTTCCTCTAGAACATACAGGGGGTCTCGGGGGGGTCCTTTATAATTTCCCTGCCAGGTTCCCATTCATGGGGGGCGGGGCTACATCTTTGTGTGTCGGTGTCCGGTCCTCCTGTAGGGGGCGGTATAACCCGAGAAAATAAAAAGATTTTATGAAGAGGACAGAAAACTGACTGCAGTCTCCTCCCTGTAATCACCAGCTCAGCAGCTGATTGGCTGATCAGTTTATGGAGGAGGTGGGGGAGGGGTATCGGCACATTTACAGATATCAGACATTGTGGGGGGTGAAGCGGCTGTAATCTACATCTTGGATCTGTGTATGTAGCCGAGGGTCCGGAGGTTCCTCTTTACGTTGATGGATGTTCCTGGAGGTGTCAGTGTATCTCTTCCCTCCCACCGAGATCACAGCGCACCCTCCGACGCCGCCTACATCTGCTTTCCTCTCCAGAAGGACGGCGCCATCTGTGTTCAGGCATCATCCAGGGTCACCTGGACTATAATGTTAATATCCCAATAATGTAAGTCCTGGTTTCTGTGCTGGTATTGTTTGTATTCACAAATGTCTGACACAGATCAGCCCCCTGCTGCAGCCTCTGCTCTTGTGATTTGTTAAAATGATGCAATCTGATCCCTGAGGGGGGGGAGGAGACTGAGGACATCATCTCCGCCCAGGCAAAGCCACTGATTGGGCCTCAAGCATGGTCTTACTTTGTAGAGGTGACCCTTTCTTCTGTGCTGGCTCAGTTGCAGCCCCAATCTCCCCAGATTGTCAGCTCTTGGGCCCAGCGGTTATTGTTCTCTGGGTAGGGAAGCAGAAAATGAGTCTCTCTCATCTCTGATCATCTCCTGTATTATGTCCGCAGTCTCTGATCATCTCCTGTACTATGTCTGCAGTCTCTGATCATCTCCTGGACTAGTCTCCAGTCTCTGATCATCTCCTGTACTATGTCTGCAGTCTCTGATCATCTCCTGTATTATGTCTGCAGTCTCTGATCATCTCCTGTAGTATGTCTGCAGTCTCTGATCATCTCCTGTAGTATGTCTGCAGTCTCTGATCATCTCCTGTACTATGTCTGCAGTCTCTGACCATCTCCTGTACTATGTCTGCAGTCTCTGATCATCTCCTGGACTATGTCTCCAGTCTCTGATCATCTCCTGTACTATGTCCGCAGTCTCTGATCATCTCCTGTACTATGTCTGCAGTCTCTGACCATCTCCTGTACTATGTCTCCAGTCTCTGATCATCTCCTGTACTATGTCCGCAGTCTCTGATCTTCTCCTGTACTATGTCTGCAGTCTCTGATCATCTCCTGGAATATGTCTCCAGTCTCTGATCATCTCCTGTACTATGTCTGCAGTCTCTGATCATCTCCTGTATTATGTCTGCAGTCTCTGATCATCTCCTGTACTATGTCTGCAGTCTCTGATCATCTCCTGTAGTATGTCTCCAGTCTCTGATCATCTCCTGTATTATGTCTGCAGTCTCTGATCATCTCCTGTAGTATGTCTGCAGTCTCTGATCATCTCCTGTATTATGTCTGCAGTCTCTGATCATCTCCTGTACTATGTCTGCAGTCTCTGATCATCTCCTGTACTATGTCTGCAGTCTCTGATCATCTCCTGTACTATGTCTGCAGTCTCTGATCATCTCCTGTACTATGTCTGCAGTCTCTGATCATCTCCTGTATTATGTCTGCAGTCTCTGATCATCTCCTGTACTATGTCTGCAGTCTCTGATCATCTCCTGTATTATGTCTGCAGTCTCTGATCATCTCCTGTATTATGTCTCCAGTCTCTGATCATCTCCTGTATTATGTCTGCAGTCTCTGATCATCTCCTGTAGTATGTCTGCATTCTCTGATCATCTCCTGTACTATGTCTGCATTCTCTGATCATCTCCTGTACTATGTCTGCAGTCTCTGATCATCTCCTGTATTATGTCTGCAGTCTCTGATCATCTCCTGTACTATGTCTGCAGTCTCTGATCATCTCCTGTACTATGTCTGCAGTCTCTGATCATCTCCTGTACTATGTCTGCAGTCTCTGATCATCTCCTGTACTATGTCTGCAGTCTCTGATCATCTCCTGTACTATGTCCGCAGTCTCTGATCATCTCCTGGACTATGTCTGCAGTCTCTGACCATCTCCTGTACTATGTCTGCAGTCTCTGATCATCTCCTGTATTATGTCTGCAGTCTCTGATCATCTCCTGTACTATGTCTGCAGTCTCTGATCATCTCCTGTATTATGTCTGCAGTCTCTGATCATCTCCTGTATTATGTCTCCAGTCTCTGATCATCTCCTGTATTATGTCTGCAGTCTCTGCCCATCTCCTGTACTATGTCTGCAGTCTCTGATCATCTCCTGTACTATGTCTGCAGTCTCTGATCATCTCCTGTACTATGTCTGCAGTCTCTGATCATCTCCTGTATTATGTCTGCAGTCTCTGATCATCTCCTGTACTATGTCTGCAGTCTCTGATCATCTCCTGTATTATGTCTGCAGTCTCTGATCATCTCCTGTATTATGTCTGCAGTCTCTGATCATCTCCTGTATTATGTCTGCAGTCTCTGATCATCTCCTGTACTATATCTGCAGTCTCTGATCATCTCCTGTATTATGTCTGCAGTCTCTGATCATCTCCTGTACTATGTCTGCAGTCTCTGATCATCTCCTGTATTATGTCTGCAGTCTCTGATCATCTCCTGTACTATGTCTGCAGTCTCTGATCATCTCCTGTATTATGTCTGCAGTCTCTGATCATCTCCTGTATTATGTCTGTAGTCTCTGATCATCTCCTGTATTATGTCTGCAGTCTCTGATCATCTCCTGTATTATGTCTGCAGTCTCTGATCATCTCCTGTACTATATCTGCAGTCTCTGATCATCTCCTGTAGTATGTCTGCAGTCTCTGATCATCTCCTGTAGTATGTCTGCAGTCTCTGACTGTCTCCTGTACTATGTCTGCAGTCTCTGACCATCTCCTGTATTATGTCTGCAGTCTCTGATCATCTCCTGTACTATGTCTGCAGTCTCTGATCATCTCCTGTATTATGTCTCCAGTCTCTGATCATCTCCTGTATTATGTCTGCAGTCTCTGATCATCTCCTGTACTATGTCTGCAGTCTCTGATCATCTCCTGTACTATGTCTGCAGTCTCTGATCATCTCCTGTAGTATGTCTGCAGTCTCTGATCATCTCCTGTATTATGTCTGCAGTCTCTGATCATCTCCTGTACTATGTCTGCAGTCTCTGACCATCTCCTGTATTATGTCTGCAGTCTCTGATCATCTCCTGTACTATGTCTGCAGTCTCTGATCATCTCCTGTATTATGTCTCCAGTCTCTGATCATCTCCTGTACTATGTCTCCAGTCTCTGCTCATCTCCTGTACTATGTCTGCAGTCTCTGATCATCTCCTGTATTATGTCTGCAGTCTCTGATCATCTCCTGTACTATGTCTGCAGTCTCTGATCATCTCCTGTATTATGTCTGCAGTCTCTGATCATCTCCTGTATTATGTCTGTAGTCTCTGATCATCTCCTGTAGTATGTCTGCAGTCTCTGATCATCTCCTGTATTATGTCTGCAGTCTCTGATCATCTCCTGTACTATGTCTGCAGTCTCTGATCATCTCCTGTACTATGTCTGCAGTCTCTGATCATCTCCTGTACTATGTCTGCAGTCTCTGATCATCTCCTGTAGTATGTCTGCAGTCTCTGATCATCTCCTGTAGTATGTCTGCAGTCTCTGATCATCTCCTGTATTATGTCTGCAGTCTCTGACCATCTCCTGTACTATGTCTGCAGTCTCTGATCATCTCCTGTACTATGTCTGCAGTCTCTGATCATCTCCTGTACTATGTCTGCAGTCTCTGATCATCTCCTGTAGTATGTCCGCAGTCTCTGATCATCTCCTGTACTATGTCTGCAGTCTCTGACCATCTCCTGTACTATGTCTGCAGTCTCTGATCATCTCCTGTATTATGTCTGCAGTCTCTGATCATCTCCTGTACTATGTCTGCAGTCTCTGATCATCTCCTGTATTATGTCTGTAGTCTCTGATCATCTCCTGTAGTATGTCTGCAGTATCTGACCATCTCCTGTACTATGTTTGCAGTCTCTGATCATCTCCTGTATTATGTCTGCAGTCTCTGACTGTCTCCTGTACTATGTTTGCAGTCTCTGATCATCTCCTGTATTATGTCTGCAGTCTCTGACTGTCTCCTGTACTATGTCTGCAGTCTCTGATCATCTCCTGTATTATGTCTGTAGTCTCTGATCATCTCCTGTATTATGTCTGCAGTCTCTGATCATCTCCTGTATTATGTCTGCAGTCTCTGATCATCTCCTGTACTATGTCTGCAGTCTCTGACCATCTCCTGTACTATGTCTGCAGTCTCTGATCATCTCCTGTGCTATGTCTGCAGTCTCTGATCATCTCCTGTACTATGTCTGCAGTCTCTGATCATCTCCTGTACTATGTCTGCAGTCTCTGATCATCTCCTGTATTATGTCTGCAGTCTCTGATCATCTCCTGTATTATGTCTGCAGTCTCTGATCATCTCCTGTATTATGTCTGCAGTCTCTGATCATCTCCTGTACTATGTCTGCAGTCTCTGATCATCTCCTGTACTATGTCTGCAGTCTCTGATCATCTCCTGTACTATGTCTGCAGTCTCTGATCATCTCCTGTACTATGTCTGCAGTCTCTGATCATCTCCTGTACTATGTCTGCAGTCTCTGACCATCTCCTGTAGTATGTCTGCAGTCTCTGATCATCTCCTGTATTATGTCTGCAGTCTCTGCTCATCTCCTGTACTATGTCTGCAGTCTCTGACCATCTCCTGTACTATGTCTGCAGTCTCTGATCATCTCCTGTACTATGTCCGCAGTCTCTGATCATCTCCTGTACTATGTCCGCAGTCTCTGATCATCTCCTGTACTATGTCTGCAGTCTCTGACCATCTCCTGTAGTATGTCTGCAGTCTCTGATCATCACCTGTAGTATGTCTGCAGTCTCTGACCATCTCCTGTACTATGTCTGCAGTCTCTGATCATCTCCTGTACTATGTCTGCAGTCTCTGATCATCTCCTGTACTATGTCTGCAGTCTCTGATCATCTCCTGTATTATGTCTGCAGTCTCTGATCATCTCCTGTACTATGTCTGCAGTCTCTGATCATCTCCTGTATTATGTCTGCAGTCTCTGACCATCTCCTGTACTATGTCTGCAGTCTCTGATCATCTCCTGTATTATGTCTGCAGTCTCTGATCATCTCCTGTATTATGTCTGCAGTCTCTGATCATCTCCTGTAGTATGTCTGCAGTCTCTGATCATCTCCTGTATTATGTCTGCAGTCTCTGACTGTCTCCTGTACTATGTCTGCAGTCTCTGACCATCTCCTGTATTATGTCTGCAGTCTCTGACCATCTCCTGTACTATGTCTGCAGTCTCTGACCATCTCCTGTACTATGTCTGCAGTCTCTGATCATCTCCTGTACTATGTCTGCAGTCTCTGATCATCTCCTGTATCATGTCTGCAGTCTCTGACCATCTCCTGTACTATGTCTGCAGTCTCTGACCATCTCCTGTACTATGTCTGCAGTCTCTGATCATCTCCTGTACTATGTCTGCAGTCTCTGATCATCTCCTGTATCATGTCTGCAGTCTCTGATCATCTCCTGTACTATGTCTGCAGTCTCTGATCATCTCCTGTACTATGTCTGCAGTCTCTGATCATCTCCTGTAGTATGTCTGCAGTCTCTGATCATCTCCTGTATTATGTCTGCAGTCTCTGATCATCTCCTGTACTATGTCTGCAGTCTCTGCTCATCTCCTGTACTATGTCTGCAGTCTCTGACCATCTCCTGTAGTATGTCTGCAGTCTCTGCTCATCTCCTGTACTATGTCTGCAGTCTCTGACCATCTCCTGTACTATGTCTGCAGTCTCTGATCATCTCCTGTACTATGTCTGCAGTCTCTGATCATCTCCTGTACTATGTCTGCAGTCTCTGCTCATCTCCTGTACTATGTCTGCAGTCTCTGACCATCTCCTGTACTATGTCTGCAGTCTCTGATCATCTCCTGTACTATGTCTGCAGTCTCTGATCATCTCCTGTACTATGTCTGCAGTCTCTGATCATCTCCTGTACTATGTCTACAGTCTCTGATCATCTCCTGTACTATGTCTGCAGTCTCTGATCATCTCCTGTATTATGTCTGCAGTCTCTGATCATCTCCTGTACTATGTCTGCAGTCTCTGCTCATCTCCTGTATCATGTCTGCAGTCTCTGACCATCTCCTGTAATGTGTCTGCAGTCTCTGATCATCTCCTGTACTATGTCTACAGTCTCTGATCATCTCCTGTACTATGTCTGCAGTCTCTGACCATCTCCTGTACCATGTCTGCAGTCTCTGATCATCTCCTGTATTATGTCCGCAGTCTCTGACCATCTCCTGTACTATGTCTACAGTCTCTGACCATCTCCTGTACTATGTCCGCAGTCTCTGATCATCTCCTGTACTATGTCCGCAGTCTCTGATCATCTCATGTACTATGTCCGCAGTCTCTGATCATCTCCTGTACTATGTCTGCAGTCTCTGATCATCTCATGTACTATGTCTGCAGTCTCTGATCATCTCCTGTATTATGTCTGCAGTCTCTGATCATCTCCTGTACTATGTCTGCAGTCTCTGATCATCTCCTGTATTATGTCTGCAGTCTCTGATCATCTCCTGTAGTATGTCTGCAGTCTCTGATCATCTCCTGTATTATGTCTGCAGTCTCTGACTGTCTCCTGTACTATGTCTGCAGTCTCTGACCATCTCCTGTATTATGTCTGCAGTCTCTGATCATCTCCTGTACTATGTCTGCAGTCTCTGACTATCTCCTGTAGTATGTCTGCAGTCTCTGATCATCTCCTGTAGTATGTCTGCAGTCTCTGACCATCTCCTGTACTATGTCTGCAGTCTCTGATCATCTCCTGTATTATGTCTGCAGTCTCTGACCATCTCCTGTATTATGTCTGCAGTCTCTGACCATCTCCTGTATTATGTCTGCAGTCTCTGACTGTCTCCTGTACTATGTCTGCAGTCTCTGATCATCTCCTGTACTATGTCTGCAGTCTCTGATCATCTCCTGTATTATGTCTGCAGTCTCTGATCATCTCCTGTACTATGTCTGCAGTCTCTGATCATCTCCTGTACTATGTCTGCAGTCTCTGATCATCTTCTGTACTATGTCTGCAGTCTCTGATCATCTCCTGTACTATGTCTGCAGTCTCTGATCATCTCCTGTACTATGTCTGCAGTCTCTGACCATCTCCTGTAGTATGTCTGCAGTCTCTGATCATCTCCTGTAGTATGTCTGCAGTCTCTGATCATCTCCTGTATTATGTCTGCAGTCTCTGATCATCTCCTGTACTATGTCTGCAGTCTCTGCTCATCTCCTGTACTATGTCTGCATTCTCTGATCATCTCCTGTACTATGTTTGCAGTCTCTGATCATCTCCTGTACTATGTCTGCAGTCTCTGATCATCTCCTGTAGTATGTCTGCAGTCTCTGATCATCTCCTGTACTATGTCTGCAGTCTCTGATCATCTCCTGTATTATGTCTGCAGTCTCTGATCATCTCCTGTACTATGTCTGCAGTCTCTGATCATCTCCTGTAGTATGTCTGCAGTCTCTGATCATCTCCTGTATTATGTCTGCAGTCTCTGATCATCTCCTGTACTATGTCTCCAGTCTCTGATCATCTCCTGTATTATGTCTGCAGTCTCTGATCATCTCCTGTACTATGTCTGCAGTCTCTGATCATCTCCTGTATTATGTCTGCAGTCTCTGATCATCTCCTGTACTATGTCTGCAGTCTCTGATCATCTCCTGTAGTATGTCTGCAGTCTCTGATCATCTCCTGTATTATGTCTGCAGTCTCTGATCATCTCCTATACTATGTCTGCAGTCTCTGATCATCTCCTGTACTATGTCTGCAGTCTCTGATCATCTCCTGTACTATGTCTGCAGTCTCTGACCATCTCCTGTACTATGTCTCCAGTCTCTGCTCATCTCCTGTACTATGTCTGCAGTCTCTGACCATCTCCTGTACTATGTCTCCAGTCTCTGATCATCTCCTGTACTATGTCTGCAGTCTCTGATCATCTCCTGTACTATGTCTGCAGTCTCTGATCATCTCCTGTACTATGTCTCCAGTCTCTGATCATCTCCTGTACTATGTCTGCAGTCTCTGATCATCTCCTGTACTATGTCTGCAGTCTCTGATCATCTCCTGTACTATGTCTGCAGTCTCTGATCATCTCCTGTATTATGTCTGCAGTCTCTGATCATCTCCTGTACTATGTCTGCAGTCTCTGATCATCTCCTGTACTATGTCTGCAGTCTCTGATCATCTCCTGTACTATGTCTGCAGTCTCTGACCATCTCCTGTACTATGTCTACAGTCTCTGACCATCTCCTGTACTATGTCCGCAGTCTCTGATCATCTCCTGTACTATGTCTGCAGTCTCTGATCATCTCATGTACTATGTCCGCAGTCTCTGATCATCTCCTGTACTATGTCTGCAGTCTCTGATCATCTCATGTACTATGTCTGCAGTCTCTGATCATCTCCTGTATTATGTCTGCAGTCTCTGATCATCTCCTGTACTATGTCTGCAGTCTCTGATCATCTCCTGTATTATGTCTGCAGTCTCTGATCATCTCCTGTACTATGTCTGCAGTCTCTGATCATCTCCTGTATTATGTCTGCAGTCTCTGACTGTCTCCTGTACTATGTCTGCAGTCTCTGACCATCTCCTGTATTATGTCTGCAGTCTCTGATCATCTCCTGTACTATGTCTGCAGTCTCTGACTATCTCCTGTAGTATGTCTGCAGTCTCTGATCATCTCCTGTAGTATGTCTGCAGTCTCTGACCATCTCCTGTACTATGTCTGCAGTCTCTGATCATCTCCTGTATTATGTCTGCAGTCTCTGACCATCTCCTGTATTATGTCTGCAGTCTCTGACTGTCTCCTGTACTATGTCTGCAGTCTCTGATCATCTCCTGTACTATGTCTGCAGTCTCTGATCATCTCCTGTATTATGTCTGCAGTCTCTGATCATCTCCTGTACTATGTCTGCAGTCTCTGATCATCTCCTGTACTATGTCTGCAGTCTCTGATCATCTCCTGTACTATGTCTGCAGTCTCTGATCATCTCCTGTACTATGTCTGCAGTCTCTGATCATCTCCTGTACTATGTCTGCAGTCTCTGACCATCTCCTGTAGTATGTCTGCAGTCTCTGATCATCTCCTGTAGTATGTCTGCAGTCTCTGATCATCTCCTGTATTATGTCTGCAGTCTCTGATCATCTCCTGTACTATGTCTGCAGTCTCTGCTCATCTCCTGTACTATGTCTGCATTCTCTGATCATCTCCTGTACTATGTCTGCAGTCTCTGATCATCTCCTGTACTATGTCTGCAGTCTCTGATCATCTCCTGTAGTATGTCTCCAGTCTCTGATCATCTCCTGTATTATGTCTGCAGTCTCTGATCATCTCCTGTACTATGTCTGCAGTCTCTGATCATCTCCTGTATTATGTCTGCAGTCTCTGATCATCTCCTGTACTATGTCTGCAGTCTCTGATCATCTCCTGTAGTATGTCTGCAGTCTCTGATCATCTCCTGTATTATGTCTGCAGTCTCTGATCATCTCCTGTACTATGTCTGCAGTCTCTGATCATCTCCTGTACTATGTCTGCAGTCTCTGATCATCTCCTGTACTATGTCTGCAGTCTCTGACCATCTCCTGTACTATGTCTCCAGTCTCTGCTCATCTCCTGTACTATGTCTGCAGTCTCTGACCATCTCCTGTACTATGTCTCCAGTCTCTGATCATCTCCTGTACTATGTCTGCAGTCTCTGATCATCTCCTGTACTATGTCTGCAGTCTCTGATCATCTCCTGTACTATGTCTCCAGTCTCTGATCATCTCCTGTACTATGTCTGCAGTCTCTGATCATCTCCTGTATTATGTCTGCAGTCTCTGATCATCTCCTGTACTATGTCTGCAGTCTCTGATCATCTCCTGTATTATGTCTGCAGTCTCTGACTGTCTCCTGTATTATGTCTGTAGTCTCTGATCATCTCCTGTACTATGTCTGCAGTCTCTGATCATCTCCTGTATTATGTCTGTAGTCTCTGATCATCTCCTGTATTATGTCTGCAGTCTCTGATCATCTCCTGTATTATGTCTGCAGTCTCTGATCATCTCCTGTATTATGTCTGCAGTCTCTGATCATCTCCTGTACTATGTCTGCAGTCTCTGATCATCTCCTGTACTATGTCTGCAGTCTCTGATCATCTCCTGTACTATGTCTGCAGTCTCTGATCATCTCCTGTACTATGTCTGCAGTCTCTGATCATCTCCTGTATTATGTCTGCAGTCTCTGATCATCTCCTGTATTATGTCTGCAGTCTCTGATCATCTCCTGTATTATGTCTGCAGTCTCTGATCATCTCCTGTACTATGTCTGCAGTCTCTGATCATCTCCTGTACTTTGTCTGCAGTCTCTGATCATCTCCTGTACTATGTCTGCAGTCTCTGATCATCTCCTGTACTATGTCTGCAGTCTCTGATCATCTCCTGTACTATGTCTGCAGTCTCTGACCATCTCCTGTAGTATGTCTGCAGTCTCTGATCATCTCCTGTATTATGTCTGCAGTCTCTGCTCATCTCCTGTATTATGTCTGCAGTCTCTGCTCATCTCCTGTACTATGTCTGTAGTCTCTGATCATCTCCTGTAGTATGTCTGCAGTCTCTGATCATCTCCTGTATTATGTCTGCAGTCTCTGATCATCTCCTGTACTATGTCTGCAGTCTCTGATCATCTCCTGTATTATGTCTGCAGTCTCTGATCATCTCCTGTAGTATGTCTGCAGTCTCTGATCATCTCCTGTATTATGTCTGCAGTCTCTGACTGTCTCCTGTACTATGTCTGCAGTCTCTGACCATCTCCTGTATTATGTCTGCAGTCTCTGATCATCTCCTGTACTATGTCTGCAGTCTCTGACTATCTCCTGTAGTATGTCTGCAGTCTCTGATCATCTCCTGTAGTATGTCTGCAGTCTCTGACCATCTCCTGTACTATGTCTGCAGTCTCTGATCATCTCCTGTACTATGTCTGCAGTCTCTGATCATCTCCTGTATTATGTCTGCAGTCTCTGATCATCTCCTGTACTATGTCTGCAGTCTCTGACTATCTCCTGTAGTATGTCTGCAGTCTCTGATCATCTCCTGTAGTATGTCTGCAGTCTCTGACCATCTCCTGTACTATGTCTGCAGTCTCTGATCATCTCCTGTACTATGTCTGCAGTCTCTGATCATCTCCTGTATTATGTCTGCAGTCTCTGACCATCTCCTGTATTATGTCTGCAGTCTCTGACCATCTCCTGTATTATGTCTGCAGTCTCTGATCATCTCCTGTACTATGTCTGCAGTCTCTGACCATCTCCTGTACTATGTCTGCAGTCTCTGATCATCTCCTGTACTATGTCTGCAGTCTCTGATCATCTCCTGTATTATGTCTGCAGTCTCTGATCATCTCCTGTATTATGTCTGCAGTCTCTGCCCATCTCCTGTACTATGTCTGCAGTCTCTGATCATCTCCTGTACTATGTCTGCAGTCTCTGATCATCTCCTGTACTATGTCTGCAGTCTCTGATCATCTCCTGTATTATGTCTGCAGTCTCTGATCATCTCCTGTACTATGTCTGCAGTCTCTGATCATCTCCTGTATTATGTCTGCAGTCTCTGATCATCTCCTGTATTATGTCTGTAGTCTCTGATCATCTCCTGTATTATGTCTGCAGTCTCTGATCATCTCCTGTATTATGTCTGCAGTCTCTGATCATCTCCTGTACTATGTCTGCAGTCTCTGATCATCTCCTGTATTATGTCTGCAGTCTCTGATCATCTCCTGTACTATGTCTGCAGTCTCTGATCATCTCCTGTAGTATGTCTGCATTCTCTGATCATCTCCTGTACTATGTCTGCAGTCTCTGATCATCTCCTGTACTATGTCTGCAGTCTCTGATCATCTCCTGTAGTATGTCTCCAGTCTCTGATCATCTCCTGTAGTATGTCTGCATTCTCTGATCATCTCCTGTACTATGTCTGCAGTCTCTGATCATCTCCTGTACTATGTCTGCAGTCTCTGATCATCTCCTGTAGTATGTCTCCAGTCTCTGATCATCTCCTGTATTATGTCTGCAGTCTCTGATCATCTCCTGTACTATGTCTGCAGTCTCTGATCATCTCCTGTATTATGTCTGCAGTCTCTGATCATCTCCTGTACTATGTCTGCAGTCTCTGATCATCTCCTGTAGTATGTCTGCAGTCTCTGATCATCTCCTGTATTATGTCTGCAGTCTCTGATCATCTCCTGTACTATGTCTGCAGTCTCTGATCATCTCCTGTACTATGTCTGCAGTCTCTGATCATCTCCTGTACTATGTCTGCAGTCTCTGACCATCTCCTGTACTATGTCTCCAGTCTCTGCTCATCTCCTGTACTATGTCTGCAGTCTCTGACCATCTCCTGTACTATGTCTCCAGTCTCTGATCATCTCCTGTACTATGTCTGCAGTCTCTGATCATCTCCTGTACTATGTCTGCAGTCTCTGATCATCTCCTGTACTATGTCTCCAGTCTCTGATCATCTCCTGTACTATGTCTGCAGTCTCTGATCATCTCCTGTATTATGTCTGCAGTCTCTGATCATCTCCTGTACTATGTCTGCAGTCTCTGATCATCTCCTGTACTATGTCTGCAGTCTCTGATCATCTCCTGTACTATGTCTGCAGTCTCTGACCATCTCCTGTAGTATGTCTGCAGTCTCTGATCATCTCCTGTATTATGTCTGCAGTCTCTGATCATCTCCTGTATTATGTCTGCAGTCTCTGACTGTCTCCTGTACTATGTCTGCAGTCTCTGACCATCTCCTGTATTATGTCTGCAGTCTCTGACCATCTCCTGTACTATGTCTGCAGTCTCTGACCATCTCCTGTACTATGTCTGCAGTCTCTGATCATCTCCTGTACTATGTCTGCAGTCTCTGATCATCTCCTGTATCATGTCTGCAGTCTCTGACCATCTCCTGTACTATGTCTGCAGTCTCTGATCATCTCCTGTACTATGTCTGCAGTCTCTGATCATCTCCTGTATTATGTCTGTAGTCTCTGATCATCTCCTGTAGTATGTCTGCAGTCTCTGATCATCTCCTGTATTATGTCTGCAGTCTCTGATCATCTCCTGTACTATGTCTGCAGTCTCTGATCATCTCCTGTATTATGTCTGCAGTCTCTGATCATCTCCTGTAGTATGTCTGCAGTCTCTGATCATCTCCTGTATTATGTCTGCAGTCTCTGACTGTCTCCTGTACTATGTCTGCAGTCTCTGACCATCTCCTGTATTATGTCTGCAGTCTCTGATCATCTCCTGTACTATGTCTGCAGTCTCTGACTATCTCCTGTAGTATGTCTGCAGTCTCTGATCATCTCCTGTAGTATGTCTGCAGTCTCTGACCATCTCCTGTACTATGTCTGCAGTCTCTGATCATCTCCTGTACTATGTCTGCAGTCTCTGATCATCTCCTGTATTATGTCTGCAGTCTCTGACCATCTCCTGTATTATGTCTGCAGTCTCTGACCATCTCCTGTATTATGTCTGCAGTCTCTGATCATCTCCTGTACTATGTCTGCAGTCTCTGACCATCTCCTGTACTATGTCTGCAGTCTCTGATCATCTCCTGTACTATGTCTGCAGTCTCTGATCATCTCCTGTATTATGTCTGCAGTCTCTGATCATCTCCTGTATTATGTCTGCAGTCTCTGCCCATCTCCTGTACTATGTCTGCAGTCTCTGATCATCTCCTGTAGTATGTCTGCAGTCTCTGATCATCTCCTGTATTATGTCTGCAGTCTCTGATCATCTCCTGTACTATGTCTGCAGTCTCTGATCATCTCCTGTACTATGTCTGCAGTCTCTGATCATCTCCTGTACTATGTCTGCAGTCTCTGACCATCTCCTGTACTATGTCTCCAGTCTCTGCTCATCTCCTGTACTATGTCTGCAGTCTCTGACCATCTCCTGTACTATGTCTCCAGTCTCTGATCATCTCCTGTACTATGTCTGCAGTCTCTGATCATCTCCTGTACTATGTCTGCAGTCTCTGATCATCTCCTGTACTATGTCTCCAGTCTCTGATCATCTCCTGTACTATGTCTGCAGTCTCTGATCATCTCCTGTATTATGTCTGCAGTCTCTGATCATCTCCTGTACTATGTCTGCAGTCTCTGATCATCTCCTGTACTATGTCTGCAGTCTCTGATCATCTCCTGTACTATGTCTGCAGTCTCTGACCATCTCCTGTAGTATGTCTGCAGTCTCTGATCATCTCCTGTATTATGTCTGCAGTCTCTGATCATCTCCTGTATTATGTCTGCAGTCTCTGACTGTCTCCTGTACTATGTCTGCAGTCTCCGACCATCTCCTGTATTATGTCTGCAGTCTCTGACCATCTCCTGTACTATGTCTGCAGTCTCTGACCATCTCCTGTACTATGTCTGCAGTCTCTGATCATCTCCTGTACTATGTCTGCAGTCTCTGATCATCTCCTGTATCATGTCTGCAGTCTCTGACCATCTCCTGTACTATGTCTGCAGTCTCTGATCATCTCCTGTACTATGTCTGCAGTCTCTGATCATCTCCTGTATTATGTCTGTAGTCTCTGATCATCTCCTGTAGTATGTCTGCAGTCTCTGATCATCTCCTGTATTATGTCTGCAGTCTCTGATCATCTCCTGTACTATGTCTGCAGTCTCTGATCATCTCCTGTATTATGTCTGCAGTCTCTGATCATCTCCTGTAGTATGTCTGCAGTCTCTGATCATCTCCTGTATTATGTCTGCAGTCTCTGACTGTCTCCTGTACTATGTCTGCAGTCTCTGACCATCTCCTGTATTATGTCTGCAGTCTCTGATCATCTCCTGTACTATGTCTGCAGTCTCTGACTATCTCCTGTAGTATGTCTGCAGTCTCTGATCATCTCCTGTAGTATGTCTGCAGTCTCTGACCATCTCCTGTACTATGTCTGCAGTCTCTGATCATCTCCTGTACTATGTCTGCAGTCTCTGATCATCTCCTGTATTATGTCTGCAGTCTCTGACCATCTCCTGTATTATGTCTGCAGTCTCTGACCATCTCCTATATTATGTCTGCAGTCTCTGATCATCTCCTGTACTATGTCTGCAGTCTCTGACCATCTCCTGTACTATGTCTGCAGTCTCTGATCATCTCCTGTACTATGTCTGCAGTCTCTGATCATCTCCTGTATTATGTCTGCAGTCTCTGATCATCTCCTGTATTATGTCTGCAGTCTCTGCCCATCTCCTGTACTATGTCTGCAGTCTCTGATCATCTCCTGTAGTATGTCTGCAGTCTCTGATCATCTCCTGTATTATGTCTGCAGTCTCTGACCATCTCCTGTACTATGTCTGCAGTCTCTGATCATCTCCTGTACTATGTCTGCAGTCTCTGATCATCTCCTGTACTATGTCTGCAGTCTCTGATCATCTCCTGTAGTATGTCCGCAGTCTCTGATCATCTCCTGTACTATGTCTGAAGTCTCTGACCATCTCCTGTACTATGTCTGCAGTCTCTGATCATCTCCTGTATTATGTCTGCAGTCTCTGATCATCTCCTGTACTATGTCTGCAGTCTCTGATCATCTCCTGTATTATGTCTGTAGTCTCTGATCATCTCCTGTAGTATGTCTGCAGTATCTGACCATCTCCTGTACTATGTTTGCAGTCTCTGATCATCTCCTGTATTATGTCTGCAGTCTCTGACTGTCTCCTGTACTATGTCTGCAGTCTCTGATCATCTCCTGTATTATGTCTGTAGTCTCTGATCATCTCCTGTATTATGTCTGCAGTCTCTGATCATCTCCTGTATTATGTCTGCAGTCTCTGATCATCTCCTGTATTATGTCTGCAGTCTCTGATCATCTCCTGTACTATGTCTGCAGTCTCTGACCATCTCCTGTACTATGTCTGCAGTCTCTGATCATCTCCTGTGCTATGTCTGCAGTCTCTGATCATCTCCTGTACTATGTCTGCAGTCTCTGATCATCTCCTGTACTATGTCTGCAGTCTCTGATCATCTCCTGTATTATGTCTGCAGTCTCTGATCATCTCCTGTATTATGTCTGCAGTCTCTGATCATCTCCTGTATTATGTCTGCAGTCTCTGATCATCTCCTGTATTATGTCTGCAGTCTCTGATCATCTCCTGTACTATGTCTGCAGTCTCTGATCATCTCCTGTACTATGTCTGCAGTCTCTGATCATCTCCTGTACTATGTCTGCAGTCTCTGATCATCTCCTGTACTATGTCTGCAGTCTCTGATCATCTCCTGTACTATGTCTGCAGTCTCTGACCATCTCCTGTAGTATGTCTGCAGTCTCTGATCATCTCCTGTATTATGTCTGCAGTCTCTGATCATCTCCTGTATTATGTCTGCAGTCTCTGACTGTCTCCTGTACTATGTCTGCAGTCTCTGACCATCTCCTGTATTATGTCTGCAGTCTCTGACCATCTCCTGTACTATGTCTGCAGTCTCTGACCATCTCCTGTACTATGTCTGCAGTCTCTGATCATCTCCTGTACTATGTCTGCAGTCTCTGATCATCTCCTGTATCATGTCTGCAGTCTCTGACCATCTCCTGTACTATGTCTGCAGTCTCTGATCATCTCCTGTACTATGTCTGCAGTCTCTGATCATCTCCTGTATTATGTCTGTAGTCTCTGATCATCTCCTGTAGTATGTCTGCAGTCTCTGATCATCTCCTGTATTATGTCTGCAGTCTCTGATCATCTCCTGTACTATGTCTGCAGTCTCTGATCATCTCCTGTATTATGTCTGCAGTCTCTGATCATCTCCTGTAGTATGTCTGCAGTCTCTGATCATCTCCTGTATTATGTCTGCAGTCTCTGACTGTCTCCTGTACTATGTCTGCAGTCTCTGACCATCTCCTGTATTATGTCTGCAGTCTCTGATCATCTCCTGTACTATGTCTGCAGTCTCTGACTATCTCCTGTAGTATGTCTGCAGTCTCTGATCATCTCCTGTAGTATGTCTGCAGTCTCTGACCATCTCCTGTACTATGTCTGCAGTCTCTGATCATCTCCTGTACTATGTCTGCAGTCTCTGATCATCTCCTGTATTATGTCTGCAGTCTCTGACCATCTCCTGTATTATGTCTGCAGTCTCTGACCATCTCCTGTATTATGTCTGCAGTCTCTGATCATCTCCTGTACTATGTCTGCAGTCTCTGACCATCTCCTGTACTATGTCTGCAGTCTCTGATCATCTCCTGTACTATGTCTGCAGTCTCTGATCATCTCCTGTATTATGTCTGCAGTCTCTGATCATCTCCTGTATTATGTCTGCAGTCTCTGCCCATCTCCTGTACTATGTCTGCAGTCTCTGATCATCTCCTGTACTATGTCTGCAGTCTCTGATCATCTCCTGTACTATGTCTGCAGTCTCTGATCATCTCCTGTATTATGTCTGCAGTCTCTGATCATCTCCTGTACTATGTCTGCAGTCTCTGATCATCTCCTGTATTATGTCTGCAGTCTCTGATCATCTCCTGTATTATGTCTGTAGTCTCTGATCATCTCCTGTATTATGTCTGCAGTCTCTGATCATCTCCTGTATTATGTCTGCAGTCTCTGATCATCTCCTGTACTATGTCTGCAGTCTCTGATCATCTCCTGTATTATGTCTGCAGTCTCTGATCATCTCCTGTACTATGTCTGCAGTCTCTGATCATCTCCTGTAGTATGTCTGCATTCTCTGATCATCTCCTGTACTATGTCTGCAGTCTCTGATCATCTCCTGTACTATGTCTGCAGTCTCTGATCATCTCCTGTAGTATGTCTCCAGTCTCTGATCATCTCCTGTATTATGTCTGCAGTCTCTGATCATCTCCTGTACTATGTCTGCAGTCTCTGATCATCTCCTGTATTATGTCTGCAGTCTCTGATCATCTCCTGTACTATGTCTGCAGTCTCTGATCATCTCCTGTAGTATGTCTGCAGTCTCTGATCATCTCCTGTATTATGTCTGCAGTCTCTGATCATCTCCTGTACTATGTCTGCAGTCTCTGATCATCTCCTGTACTATGTCTGCAGTCTCTGATCATCTCCTGTACTATGTCTGCAGTCTCTGACCATCTCCTGTACTATGTCTCCAGTCTCTGCTCATCTCCTGTACTATGTCTGCAGTCTCTGACCATCTCCTGTACTATGTCTCCAGTCTCTGATCATCTCCTGTACTATGTCTGCAGTCTCTGATCATCTCCTGTACTATGTCTGCAGTCTCTGATCATCTCCTGTACTATGTCTCCAGTCTCTGATCATCTCCTGTACTATGTCTGCAGTCTCTGATCATCTCCTGTATTATGTCTGCAGTCTCTGATCATCTCCTGTACTATGTCTGCAGTCTCTGATCATCTCCTGTACTATGTCTGCAGTCTCTGATCATCTCCTGTACTATGTCTGCAGTCTCTGACCATCTCCTGTAGTATGTCTGCAGTCTCTGATCATCTCCTGTATTATGTCTGCAGTCTCTGATCATCTCCTGTATTATGTCTGCAGTCTCTGACTGTCTCCTGTACTATGTCTGCAGTCTCTGACCATCTCCTGTATTATGTCTGCAGTCTCTGACCATCTCCTGTACTATGTCTGCAGTCTCTGACCATCTCCTGTACTATGTCTGCAGTCTCTGATCATCTCCTGTACTATGTCTGCAGTCTCTGATCATCTCCTGTATCATGTCTGCAGTCTCTGACCATCTCCTGTACTATGTCTGCAGTCTCTGATCATCTCCTGTACTATGTCTGCAGTCTCTGATCATCTCCTGTATTATGTCTGTAGTCTCTGATCATCTCCTGTAGTATGTCTGCAGTCTCTGATCATCTCCTGTATTATGTCTGCAGTCTCTGATCATCTCCTGTACTATGTCTGCAGTCTCTGATCATCTCCTGTATTATGTCTGCAGTCTCTGATCATCTCCTGTAGTATGTCTGCAGTCTCTGATCATCTCCTGTATTATGTCTGCAGTCTCTGACTGTCTCCTGTACTATGTCTGCAGTCTCTGACCATCTCCTGTATTATGTCTGCAGTCTCTGATCATCTCCTGTACTATGTCTGCAGTCTCTGACTATCTCCTGTAGTATGTCTGCAGTCTCTGATCATCTCCTGTAGTATGTCTGCAGTCTCTGACCATCTCCTGTACTATGTCTGCAGTCTCTGATCATCTCCTGTACTATGTCTGCAGTCTCTGATCATCTCCTGTATTATGTCTGCAGTCTCTGACCATCTCCTGTATTATGTCTGCAGTCTCTGACCATCTCCTGTATTATGTCTGCAGTCTCTGATCATCTCCTATACTATGTCTGCAGTCTCTGACCATCTCCTGTACTATGTCTGCAGTCTCTGATCATCTCCTGTACTATGTCTGCAGTCTCTGATCATCTCCTGTATTATGTCTGCAGTCTCTGATCATCTCCTGTATTATGTCTGCAGTCTCTGCCCATCTCCTGTACTATGTCTGCAGTCTCTGATCATCTCCTGTACTATGTCTGCAGTCTCTGATCATCTCCTGTACTATGTCTGCAGTCTCTGATCATCTCCTGTATTATGTCTGCAGTCTCTGATCATCTCCTGTACTATGTCTGCAGTCTCTGATCATCTCCTGTATTATGTCTGCAGTCTCTGATCATCTCCTGTATTATGTCTGTAGTCTCTGATCATCTCCTGTATTATGTCTGCAGTCTCTGATCATCTCCTGTATTATGTCTGCAGTCTCTGATCATCTCCTGTACTATGTCTGCAGTCTCTGATCATCTCCTGTATTATGTCTGCAGTCTCTGATCATCTCCTGTACTATGTCTGCAGTCTCTGATCATCTCCTGTAGTATGTCTGCATTCTCTGATCATCTCCTGTACTATGTCTGCAGTCTCTGATCATCTCCTGTACTATGTCTGCAGTCTCTGATCATCTCCTGTAGTATGTCTCCAGTCTCTGATCATCTCCTGTATTATGTCTGCAGTCTCTGATCATCTCCTGTACTATGTCTGCAGTCTCTGATCATCTCCTGTATTATGTCTGCAGTCTCTGATCATCTCCTGTACTATGTCTGCAGTCTCTGATCATCTCCTGTAGTATGTCTGCAGTCTCTGATCATCTCCTGTATTATGTCTGCAGTCTCTGATCATCTCCTGTACTATGTCTGCAGTCTCTGATCATCTCCTGTACTATGTCTGCAGTCTCTGACCATCTCCTGTACTATGTCTCCAGTCTCTGCTCATCTCCTGTACTATGTCTGCAGTCTCTGACCATCTCCTGTACTATGTCTCCAGTCTCTGATCATCTCCTGTACTATGTCTGCAGTCTCTGATCATCTCCTGTACTATGTCTGCAGTCTCTGATCATCTCCTGTACTATGTCTCCAGTCTCTGATCATCTCCTGTACTATGTCTGCAGTCTCTGATCATCTCCTGTATTATGTCTGCAGTCTCTGATCATCTCCTGTACTATGTCTGCAGTCTCTGATCATCTCCTGTACTATGTCTGCAGTCTCTGATCATCTCCTGTACTATGTCTGCAGTCTCTGATCATCTCCTGTATTATGTCTGCAGTCTCTGATCATCTCCTGTACTATGTCTGCAGTCTCTGATCATCTCCTGTACTATGTCTGCAGTCTCTGATCATCTCCTGTACTATGTCTGCAGTCTCTGACCATCTCCTGTAGTATGTCTGCAGTCTCTGATCATCTCCTGTAGTATGTCTGCAGTCTCTGATCATCTCCTGTATTATGTCTGCAGTCTCTGATCATCTCCTGTACTATGTCTGCAGTCTCTGCTCATCTCCTGTACTATGTCTGCAGTCTCTGACCATCTCCTGTACTATGTCTGCAGTCTCTGATCATCTCCTGTACTATGTCCGCAGTCTCTGATCATCTCCTGTATTATGTCTGCAGTCTCTGATCATCTCCTGTACTATGTCTGCAGTCTCTGATCATCTCCTGTATTATGTCTGTAGTCTCTGATCATCTCCTGTAGTATGTCTGCAGTCTCTGATCATCTCCTGTATTATGTCTGCAGTCTCTGATCATCTCCTGTATTATGTCTGTAGTCTCTGATCATCTCCTGTAGTATGTCTGTAGTCTCTGATCATCTCCTGTATTATGTCTGCAGTCTCTGATCATCTCCTGTACTATGTCTGCAGTCTCTGATCATCTCCTGGACTATGTCTCCAGTCTCTGATCATCTCCTGTACTATGTCTGCAGTCTCTGATCATCTCCTGTACTATGTCTGCAGTCTCTGATCATCTCCTGTACTATGTCCGCAGTCTCTGATCATCTCCTGTACTATGTCCGCAGTCTCTGATCATCTCCTGTACTATGTCTGCAGTCTCTGATCATCTCCTGTAGTATGTCTGCAGTCTCTGATCATCTCCTGTAGTATGTCTGCAGTCTCTGATCATCTCCTGTAGTATGTCTGCAGTCTCTGACCATCTCCTGTACTATGTCTGCAGTCTCTGATCATCTCCTGTACTATGTCTGCAGTCTCTGATCATCTCCTGTATTATGTCTGCAGTCTCTGATCATCTCCTGTACTATGTCTGCAGTCTCTGACCATCTCCTGTACTATGTCTGCAGTCTCTGATCATCTCCTGTGCTATGTCTGCAGTCTCTGATCATCTCCTGTACTATGTCTGCAGTCTCTGATCATCTCCTGTACTATGTCTGCAGTCTCTGATCATCTCCTGTATTATGTCTGCAGTCTCTGATCATCTCCTGTATTATGTCTGCAGTCTCTGATCATCTCCTGTATTATGTCTGCAGTCTCTGATCATCTCCTGTATTATGTCTGCAGTCTCTGATCATCTCCTGTACTATGTCTGCAGTCTCTGGTCATCTCCTGTACTATGTCTGCAGTCTCTGATCATCTCCTGTACTATGTCTGCAGTCTCTGATCATCTCCTGTACTATGTCTGCAGTCTCTGATCATCTCCTGTACTATGTCTGCAGTCTCTGACCATCTCCTGTAGTATGTCTGCAGTCTCTGATCATCTCCTGTAGTATGTCTGCAGTCTCTGATCATCTCCTGTATTATGTCTGCAGTCTCTGATCATCTCCTGTACTATGTCTGCAGTCTCTGCTCATCTCCTGTACTATGTCTGCAGTCTCTGACCATCTCCTGTACTATGTCTGCAGTCTCTGATCATCTCCTATACTATGTCCGCAGTCTCTGATCATCTCCTGTATTATGTCTGCAGTCTCTGATCATCTCCTGTACTATGTCTGCAGTCTCTGATCATCTCCTGTATTATGTCTGTAGTCTCTGATCATCTCCTGTAGTATGTCTGCAGTCTCTGACCATCTCCTGTATTATGTCTGCAGTCTCTGACCATCTCCTGTATTATGTCTGCAGTCTCTGATCATCTCCTGTACTATGTCTGCAGTCTCTGACCATCTCCTGTACTATGTCTGCAGTCTCTGATCATCTCCTGTACTATGTCTGCAGTCTCTGATCATCTCCTGTATTATGTCTGCAGTCTCTGATCATCTCCTGTATTATGTCTGCAGTCTCTGCCCATCTCCTGTACTATGTCTGCAGTCTCTGATCATCTCCTGTACTATGTCTGCAGTCTCTGATCATCTCCTGTACTATGTCTGCAGTCTCTGATCATCTCCTGTATTATGTCTGCAGTCTCTGATCATCTCCTGTACTATGTCTGCAGTCTCTGATCATCTCCTGTATTATGTCTGCAGTCTCTGATCATCTCCTGTATTATGTCTGTAGTCTCTGATCATCTCCTGTATTATGTCTGCAGTCTCTGATCATCTCCTGTATTATGTCTGCAGTCTCTGATCATCTCCTGTACTATGTCTGCAGTCTCTGATCATCTCCTGTATTATGTCTGCAGTCTCTGATCATCTCCTGTACTATGTCTGCAGTCTCTGATCATCTCCTGTAGTATGTCTGCATTCTCTGATCATCTCCTGTACTATGTCTGCAGTCTCTGATCATCTCCTGTACTATGTCTGAAGTCTCTGATCATCTCCTGTAGTATGTCTCCAGTCTCTGATCATCTCCTGTATTATGTCTGCAGTCTCTGATCATCTCCTGTACTATGTCTGCAGTCTCTGATCATCTCCTGTATTATGTCTGCAGTCTCTGATCATCTCCTGTACTATGTCTGCAGTCTCTGATCATCTCCTGTAGTATGTCTGCAGTCTCTGATCATCTCCTGTATTATGTCTGCAGTCTCTGATCATCTCCTGTACTATGTCTGCAGTCTCTGATCATCTCCTGTACTATGTCTGCAGTCTCTGATCATCTCCTGTACTATGTCTGCAGTCTCTGACCATCTCCTGTACTATGTCTCCAGTCTCTGCTCATCTCCTGTACTATGTCTGCAGTCTCTGACCATCTCCTGTACTATGTCTCCAGTCTCTGATCATCTCCTGTACTATGTCTGCAGTCTCTGATCATCTCCTGTACTATGTCTGCAGTCTCTGATCATCTCCTGTACTATGTCTCCAGTCTCTGATCATCTCCTGTACTATGTCTGCAGTCTCTGATCATCTCCTGTATTATGTCTGCAGTCTCTGATCATCTCCTGTACTATGTCTGCAGTCTCTGATCATCTCCTGTACTATGTCTGCAGTCTCTGATCATCTCCTGTACTATGTCTGCAGTCTCTGACCATCTCCTGTAGTATGTCTGCAGTCTCTGATCATCTCCTGTATTATGTCTGCAGTCTCTGATCATCTCCTGTATTATGTCTGCAGTCTCTGACTGTCTCCTGTACTATGTCTGCAGTCTCTGACCATCTCCTGTATTATGTCTGCAGTCTCTGACCATCTCCTGTACTATGTCTGCAGTCTCTGACCATCTCCTGTACTATGTCTGCAGTCTCTGATCATCTCCTGTACTATGTCTGCAGTCTCTGATCATCTCCTGTATCATGTCTGCAGTCTCTGACCATCTCCTGTACTATGTCTGCAGTCTCTGATCATCTCCTGTATTATGTCTGCAGTCTCTGATCATCTCCTGTACTATGTCTGCAGTCTCTGATCATCTCCTGTATTATGTCTGCAGTCTCTGATCATCTCCTGTAGTATGTCTGCAGTCTCTGATCATCTCCTGTATTATGTCTGCAGTCTCTGACTGTCTCCTGTACTATGTCTGCAGTCTCTGACCATCTCCTGTATTATGTCTGCAGTCTCTGATCATCTCCTGTACTATGTCTGCAGTCTCTGACTATCTCCTGTAGTATGTCTGCAGTCTCTGATCATCTCCTGTAGTATGTCTGCAGTCTCTGACCATCTCCTGTACTATGTCTGCAGTCTCTGATCATCTCCTGTACTATGTCTGCAGTCTCTGATCATCTCCTGTATTATGTCTGCAGTCTCTGACCATCTCCTGTATTATGTCTGCAGTCTCTGACCATCTCCTGTATTATGTCTGCAGTCTCTGATCATCTCCTGTACTATGTCTGCAGTCTCTGACCATCTCCTGTACTATGTCTGCAGTCTCTGATCATCTCCTGTACTATGTCTGCAGTCTCTGATCATCTCCTGTATTATGTCTGCAGTCTCTGATCATCTCCTGTATTATGTCTGCAGTCTCTGCCCATCTCCTGTACTATGTCTGCAGTCTCTGATCATCTCCTGTAGTATGTCTGCAGTCTCTGATCATCTCCTGTATTATGTCTGCAGTCTCTGATCATCTCCTGTACTATGTCTGCAGTCTCTGATCATCTCCTGTACTATGTCTGCAGTCTCTGATCATCTCCTGTACTATGTCTGCAGTCTCTGACCATCTCCTGTACTATGTCTCCAGTCTCTGCTCATCTCCTGTACTATGTCTGCAGTCTCTGACCATCTCCTGTACTATGTCTCCAGTCTCTGATCATCTCCTGTACTATGTCTGCAGTCTCTGATCATCTCCTGTACTATGTCTGCAGTCTCTGATCATCTCCTGTACTATGTCTCCAGTCTCTGATCATCTCCTGTACTATGTCTGCAGTCTCTGATCATCTCCTGTATTATGTCTGCAGTCTCTGATCATCTCCTGTACTATGTCTGCAGTCTCTGATCATCTCCTGTACTATGTCTGCAGTCTCTGATCATCTCCTGTACTATGTCTGCAGTCTCTGACCATCTCCTGTAGTATGTCTGCAGTCTCTGATCATCTCCTGTATTATGTCTGCAGTCTCTGATCATCTCCTGTATTATGTCTGCAGTCTCTGACTGTCTCCTGTACTATGTCTGCAGTCTCTGACAATCTCCTGTATTATGTCTGCAGTCTCTGACCATCTCCTGTACTATGTCTGCAGTCTCTGACCATCTCCTGTACTATGTCTGCAGTCTCTGATCATCTCCTGTACTATGTCTGCAGTCTCTGATCATCTCCTGTATCATGTCTGCAGTCTCTGACCATCTCCTGTACTATGTCTGCAGTCTCTGATCATCTCCTGTACTATGTCTGCAGTCTCTGATCATCTCCTGTATTATGTCTGTAGTCTCTGATCATCTCCTGTAGTATGTCTGCAGTCTCTGATCATCTCCTGTATTATGTCTGCAGTCTCTGATCATCTCCTGTACTATGTCTGCAGTCTCTGATCATCTCCTGTATTATGTCTGCAGTCTCTGATCATCTCCTGTAGTATGTCTGCAGTCTCTGATCATCTCCTGTATTATGTCTGCAGTCTCTGACTGTCTCCTGTACTATGTCTGCAGTCTCTGACCATCTCCTGTATTATGTCTGCAGTCTCTGATCATCTCCTGTACTATGTCTGCAGTCTCTGACTATCTCCTGTAGTATGTCTGCAGTCTCTGATCATCTCCTGTAGTATGTCTGCAGTCTCTGACCATCTCCTGTACTATGTCTGCAGTCTCTGATCATCTCCTGTACTATGTCCCCAGTCTCTGATCATCTCCTGTACTATGTCCGCAGTCTCTGATCATCTCCTGTACTATGTCTGCAGTCTCTGACCATCTCCTGTAGTATGTCTGCAGTCTCTGATCATCTCCTGTAGTATGTCTGCAGTCTCTGACCATCTCCTGTACTATGTCTGCAGTCTCTGATCATCTCCTGTACTATGTCTGCAGTCTCTGATCATCTCCTGTACTATGTCTGCAGTCTCTGATCATCTCCTGTATTATGTCTGCAGTCTCTGATCATCTCCTGTACTATGTCTGCAGTCTCTGATCATCTCCTGTATTATGTCTGTAGTCTCTGATCATCTCCTGTAGTATGTCTGCAGTCTCTGATCATCTCCTGTATTATGTCTGCAGTCTCTGATCATCTCCTGTATTATGTCTGTAGTCTCTGATCATCTCCTGTAGTATGTCTGCAGTCTCTGATCATCTCCTGTATTATGTCTGCAGTCTCTGATCATCTCCTGTACTATGTCTGCAGTCTCTGATCATCTCCTGGACTATGTCTCCAGTCTCTGATCATCTCCTGTACTATGTCTGCAGTCTCTGATCATCTCCTGTACTATGTCTGCAGTCTCTGATCATCTCCTGTACTATGTCCGCAGTCTCTGATCATCTCCTGTACTATGTCCGCAGTCTCTGATCATCTCCTGTACTATGTCCGCAGTCTCTGATCATCTCCTGTAGTATGTCTGCAGTCTCTGATCATCTCCTGTAGTATGTCTGCAGTCTCTGATCATCTCCTGTAGTATGTCTGCAGTCTCTGATCATCTCCTGTATTATGTCTGCAGTCTCTGACCATCTCCTGTACTATGTCTGCAGTCTCTGATCATCTCCTGTACTATGTCTGCAGTCTCTGATCATCTCCTGTACTATGTCTGCAGTCTCTGATCATCTCCTGTAGTATGTCCGCAGTCTCTGATCATCTCCTGTACTATGTCTGCAGTCTCTGACCATCTCCTGTACTATGTCTGCAGTCTCTGATCATCTCCTGTATTATGTCTGCAGTCTCTGATCATCTCCTGTACTATGTCTGCAGTCTCTGATCATCTCCTGTATTATGTCTGTAGTCTCTGATCATCTCCTGTAGTATGTCTGCAGTATCTGACCATCTCCTGTACTATGTTTGCAGTCTCTGATCATCTCCTGTATTATGTCTGCAGTCTCTGACTGTCTCCTGTACTATGTCTGCAGTCTCTGATCATCTCCTGTATTATGCCTGTAGTCTCTGATCATCTCCTGTATTATGTCTGCAGTCTCTGATCATCTCCTGTATTATGTCTGCAGTCTCTGATCATCTCCTGTATTATGTCTGCAGTCTCTGATCATCTCCTGTACTATGTCTGCAGTCTCTGATCATCTCCTGTACTATGTCTGCAGTCTCTGATCATCTCCTGTACTATGTCTGCAGTCTCTGATCATCTCCTGTACTATGTCTGCAGTCTCTGATCATCTCCTGTACTATGTCTGCAGTCTCTGATCATCTCCTGTATTATGTCTGCAGTCTCTGATCATCTCCTGTATTATGTCTGCAGTCTCTGATCATCTCCTGTATTATGTCTGCAGTCTCTGATCATCTCCTGTATTATGTCTGCAGTCTCTGATCATCTCCTGTACTATGTCTGCAGTCTCTGATCATCTCCTGTACTATGTCTGCAGTCTCTGATCATCTCCTGTACTATGTCTGCAGTCTCTGATCATCTCCTGTACTATGTCTGCAGTCTCTGATCATCTCCTGTACTATGTCTGCAGTCTCTGACCATCTCCTGTAGTATGTCTGCAGTCTCTGATCATCTCCTGTATTATGTCTGCAGTCTCTGCTCATCTCCTGTACTATGTCTGCAGTCTCTGACCATCTCCTGTACTATGTCTGCAGTCTCTGATCATCTCCTGTACTATGTCCGCAGTCTCTGATCATCTCCTGTACTATGTCCGCAGTCTCTGATCATCTCCTGTACTATGTCTGCAGTCTCTGATCATCTCCTGTATTATGTCTGCAGTCTCTGACCATCTCCTGTACTATGTCTGCAGTCTCTGATCATCTCCTGTATTATGTCTGCAGTCTATGATCATCTCCTGTAGTATGTCTGCAGTCTCTGATCATCTCCTGTATTATGTCTGCAGTCTCTGACTGTCTCCTGTACTATGTCTGCAGTCTCTGACCATCTCCTGTATTATGTCTGCAGTCTCTGACCATCTCCTGTACTATGTCTGCAGTCTCTGACCATCTCCTGTACTATGTCCGCAGTCTCTGATCATCTCCTGTACCATGTCTGCAGTCTCTGATCATCTCCTGTATTATGTCCGCAGTCTCTGACCATCTCCTGTACTATGTCTACAGTCTCTGACCATCTCCTGTACTATGTCCGCAGTCTCTGATCATCTCCTGTACTATGTCTGCAGTCTCTGATCATCTCATGTACTATGTCCGCAGTCTCTGATCATCTCATGTACTATGTCTGCAGTCTCTGATCATCTCCTGTATTATGTCTGCAGTCTCTGATCATCTCCTGTACTATGTCTGCAGTCTCTGATCATCTCCTGTATTATGTCTGCAGTCTCTGATCATCTCCTGTAGTATGTCTGCAGTCTCTGATCATCTCCTGTATTATGTCTGCAGTCTCTGACTGTCTCCTGTACTATGTCTGCAGTCTCTGACCATCTCCTGTATTATGTCTGCAGTCTCTGATCATCTCCTGTACTATGTCTGCAGTCTCTGACTATCTCCTGTAGTATGTCTGCAGTCTCTGATCATCTCCTGTAGTATGTCTGCAGTCTCTGACCATCTCCTGTACTATGTCTGCAGTCTCTGATCATCTCCTGTATTATGTCTGCAGTCTCTGACCATCTCCTGTATTATGTCTGCAGTCTCTGACTGTCTCCTGTATTATGTCTGCAGTCTCTGACTGTCTCCTGTACTATGTCTGCAGTCTCTGATCATCTCCTGTACTATGTCTGCAGTCTCTGATCATCTCCTGTATTATGTCTGCAGTCTCTGATCATCTCCTGTACTATGTCTGCAGTCTCTGATCATCTCCTGTACTATGTCTGCAGTCTCTGATCATCTCCTGTACTATGTCTGCAGTCTCTGATCATCTCCTGTACTATGTCTGCAGTCTCTGATCATCTCCTGTACTATGTCTGCAGTCTCTGACCATCTCCTGTAGTATGTCTGCAGTCTCTGATCATCTCCTGTAGTATGTCTGCAGTCTCTGATCATCTCCTGTATTATGTCTGCAGTCTCTGATCATCTCCTGTACTATGTCTGCAGTCTCTGCTCATCTCCTGTACTATGTCTGCATTCTCTGATCATCTCCTGTACTATGTCTGCAGTCTCTGATCATCTCCTGTACTATGTCTGCAGTCTCTGATCATCTCCTGTAGTATGTCTCCAGTCTCTGATCATCTCCTGTATTATGTCTGCAGTCTCTGATCATCTCCTGTACTATGTCTGCAGTCTCTGATCATCTCCTGTATTATGTCTGCAGTCTCTGATCATCTCCTGTACTATGTCTGCAGTCTCTGATCATCTCCTGTAGTATGTCTGCAGTCTCTGATCATCTCCTGTATTATGTCTGCAGTCTCTGATCATCTCCTGTACTATGTCTGTAGTCTCTGATCATCTCCTGTACTATGTCTGCAGTCTCTGATCATCTCCTGTACTATGTCTGCAGTCTCTGACCATCTCCTGTACTATGTCTCCAGTCTCTGCTCATCTCCTGTAGTATGTCTGCAGTCTCTGATCATCTCCTGTATTATGTCTGCAGTCTCTGATCATCTCCTGTACTATGTCTGTAGTCTCTGATCATCTCCTGTACTATGTCTGCAGTCTCTGATCATCTCCTGTACTATGTCTGCAGTCTCTGATCATCTCCTGTATTATGTCTGCAGTCTCTGATCATCTCCTGTACTATGTCTGCAGTCTCTGATCATCTCCTGTAGTATGTCTGCAGTCTCTGATCATCTCCTGTATTATGTCTGCAGTCTCTGATCATCTCCTGTACTATGTCTGTAGTCTCTGATCATCTCCTGTACTATGTCTGCAGTCTCTGATCATCTCCTGTACTATGTCTCCAGTCTCTGATCATCTCCTGTACTATGTCTGCAGTCTCTGATCATCTCCTGTAGTATGTCTGCAGTCTCTGATCATCTCCTGTAGTATGTCTGCAGTCTCTGACCATCTCCTGTACTATGTCTCCAGTCTCTGATCATCTCCTGTACTATGTCTGCAGTCTCTGATCATCTCCTGTACTATGTCTGCAGTCTCTGATCATCTCCTGTACTATGTCTCCAGTCTCTGATCATCTCCTGTACTATGTCTGCAGTCTCTGATCATCTCCTGTATTATGTCTGCAGTCTCTGATCATCTCCTGTACTATGTCTGCAGTCTCTGATCATCTCCTGTACTATGTCTGCAGTCTCTGATCATCTCCTGTATTATGTCTGCAGTCTCTGATCATCTCCTGTACTATGTCTGCAGTCTCTGATCATCTCCTGTACTATGTCTGCAGTCTCTGATCATCTCCTGTACTATGTCTGCAGTCTCTGACCATCTCCTGTAGTATGTCTGCAGTCTCTGATCATCTCCTGTAGTATGTCTGCAGTCTCTGATCATCTCCTGTATTATGTCTGCAGTCTCTGATCATCTCCTGTACTATGTCTGCAGTCTCTGCTCATCTCCTGTACTATGTCTGCAGTCTCTGATCATCTCCTGTACTATGTCTGCAGTCTCTGACCATCTCCTGTACTATGTCTGCAGTCTCTGATCATCTCCTGTACTATGTCCGCAGTCTCTGATCATCTCCTGTACTATGTCCGCAGTCTCTGATCATCTCCTGTACTATGTCTGCAGTCTCTGACCATCTCCTGTAGTATGTCTGCAGTCTCTGATCATCTCCTGTAGTATGTCTGCAGTCTCTGACCATCTCCTGTACTATGTCTGCAGTCTCTGATCATCTCCTGTACTATGTCTGCAGTCTCTGATCATCTCCTGTACTATGTCTGCAGTCTCTGATCATCTCCTGTATTATGTCTGCAGTCTCTGATCATCTCCTGTACTATGTCTGCAGTCTCTGATCATCTCCTGTATTATGTCTGTAGTCTCTGATCATCTCCTGTAGTATGTCTGCAGTCTCTGATCATCTCCTGTATTATGTCTGCAGTCTCTGATTATCTCCTGTATTATGTCTGTAGTCTCTGATCATCTCCTGTAGTATGTCTGCAGTCTCTGATCATCTCCTGTATTATGTCTGCAGTCTCTGATCATCTCCTGTACTATGTCTGCAGTCTCTGATCATCTCCTGGACTATGTCTCCAGTCTCTGATCATCTCCTGTACTATGTCTGCAGTCTCTGATCATCTCCTGTACTATGTCTGCAGTCTCTGATCATCTCCTGTACTATGTCCGCAGTCTCTGATCATCTCCTGTACTATGTCCGCAGTCTCTGATCATCTCCTGTACTATGTCCGCAGTCTCTGATCATCTCCTGTAGTATGTCTGCAGTCTCTGATCATCTCCTGTAGTATGTCTGCAGTCTCTGATCATCTCCTGTATTATGTCTGCAGTCTCTGACCATCTCCTGTACTATGTCTGCAGTCTCTGATCATCTCCTGTAGTATGTCTGCAGTCTCTGATCATCTCCTGTATTATGTCTGCAGTCTCTGATCATCTCCTGTACTATGTCCGCAGTCTCTGATCATCTCCTGTACTATGTCCGCAGTCTCTGATCATCTCCTGTAGTATGTCTGCAGTCTCTGATCATCTCCTGTACTATGTCTGCAGTCTCTGACCATCTCCTGTACTATGTCTGCAGTCTCTGATCATCTCCTGTATTATGTCTGCAGTCTCTGATCATCTCCTGTACTATGTCTGCAGTCTCTGATCATCTCCTGTATTATGTCTGTAGTCTCTGATCATCTCCTGTAGTATGTCTGCAGTATCTGACCATCTCCTGTACTATGTTTGCAGTCTCTGATCATCTCCTGTATTATGTCTGCAGTCTCTGACTGTCTCCTGTACTATGTCTGCAGTCTCTGATCATCTCCTGTATTATGTCTGTAGTCTCTGATCATCTCCTGTATTATGTCTGCAGTCTCTGATCATCTCCTGTATTATGTCTGCAGTCTCTGATCATCTCCTGTATTATGTCTGCAATCTCTGATCATCTCCTGTACTATGTCTGCAGTCTCTGATCATCTCCTGTACTATGTCTGCAGTCTCTGATCATCTCCTGTACTATGTCTGCAGTCTCTGATCATCTCCTGTACTATGTCCGCAGTCTCTGATCATCTCCTGTACTATGTCTGCAGTCTCTGACCATCTCCTGTAGTATGTCTGCAGTCTCTGATCATCTCCTGTAGTATGTCTGCAGTCTCTGACCATCTCCTGTACTATGTCTGCAGTCTCTGATCATCTCCTGTACTATGTCTGCAGTCTCTGATCATCTCCTGTACTATGTCTGCAGTCTCTGATCATCTCCTGTATTATGTCTGCAGTCTCTGATCATCTCCTGTACTATGTCTGCAGTCTCTGATCATCTCCTGTATTATGTCTGTAGTCTCTGATCATCTCCTGTAGTATGTCTGCAGTCTCTGATCATCTCCTGTATTATGTCTGCAGTCTCTGATCATCTCCTGTATTATGTCTGCAGTCTCTGATCATCTCCTGTAGTATGTCTGCAGTCTCTGATCATCTCCTGTATTATGTCTGCAGTCTCTGATCATCTCCTGTACTATGTCTGCAGTCTCTGATCATCTCCTGGACTATGTCTCCAGTCTCTGATCATCTCCTGTACTATGTCTGCAGTCTCTGATCATCTCCTGTACTATGTCTGCAGTCTCTGATCATCTCCTGTACTATGTCCGCAGTCTCTGATCATCTCCTGTACTATGTCCGCAGTCTCTGATCATCTCCTGTACTATGTCCGCAGTCTCTGATCATCTCCTGTAGTATGTCTGCAGTCTCTGATCATCTCCTGTAGTATGTCTGCAGTCTCTGATCATCTCCTGTAGTATGTCTGCAGTCTCTGATCATCTCCTGTATTATGTCTGCAGTCTCTGACCATCTCCTGTACTATGTCTGCAGTCTCTGATCATCTCCTGTACTATGTCTGCAGTCTCTGATCATCTCCTGTACTATGTCTGCAGTCTCTGATCATCTCCTGTAGTATGTCCGCAGTCTCTGATCATCTCCTGTACTATGTCTGCAGTCTCTGACCATCTCCTGTACTATGTCTGCAGTCTCTGATCATCTCCTGTATTATGTCTGCAGTCTCTGATCATCTCCTGTACTATGTCTGCAGTCTCTGATCATCTCCTGTATTATGTCTGTAGTCTCTGATCATCTCCTGTAGTATGTCTGCAGTATCTGACCATCTCCTGTACTATGTTTGCAGTCTCTGATCATCTCCTGTATTATGTCTGCAGTCTCTGACTGTCTCCTGTACTATGTCTGCAGTCTCTGATCATCTCCTGTATTATGTCTGTAGTCTCTGATCATCTCCTGTATTATGTCTGCAGTCTCTGATCATCTCCTGTATTATGTCTGCAGTCTCTGATCATCTCCTGTATTATGTCTGCAGTCTCTGATCATCTCCTGTACTATGTCTGCAGTCTCTGATCATCTCCTGTACTATGTCTGCAGTCTCTGATCATCTCCTGTACTATGTCTGCAGTCTCTGATCATCTCCTGTACTATGTCTGCAGTCTCTGATCATCTCCTGTATTATGTCTGCAGTCTCTGATCATCTCCTGTATTATGTCTGCAGTCTCTGATCATCTCCTGTATTATGTCTGCAGTCTCTGATCATCTCCTGTACTATGTCTGCAGTCTCTGATCATCTCCTGTACTATGTCTGCAGTCTCTGATCATCTCCTGTACTATGTCTGCAGTCTCTGATCATCTCCTGTACTATGTCTGCAGTCTCTGATCATCTCCTGTACTATGTCTGCAGTCTCTGACCATCTCCTGTAGTATGTCTGCAGTCTCTGATCATCTCCTGTATTATGTCTGCAGTCTCTGCTCATCTCCTGTACTATGTCTGCAGTCTCTGATCATCTCCTGTACTATGTCCGCAGTCTCTGATCATCTCCTGTACTATGTCCGCAGTCTCTGATCATCTCCTGTACTATGTCTGCAGTCTCTGATCATCTCCTGTACTATGTCTGCAGTCTCTGCTCATCTCCTGTACTATGTCTGCAGTCTCTGACCATCTCCTGTACTATGTCTGCAGTCTCTGATCATCTCCTGTACTATGTCCGCAGTCTCTGATCATCTCCTGTACTATGTCCGCAGTCTCTGATCATCTCATGTACTATGTCTGCAGTCTCTGCTCATCTCCTGTACTATGTCTGCAGTCTCTGACCATCTCCTGTACTATGTCTGCAGTCTCTGATCATCTCCTGTACTATGTCCGCAGTCTCTGATCATCTCCTGTACTATGTCCGCAGTCTCTGATCATCTCCTGTACTATGTCTGCAGTCTCTGATCATCTCCTGTATTATGTCTGCAGTCTCTGACCATCTCCTGTACTATGTCTGCAGTCTCTGATCATCTCCTGTATTGTTTCTGCAGTCTCTGATCATCTCCTGTATTATGTCTGCAGTCTCTGATCATCTCCTGTAGTATGTCTGCAGTCTCTGATCATCTCCTGTATTATGTCTGCAGTCTCTGACTGTCTCCTGTACTATGTCTGCAGTCTCTGACCATCTCCTGTATTATGTCTGCAGTCTCTGACCATCTCCTGTACTATGTCTGCAGTCTCTGACCATCTCCTGTACTATGTCTGCAGGCTCTGATCATCTCCTGTACTATGTCTGCAGTCTCTGATCATCTCCTGTATCATGTCTGCAGTCTCTGACCATCTCCTGTACTATGTCTGCAGTCTCTGATCATCTCCTGTACTATGTCTGCAGTCTCTGACCATCTCCTGTAGTATGTCTGCAGTCTCTGATCATCTCCTGTAGTATGTCTGCAGTCTCTGATCATCTCCTGTACTATGTCTGCAGTCTCTGATCATCTCCTGTACTATGTCTGCAGTCTCTGCTCATCTCCTGTACTATGTCTGCAGTCTCTGACCATCTCCTGTACTATGTCTGCAGTCTCTGATCATCTCCTGTACTATGTCTGCAGTCTCTGATCATCTCCTGTACTATGTCTGCAGTCTCTGATCATCTCCTGTATTATGTCTGCAGTCTCTGATCATCTCCTGTACTATGTCTGCAGTCTCTGATCATCTCCTGTATTATGTCTGTAGTCTCTGATCATCTCCTGTAGTATGTCTGCAGTCTCTGATCATCTCCTGTATTATGTCTGCAGTCTCTGATCATCTCCTGTATTATGTCTGTAGTCTCTGATCATCTCCTGTAGTATGTCTGCAGTCTCTGATCATCTCCTGTATTATGTCTGCAGTCTCTGATCATCTCCTGTACTATGTCTGCAGTCTCTGATCATCTCCTGGACTATGTCTCCAGTCTCTGATCATCTCCTGTACTATATCTGCAGTCTCTGATCATCTCCTGTTCTATGTCTGCAGTCTCTGATCATCTCCTGTACTATGTCTGCAGTCTCTGATCATCTCCTGTATTATGTCTGCAGTCTCTGATCATCTCCTGTACTATGTCTGCAGTCTCTGCTCATCTCCTGTACTATGTCTGCAGTCTCTGACCATCTCCTGTACTATGTCTGCAGTCTCTGATCATCTCCTGTACTATGTCCGCAGTCTCTGATCATCTCCTGTACTATGTCCGCAGTCTCTGATCATCTCCTGTACTATGTCCGCAGTCTCTGACCATCTCCTGTAGTATGTCTGCAGTCTCTGATCATCTCCTGTAGTATGTCTGCAGTCTCTGACCATCTCCTGTACTATGTCTGCAGTCTCTGATCATCTCCTGTACTATGTCTGCAGTCTCTGATCATCTCCTGTACTATGTCTGCAGTCTCTGATCATCTCCTGTATTATGTCTGCAGTCTCTGATCATCTCCTGTACTATGTCTGCAGTCTCTGATCATCTCCTGTATTATGTCTGCAGTCTCTGACCATCTCCTGTACTATGTCTGCAGTCTCTGATCATCTCCTGTATTATGTCTGCAGTCTCTGACCATCTCCTGTACTATGTCTGCAGTCTCTGATCATCTCCTGTATTATGTCTGCAGTCTCTGATCATCTCCTGTATTATGTCTGCAGTCTCTGATCATCTCCTGTAGTATGTCTGCAGTCTCTGATCATCTCCTGTATTATGTCTGCAGTCTCTGACTGTCTCCTGTACTATGTCTGCAGTCTCTGATCATCTCCTGTACTATGTCCGCAGTCTCTGATCATCTCCTGTAGTATGTCCGCAGTCTCTGATCATCTCCTGTACTATGTCTGCAGTCTCTGACCATCTCCTGTACTATGTCTGCAGTCTCTGATCATCTCCTGTATTATGTCTGCAGTCTCTGATCATCTCCTGTACTATGTCTGCAGTCTCTGATCATCTCCTGCACTATGTCTGCAGTCTCTGATCATCTCCTGTATTATGTCTGCAGTCTCTGATCATCTCCTGTACTATGTCTGCAGTCTCTGATCATCTCCTGTATTATGTCTGTAGTCTCTGATCATCTCCTGTAGTATGTCTGCAGTCTCTGATCATCTCCTGTATTATGTCTGCAGTCTCTGATCATCTCCTGTATTATGTCTGTAGTCTCTGATCATCTCCTGTAGTATGTCTGCAGTCTCTGATCATCTCCTGTATTATGTCTGCAGTCTCTGATCATCTCCTGTACTATGTCTGCAGTCTCTGATCATCTCCTGGACTATGTCTCCAGTCTCTGATCATCTCCTGTACTATGTCTGCAGTCTCTGATCATCTCCTGTACTATGTCTGCAGTCTCTGATCATCTCCTGTACTATGTCTGCAGTCTCTGATCATCTCCTGTATTATGTCTGCAGTCTCTGATCATCTCCTGTACTATGTCTGCAGTCTCTGCTCATCTCCTGTACTATGTCTGCAGTCTCTGACCATCTCCTGTACTATGTCTGCAGTCTCTGATCATCTCCTGGACTATGTCTCCAGTCTCTGATCATCTCCTGTACTATGTGTGCAGTCTCTGATCATCTCCTGTACTATGTCTGCAGTCTCTGACCATCTCCTGTACTATGTCTGCAGTCTCTGATCATCTCCTGTATTATGTCTGCAGTCTCTGACCATCTCCTGTACTATGTCTGCAGTCTCTGATCATCTCCTGTATTATGTCTGCAGTCTCTGATCATCTCCTGTATTATGTCTGCAGTCTCTGATCATCTCCTGTAGTATGTCTGCAGTCTCTGATCATCTCCTGTATTATGTCTGCAGTCTCTGACTGTCTCCTGTACTATGTCTGCAGTCTCTGATCATCTCCTGTACTATGTCCGCAGTCTCTGATCATCTCCTGTAGTATGTCCGCAGTCTCTGATCATCTCCTGTACTATGTCTGCAGTCTCTGACCATCTCCTGTACTATGTCTGCAGTCTCTGATCATCTCCTGTATTATGTCTGCAGTCTCTGATCATCTCCTGTACTATGTCTGCAGTCTCTGATCATCTCCTGCACTATGTCTGCAGTCTCTGATCATCTCCTGTATTATGTCTGCAGTCTCTGATCATCTCCTGTACTATGTCTGCAGTCTCTGATCATCTCCTGTATTATGTCTGTAGTCTCTGATCATCTCCTGTAGTATGTCTGCAGTCTCTGATCATCTCCTGTATTATGTCTGCAGTCTCTGATCATCTCCTGTATTATGTCTGTAGTCTCTGATCATCTCCTGTAGTATGTCTGCAGTCTCTGATCATCTCCTGTATTATGTCTGCAGTCTCTGATCATCTCCTGTACTATGTCTGCAGTCTCTGATCATCTCCTGGACTATGTCTCCAGTCTCTGATCATCTCCTGTACTATGTCTGCAGTCTCTGATCATCTCCTGTACTATGTCTGCAGTCTCTGATCATCTCCTGTACTATGTCTGCAGTCTCTGATCATCTCCTGTATTATGTCTGCAGTCTCTGATCATCTCCTGTACTATGTCTGCAGTCTCTGCTCATCTCCTGTACTATGTCTGCAGTCTCTGACCATCTCCTGTACTATGTCTGCAGTCTCTGATCATCTCCTGGACTATGTCTCCAGTCTCTGATCATCTCCTGTACTATGTGTGCAGTCTCTGATCATCTCCTGTACTATGTCTGCAGTCTCTGATCATCTCCTGGACTATGTCTCCAGTCTCTGATCATCTCCTGTACTATGTCTGCAGTCTCTGATCATCTCCTGTACTATGTCTGCAGTCTCTGATCATCTCCTGTGTTATGTCTGCAGTCTCTGATCATCTCCTGTACTATGTCTGCAGTCTCTGCTCATCTCCTGTACTATGTCTGCAGTCTCTGACCATCTCCTGTAGTATGTCTGCAGTCTCTGATCATCTCCTGTAGTATGTCTGCAGTCTCTGACCATCTCCTGTACTATGTCTGCAGTCTCTGATCATCTCTTGTACTATGTCTGCAGTCTCTGATCATCTCCTGTACTATGTCTGCAGTCTCTGATCATCTCCTGTATTATGTCTGCAGTCTCTGATCATCTCCTGTACTATGTCTGCAGTCTCTGATCATCTCCTGTATTATGTCTGCAGTCTCTGACCATCTCCTGTACTATGTCTGCAGTCTCTGATCATCTCCTGTATTATGTCTGCAGTCTCTGATCATCTCCTGTATTATGTCTGCAGTCTCTGATCATCTCCTGTAGTATGTCTGCAGTCTCTGATCATCTCCTGTATTATGTCTGCAGTCTCTGACTGTCTCCTGTACTATGTCTGCAGTCTCTGACCATCTCCTGTATTATGTCTGCAGTCTCTGACCATCTCCTGTACTATGTCTGCAGTCTCTGACCATCTCCTGTACTATGTCTGCAGTCTCTGATCATCTCCTGTACTATGTCTGCAGTCTCTGATCATCTCCTGTATCATGTCTGCAGTCTCTGACCATCTTCTGTACTATGTCTGCAGTCTCTGATCATCTCCTGTACTATGTCTGCAGTCTCTGACCATCTCCTGTAGTATGTCTGCAGTCTCTGATCATCTCCTGTATTATGTCTGCAGTCTCTGATCATCTCCTGTATTATGTCTGCAGTCTCTGATCATCTCCTGTACTATGTCTGCAGTCTCTGATCATCTCCTGTATTATGTCTGCAGTCTCTGACCATCTCCTGTATTATGTCTGCAGTCTCTGACCATCTCCTGTATTATGTCTGCAGTCTCTGATCATCTCCTGTATTATGTCTGCAGTCTCTGACCATCTCCTGTAGTATGTCTGCAGTCTCTGATCATCTCCTGTAGTATGTCTGCAGTCTCTGATCATCTCCTGTATTATGTCTGCAGTCTCTGATCATCTCCTGTACAATGTCTGCAGTCTCTGCTCATCTCCTGTACTATGTCTGCAGTCTCTGACCATCTCCTGTACTATGTCTGCAGTCTCTGATCATCTCCTGTACTATGTCTGCAGTCTCTGATCATCTCCTGTACTATGTCTGCAGTCTCTGATCATCTCCTGTACTATGTCTGCAGTCTCTGATCATCTCCTGTACTATGTCTGCAGTCTCTGACCATCTCCTGTACTATGTCTGCAGTCTCTGATCATCTCCTGTACTATGTCTGCAGTCTCTGATCATCTCCTGTACTATGTCTGCAGTCTCTGATCATCTCCTGTACTATGTCTACAGTCTCTGATCATCTCCTGTACTATGTCTGCAGTCTCTGATCATCTCCTGTATTATGTCTGCAGTTTCTGATCATCTCCTGTACTATGTCTGCAGTCTCTGCTCATCTCCTGTATCATGTCTGCAGTCTCTGACCATCTCCTGTAATGTGTCTGCAGTCTCTGATCATCTCCTGTACTATGTCTACAGTCTCTGATCATCTCCTGTACTATGTCTGCAGTCTCTGACCATCTCCTGTACCATGTCTGCAGTCTCTGATCATCTCCTGTATTATGTGTGCAGTCTCTGATCATCTCCTGTACTATGTCTGCAGTCTCTGCTCATCTCCTGTATCATGTCTGCAGTCTCTGACCATCTCCTGTAATGTGTCTGCAGTCTCTGATCATCTCCTGTACTATGTCTACAGTCTCTGATCATCTCCTGTACTATGTCTGCAGTCTCTGACCATCTCCTGTACCATGTCTGCAGTCTCTGATCATCTCCTGTATTATGTCCGCAGTCTCTGACCATCTCCTGTACTATGTCTACAGTCTCTGACCATCTCCTGTACTATGTCCGCAGTCTCTGATCATCTCCTGTACTATGTCTGCAGTCTCTGATCATCTCATGTACTATGTCTGCAGTCTCTGACCATCTCCTGTACTATGTCCGCAGTCTCTGATCATCTCCTGTACTATGTCTGCAGTCTCTGATCATCTCATGTACTATGTCTGCAGTCTCTGATCATCTCCTGTATTATGTCTGCAGTCTCTGATCATTTCCTGTACTATGTCTGCAGTCTCTGATCATCTCCTGTATTATGTCTGCAGTCTCTGATCATCTCCTGTAGTATGTCTGCAGTCTCTGATCATCTCCTGTATTATGTCTGCAGTCTCTGACTGTCTCCTGTACTATGTCTGCAGTCTCTGACCATCTCCTGTATTATGTCTGCAGTCTCTGATCATCTCCTGTACTATGTCTGCAGTCTCTGACTATCTCCTGTAGTATGTCTGCAGTCTCTGATCATCTCCTGTAGTATGTCTGCAGTCTCTGACCATCTCCTGTACTATGTCTGCAGTCTCTGATCATCTCCTGTACTATGTCTGCAGTCTCTGATCATCTCCTGTATTATGTCTGCAGTCTCTGACCATCTCCTGTATTATGTCTGCAGTCTCTGACCATCTCCTGTATTATGTCTGCAGTCTCTGATCATCTCCTGTATTATGTCTGCAGTCTCTGATCATCTCCTGTACTATGTCTGCAGTCTCTGATCATCTCCTGTACTATGTCTGCAGTCTCTGATCATCTCCTGTACTATGTCTGCAGTCTCTGATCATCTCCTGTATTATGTCTGCAGTCTCTGACCATCTCCTGTATTATGTCTGCAGTCTCTGATCATCTCCTGTATTATGTCTGCAGTCTCTGATCATCTCCTGTACTATGTCTGCAGTCTCTGATCATCTCCTGTATCATGTCTGCAGTCTCTGACCATCTCCTGTAGTATGTCTGCAGTCTCTGATCAACTCCTGTACTATGTCTGCAGTCTCTGATCATCTCCTGTACTATGTCTGCAGTCTCTGACCATCTCCTGTACTATGTCTGCAGTCTCTGATCATCTCCTGTACTATGTCTGCAGTCTCTGACCATCTCCTGTAGTATGTCTGCAGTCTCTGACCATCTCCTGTACCATGTCTGCAGTCTCTGATCATCTCCTGTACTATGTCTGCAGTCTCTGATCATCTCCTGTATTTTTTCTGCAGTCTCTGATCATCTCCTGTACTATGTCTGCAGTCTCTGATCGTCTCCTGTACTATGTCTGCAGTCTCTGATCATCTCCTGTATCATGTTAAAGCAGGATGCTGATGTTAGGGGGGACTCTGGAGACAGTGACGGGGAAATTGATGAGGGGGGGGGACTCTAATGAGGACACTGATATATGGAGGAACTTGTGAAATATGTGGGGTCTTCATGTTAAAAAGTTTGGAGACCCCCTGCCCCAAACTTAAGAAACTTGAAGAATAATAATAACTTGTGTAGCGCACTACCCCCATAGGAGCTGCTGGGTAGTTCATTCCTTTTTGCCAGTGTGGTTCTATTACCACCCTCCCTTTAACCACTTAAGGACCAGCCTCGTTTTGTAATTTAGGTGTTTACATGTTTAAAAAAGTTTTTTTGCTAGAAAACTACTTAGAACCCCCAAACATTATATATTGTTTTTTTTTTTCTAACACCCTAGAGAATAAAATGGCGGTCATTGCAATACTTTTTTTTCACACCATATTTGCGCAGCGGTCTTACAAGCGCGCTTTTTTTTGAAAAAAATTCACTTTTTTTGAATAAAAAAATAAGACAACAGTAAAGTTAGCCAAATATTTTTTTTTATATTGTGAAAGATAATGTTACGCCGAGTAAATTCATACCGAACATGTCACGCTTCAAAATTGCGCCCGCTCGTGGAATGGCGTCAAACTTTAACCCTGTTCCTTTTCTTCTAGCTCGCCCATCAACTCCTCCCATGCTCTCCTGCAGCCAGTGGCAGCTGGTGCTCCATTTTTTGGGGGGGTTGCAAATGAACCTCCCCCCTCTATCGCACAGTTGATTGCCCGCGATACGGCCTATGGTGGGGTATGATCCCCCCCCAGTACATACCAGTACAGAAGAATCCAGCAGCAGCCAGTTGCTTGGGGCTGAGCCCGGTGTGTTGCGGCCAGTTGTGGAAAGTCCCCATGTGGCTGGCCCTGTCCAGTAGCTCGGGGTAGACGGCGGGGTCCTCGTTCTCCTGCTTCCCAGGCAGTCAGTGCAGTCTCAGCTCAGTGTCTGTCTGGTAGCTGGGCGATGGGGACATTGCTGGGCTTGTTTCCCTGGAGGAAGGGACAGGTAAGGAAGTATTTGCTGTGCCCGTATCAGGCCAGTCCCTGGGCTCCCAGCTCCGGAGGATCCCCCCGCAGGAGAAACACTAGACCGGATGCCCAGATAGAAGAAGCCGGCTCGGGCCGGAGCAGAGGACATTCTGGAAGAGACCGGACAGTCGCTTCTCCTTCCGGCCAATCGGGTCTTAAGACCCGCTTCTTGATTGGCCAGGAGGAGAAGCAGGAAAACAATAGTGAATATTAATTCGTTATTGTCACACAAGTGGGTGGGTTCACGAGCCCACCTTTTTTAAAGCCAGTTAAAGCCTCTGGCTTTTTCATGTGCTTATGAAATAAAAACAACAAAAAAACATTGAAATCCATGCATCCGGCATCCTGCATGGAGATTAGGGGCCAGGCACATGGATTAGGAGGGCCGCGCCCCTTATGGACTGGTCGTCACTGCCCACAGGACTTCTTCAGATCCTCTCCCATCCTCTGCAACTCTTTACCCCAATCTGTCCAGCTATGCCTTACTCTATCCACTTTTATGGGATCCCTGTGTAGCGCCCCCCTGGGTATACTGGGAACACAGAGGGCACCTCCAGATACAGGGAGCGGGCTTACATTCACCCCAGGGCTGAGTCTATGGCTATAATGGGGAGTTAGAACAAATATGGGTGCCAGTCACTTTAGGTAGTTTTCAATGCTTTAATGAAGAACTTGAAAAGAAGTAGTAGTAAAGAGGTTGAGGGAAGGTTGCAGATACCTTTTTGTAGCAGATCACTTACAGACTCTTCAGAATAAAGGACAGAATAGCTTTCTCTTAGCAGAATCGTGTATAGCTGGGTAGTTCTCTGCCACAGACCTAGCAACCAGTAAGTGCCTGAATAAATCTCTCTCACAGACTCAGCGGCTAGTAGATGCCTGGATAAGTCTCTCTCTCAAACTTAGCAGCCAGGAGTTAGTTACCTTGATTGGATTGCAGAACAGCTTCCAGTACCAGAACCTTTAAGCCAACCCGGCAGTTCTGTAAGAATAGTTTAGATGTAGAACAGCTTCTTCACAGTTGTAGGAAAAAGAAAGTAAATACCGCACTCAAAAATAAACAGAAAAAAATAATAAAAAATATAAAATAGAACAAAATATGTGAAGCAGCAGCTAACATATGGAATACAAAACATATGCATAACAACTGGATAAAAAATAGCTGCGCTGAAATATGATCAAATAAGTGTGATAATCACATATAATAATGTTAATAATAATAATGAAAAGTGCACATAAAATGGTGATGACAAAAGAAAAAAAGGTTGCAAAAAGTCCATGCTATGAGCTGGGTCAGAGTGGGAAAGTGCAATCTTTCGTCACCAGTGATAGCGGAACACCAAAACAAATGCACGCTTACCAGAGGCAAGCCTAAAGAACTTGCGGCTTTAAACCCAGCCAAGGCCTTTCTAGGATATATCAGGAAACAAGCTTTCAGGGAACCCCGATCCAGGATCGATATACATAGGTGGAAGGGGCCCTCCGGTAACGTGACATCAGGGCATGAAAAAGAAAGGACTTCCCATAGTGTATTATCGTAAATATAATTTAATGGTAAAAAAGAGTAATGCCCCCTACACACGGTCGGATTTTCCGATGGAAAATGTCCGATCGGAGCGTGTTGTCGGAAATTCCGACCATGTGTGGGCTCCATCACACATTTTCCATCGGATTTTCCGACACACAAAGTTTGAGAGCAGGATATAAAATTTTCCGGCAACAAAATCCGTTGTCGGAAATTCCGATCGTGTGTACACAAATCCGACGGACAAAGTGCCACGCATGCTCAGAATAAATAAAGAGATGAAAGCTATTGGCCACTGTCCCGTTTATAGTCCCGACGTGTTTTACGTCACCGCGTTTAGAACGATCGGATTTTCCGACAACTTTGTGTGACCGTGTGTATGCAAGACAAGTTTGAGCCAACATCCGTCGAAAAAAATCCTAGGATTTTGTTGTCGGAATGTCCGAACAAAGTCCGATCGTGTGTACGGGGCATTACACTTACAATGTGGAAGTTAAAATCAGACAGTAAGTAGCCGGCCGGCCTACAAGCGCCCGTAACTCTCCGGGAGCGACACGCCATATGTCAGTGCGTCCTACCGCCCTACGCGCGTTTCGTCATACAATGACGTCATCTGGGGCATGTCATTGTATGACAGTACCAGAACCTTTAAGCCATCTGGCGGTACTGTGAGGGTAGGTTAGAGGTAGGTGCGTCCTCCAAGTAAGTCAGCGGGCCCTCCTGAGAGACCAACCTTCATCCTGGCTCTCTCCAGCAAGGGTCCTCCCCTGGATCTTCTCAGCTTGGCTCAGCTTCTTCCAAACAGGCAAGACAGCCTAAGGACCACCTCAAAAGTAGTAGGCCCCAGACAGGCTTCTGGACCTACTTACACAGCTTGCAGCCGCGTAGCCTCAGGCCTGAAAGGCCATGTGGTCCGGACTCCCTAAAGCACATGGCGCCTGGTCAATAAATACCCCCTCCCAGAATGCACAGCGGCAGGAACCTCCTACTGGGCTGTTTCTGGAAAAGAATATGTATTACAGCACAACCTAGTTGTTATTCTCACACTGTCCTGTGGTACCAGTGACACCTACTGGCAACAGTGGGAAATGCACAACACAGTCAAGATTTAGGACAGATCCAAATAAACTATGTACAATCAATCTGAGCTGGTTACAGCTCAGCCAAAAACTACATTTACAATATAGCCCCATTTTTGGGAACAGGGGGCTACACCTGAAATCTCATCTCTTTTGGGAAGCCTCTTGCGCCTGTGGGTGGGTGGATGCAGCATTGTGTGATGGCAGTAAACACACAGAGTCCTATTGCTAATAATGGAACTTTTATTAAAGTCATAGCCCAGAGATACAAACAGCCCAGCGGGAGGACACCTACTGTAATTGGGAGCACTCACAGTTCTGAACAGTAATGCAAAGAGGAACAGGTCCAGAGTGCCAACAACTTCTGTCTCTGAGGGTAGAATGCGGCCTGGCTGGTCTGTGCCGAATTGGGAGGTTTCCTAGAAGGAAAAGCCTGTCCCTACTTGAACCTTTACCTATCACTATTCACTTTCCCTGACAGATGGGTAACCCCTCCCTGCTCTGTCCACTCGCAAAATGCGTGCCGAACCCAGGAGCCGGGGACTTAAATAAAATCTGCCTGACCCAAGATGGCCGCCAGAGTCATATGGGGCGGCAGCATCCAACCAGATTGCTTCCCTGGTGACCCAGGAGACCATAGAGGAGCATTTCCTCCTTCCTCCTGCAATGCCGCTGCAGTTGAGCGCCACCTGCAGTGGAGAAAGGAGACTGCACCTGCCTACATGCCTACACCCAACCCATGGACCTTTGCTTTTCCCACCAACTCACCACCCCATCCCTTTCTTTTAGATTATAAACTCTTCTGACCAGGACCTTCTAATCTTCCTGTCTTGAATTGTATTGCCACTGTACTACCTGCCTTTATATTGTAAAGTGCTTTGCAAACAGTTGATGCTATATAAATCCTGTGCAATGAGAATTAATGCTCACCAAAGAATTTTGGGCAAATATTGGATGAGATCCTTGATGACTACTCCCCATGCAGAGACACAAAGCAACAATGACACGCGCACTGACAAAAAAACACACAGGTTATACAAGGTCTTGGGAAGGTGAAACATATTTTATGTTTGAGTCACTAACTTCTGTTTGTAAGAAGATAAATCAGTAAGATATTCTATTATAGTACTAAGAAAGCCATGCCCAAACTTCACCTCCATACCACATATGGGCCGATCTCCAGCCAGATTTAAAAAAAAACACCATTTAATACATTTGTATATTTATTAAAAATCAATACACGTATAATATTTCTACAGAAAACTGGTATTTGTACCCAAATCTGTCCTGTTGCAATCAGTTGTAGAGCAGCACTCACCTCGGGGGGAGCCAATCAGAACTCTGCTGATTTGCAAATAACATGCCAATAGGAGTGAAGAGCACAGCTCGTTCACTGACCAATCACAGCTGAACAATGCCTGGCAGGAGTGCCTACTGTACATCGAAATATGGCCTCTCTTTTACAACATGCAGACAGTGGCGTCTCCAGCTTTCATATTTAGGGGTGGCACATGGGGGGGACAGGGACAAAAGTAGGGGGGCAACTATAAAATGCAATTATATATATATATATCCTGGGGCCCTTTACTACGATCCCACAAGGGCCCTTTCACATGTTCTGCAGTGAGCTCCCTTCCTACTGTATTGGGGCCCCCCAGGGTGGCAGAAAACAAGAGATATATGTCACCAGCATACTAAGAAAATATGAGGGTCCAAAGCAGTGGGAGAACTATCAGGGTTGCAAAGGTTGTCTTGCCACCGGGCCCTGGTGTTCTGCCACTGTGGGGTTCCCCAGCCTCCTCTTGCTGTCCTGCCCCTGCTGTTGACAGCGCTGGTCTGGCATCTCTTGGAATTTACAGGCTGGTTCTCTTGTCCTAAGGATGGGAGAAATCAGTCTGTTTTTTCAGTAACTGAGAGTCCTGGTGGAGTCCTTCCTGCAACTCGCTCTTCTCCCTGCCAATAAGGATGCAGGGGAAGGAGCAGATCGGGCGGCCGTGGTTGTGTGAGCGCTCGCATTATGCAGTGTCAGCGAGCAGAGGGAGGGGGGAGGAATCACCCGCAGAAGCTGACTGGGGACGCTCTCCCTCTTAGACATTGCCTCTTTTGTAAAAAAAAAATAAATACATTTTATTGGGGGGGCACATGGTGGGGCACAGCATAATGTTGGGGGGGTCAGGGCCCCCTCTGCCCCCCCCCCCCCCCCTAGGGACGCCATTGCTCCACTTAGAATTATTCCCTTCAGATCCATCTTTACGATTAAGCATCCTTTACCTTCCCAGTGCCAAATCAACCTTTTCATGAGAGAAGAAATGGGAGAAGGATTTGGGACGTCCAACTGGGAAAACATCTGGCTGGCTATATCCAATTCTTGAATCAATACTTTTACCTCACAAACAAATTGCAAAAAAGTGATGCGCTGGTATCTTGTACCTTCCAGAATAGCCAAGGCATTCCCTGGCTCATCCCCCAGGCTGTTTTATTTGACTTGCTCAAGGTGACTACTACCATATTTGGTGGCCCTGTCCAAACAGAATCCAATTTTGCAAGATGTCTATTCTATAGTCTCTACCCTCCTGGGCTGCTCGTTAAACATGGACCAATGGGAAGCCCCTTTAAACAAACCACCACTGCACTAAAACTTAATCTCATCTACTCTCAACAACAAACCTAGACCAAAGCCTGGAAATCATTAACCCTCTCCATGGAAGCCTATAAATCACAAATGCACATTTACACCCTGTATGAAAAACTGACCTTCGGGACCCCTGGGCCACACACTTTTTTACCCCCATCATTTTAAAGAACCCTCTTACCAATCTGAACTTTTACATTTCTCAGGCACCTGGCCCCATCTCCCTTCCTTCCCATCACCTCCTACCTCATCCAATTCTCCTCCCTCCCATCCTTTTTTTTTGTGTTCTAGTCCTGCCTCTTTACCCCCTGCCATTTTTCACCGTATCACTAAACACAGCTAATCGTTGCAGCGAAGCGCCTGTCCCAACCTCTACCTCTTATACTCTACCCTTTCACAATATTCTCCCTATAATAACATGTTGGGAGGTCACCAAACCAAAGTACAAGCCATTTAAATGTATTTAAAGTAGCACCCCAACCAAGGTACTTCCTTAACAGTACCCTTGTCCTGCAGGAAGCACAGGAACATGGTCATCTTGGCCTCTCACTCAAAGTACTCAATAGTATTTAAGACAGGAATGCAGAACAATCCTGCTCTTCACCAGCCCACTGCATCTCCCCTTAATGCCATATCTTGAGAACACGTCAGGTTTCACTCCTGTGACACACAGACCAAGTTTCTGCGCCAGTTTGCGCCAGTTTCCCTCCACCAACAAGGCAGCCAACATCCACCAAAGTCCCCCACCTCTTAACTGGTTGGCTGCTATTTATTACCAGTGTTTCAACCCAGAAGGTAGGTTGTATGGGGTCCCCTGATTTCTGACAGCAGCCCTGATCACATGTCCTCCTTTTAGGAGTCACATGCCTTAGAAAGCAGGGGCGTATCTACCGCAAGGCAAACAAGGCGTTTGCCTTGGGTGGCTTTTTTCAGGGGGGTGGCGAGCGCAGCTCTAGGTGTCAAGGAGCAGCTGCCAGTCCTGTCATCATGGGGTGGCCGGCGGGTGTGTATGAGGCCGGGGGTGGGGAATGACAGAGCTGTGAGGGTGGGTTAAAGGAGGAGAGCAGCGGGACTGTGATTGGCAGGTTACAGGAGATGCATGGCTGTGGGGTAGCAGGAGGGGCGGATCTGACAGGGGCAGACAGGAGCCCCTGCCCGGAAGTGCTCCCTGTGCGTCTTTTAGTGACACCATGGCACTCTTGGTTCGAGCCTCCTGGTCCAGGCTCCTGGAGCGCTTCCTGCAGGATCTCTGGGTGCAGGGAAGCTCACTGCTGCTGCCTTTAGTCTACAGGGTCTCCCTCATATACCAGCCTCAAGAAAAAGATGGCACTGTTCCACAGGTAACTGGCAGGGGGTTGTCATGCAACCTAGATGGGCTTCTGAAACCAAACCTCCCTCTTTAGCAATGGCGGGTTGGGGAGCAGTATGAAAGACAACCAGCAGAACAGGAGGCCAGTCCTCCTCTCTAAGAGCTTCGCAGGACTGGCAACTGACCAAGGCTGGGTTCTGCGAGTGGGAGACGCAATCCTGTCCATTCACAGGACCGACCTGAGGAGTACCACCCAGGACCAAGTGCTGAAGAAGGTAGGGAAGTAGGTGACCCTGGAAGGTGAGGAGCCAGGTCACAGACCCTTCCTGATACAAACAAAGCCTGGGGAATGCCCAGGAAAAAATTCCAAGCTCACTTACCACCAGCTCACAGACAACAAAATTGACCTGTCTAACAGTATGTGAGTGTCCCCACAGTGGAGGCACATGCATTCTGATGGATAAATGCGGGCAGGTGGACTGAAGGGCAGCCCACCCATTCTTAAAGGTACAGCAGCACACCAAACACCCAGCAAATAGCACTATGGCTGCAAAGGTGCTGGTGCGTTGCTGGACCAATACAAACACCAACGTGATCTCAAAAAACTTGCCACCACCCTCATTTATAGCTGGCTATCGCAGTAAGCAGCATTTGAGGGCTACAAACAGATACAAACAAAGCCTGGAAAATGCCCAGGAAAAAAATTCCAAGCCTACTTACCACCAGCTCGTAGACAACCAAATTGACCTGTCTAACAGTATGCGTTAAAAACAGTGGTTTAGTCTGCACGCATTTGCAAACGCATGCGTAAGAAGGGGTGGGCTGCCCTTCAGTCCACCTGCCCGCATTTATCCATCAGAATGCATGTGCCTCCACTGTGGGGACACTCATATTTTAGTGTTAGGACCACAGATATCAGGGTGCCGTGACGAGGCTCTGTGGCTTACGCATACGTTTGCAAATGTGTGCGGACTAAACCCCTGTTTTTAACGCATACTGTTAGACAGGTCAATTTGGTTGTCTGCGAACTGGTGGTAAGTAGGCTTGGAATTTCTTCCTGGGCATTCCCCAGGCTTTGTTTGTATCTGTTTGTAGCCCTCCAATGCCGCTTACTGCCACAGACCCTTCCTACCTACCAATACATCCCCCCACCTCCTCCCTTCCTCTACCCCTCCAACCTACCTACCTACACCACCTACCTCCCTCTACCCCCTAACCTACCTACCTCTACCCCTGCCTACCTCTCTCCCCAACCCACCTCCCTACCTCTACTACCCCCACCCATTTCCCTCTGTCACCTACCTCCCCCCTCACGCCAGCCACCCATGGTCATTCGGTGCAGATGCTGAAGAAGGTGGGGGAGGAAGTGACCCTGGAAAGAGAGGAGCCTAGGCACTGACCCCTCCCCCTCCACCTCCCCCCAACCATGACCCTAGTGGAAGGGACTCATGGACTGATAAAAGTCCACAGGTTAAGCCTAGTACACACTATAATTATTATTTTTTTCGTTCAACCCAGAAAGCTGAATGAAAAAAAAAGCAAAGAGCTCGGGAGGAGCCGCTGTACTAACAATCCAATGTTAGTACAGCGGCCTCCCCCACTCAGCTATTGTGTTCTGACATGAAAGAGGAAGGGGTGGGGTTTACAGGTGGGGGGGTGGATCTTAAACAGGAAGGGGTGGGGCAAATTTGGATGGGAGCGCTTGATTTTAGTCTTGCCTAGGGCAGCACAAAACTAAAATACACCACTGTGAAGAAGGGTCCTTGCGTGGCTCCAAACAATGCATTTCTATGTGATCATAACAGAATAAAGGACTTTGAAACAAGCTTTTTAGGTTGCTGGTGACATATTTTTTTCATATTGTACACGACCATCAGGAGTTGTTGCAGCACCTTTTAATTACCTGGTCAATTCCAGTATGGTGTGCAAAACAAATATATTCCACCACTCCGCCTCCTTGACCAGAAGACCTTCCTTACACTCCCTGTGCAATACCCCATATAGTTGGTGACAGAACTTGGCAGGATAAGGAGTGGCACAGGTGTCACTATCTAATTGGTCTGGAGGCAGAAGATGATGTGGAGCACGTCTGGATACTGTTGAGAAGCTGGAGAGATTCAGACCAGATCTATGCAGAAGGCTGGTTCCTAGATCAGGCACAGGAATATGCAGGAGTTAGCAACAATCTGTCAGCAGAGGTACCAGTTTGATAAGCAGACAAGAAGTCAGAGTCCAGGTCAAAGTCAAGATCAAACAGGCAGCAGAGACACCAAAACAGCAGGCAGATGGTGAAGATGGGACAAAAGCCAAGGTCAGCAGTGTGAGCTACAGGTAAAGCGCAGCCAATGGCGACCCTAGGGGGGGGCCAGAGGGGGCCCTGACCCCCCCAACATTATGCTGGGCCCCACCATGTGCCCCCCCAAAAAAAAAATTTTTTTTTTTTTTTTTTAATTTTTTTTTTTTTTTACAAAAAGGCAATTTCTTTTTGTTTGTATTCATATCGGATGTGCCACATCTTACTTGGGCCACTGCTGGGGTAACACAGTCTCTATTGAGAGGGAGAACGTCCCCAGTGGGTGATTCCTCCCCCCTCCCTCTGCTCGCTGACACTGCATAATGCGAGCGCTCACACAATCACGGCCACCCGATCTGCTCCTTCCCCTGCATCCTCATTGGCAGGGAGAAGAGCGAGTTGCAGGAAGGACTCCACCAGGACTCTCAGTTACTGAAAAAACAGACTGAGGGCAGGGGCAGGACAGCAAGAGGAGGCTGGGGAACCCCACAGTGGCAGAACACCAGGGCCCGGTGGCAAGACAACCTTTGCAACCCTGATAGTTCTCTCACTGCTTTGGACCCTTATATTTTCTTGGTATGCTGGTGACATATATCTCTTGTTTTCTGTCAGCCTGGGGGGGCCCCAATACAGTAGGAAGGGAGCTCACTGCAGAACATGTGAAAGGGCCGTATATATATATATATATATATATATATATATATATATATATATATATATATATATATTTGCGTTTTATATTGCCCCCCTATTTTTGTCCCTGTCCCCCCATGTGCCCCCCCTAAATATGAAAGCTGGAGACGCCACTGAGCGCAGCCAAGAGGCAAGCCGAGTCAAACACAAAATAGCAGAAGCATGGGTCAGGTCATGGATCACAGAAGCTGACAACCACTCAGCAACTTCCCAAGGCTTTGCTAGGCTTTTTATAGGATGACTGGAACCAAAGCCAACCTTCAATATTTCCATTGCATGCGTTCCTCGTGCACTCTCTTGTTTGTGATGTGATCATTCTTCAAAAAAAATATTTGGACTCAACCTGAAGATCCATGATGTGCTGGCAAATATCTTAACTGGAACCAAAGCCAGTGACAGATAAGCTCACTCGTTCATGTGCTGTAACCGCGAACAATGGACCATGGGCTGCCATATGAGCGCTCACGGATCAACCAGGCAGTGCATGGACCTGAGCAGCCAGTTACCTGTCCAGGACACTGTTGTGTGAGGAACGGAGGGAGGAGACTCTGACACCCACCAACACCAAGCTTACTCAGGGGGTTATGCCCCGTACACACGGTCGGACTTTGTTCGGACATTCCGACAACAAAATCCTAGGATTTTTTTCCGGATGTTGGCTCAAACTTGTCTTGCATACACACGGTCACACAAAGTTGTCGGAAAATCCGATCGTTCTGAACGCGGTGACGTAAAACACGTACGTCGTGACTATAAACGGGGCAGTGGCCAATAGCTTTCATCTCTTTATTTATTCTGAGCATGCGTGGCACTTTGTCCGTCGGATTTGTGTACACACGATCGGAATTTCCGACAACGGATTTTGTTGTCGGAAAATTTTATAGCCTGCTCTCAAACTTTGTGTGTCGGAAAATTCGATGGAAAATGTGTGATGGAGCCCACACACGGTCGGAATTACCGACAACACGGTCCTATCACACATTTTCCGTCGGAAAATCCGATCGTGTGTACGGGGCATTAGAATTGCAGAGGAATGGAGCAGTGGGAAGTATAGGGATGGTAAGTATAAGTGGTTTTGTAGTGGGCTTCAGAGACTCTGTCATTATGTCTATTTACTGAGCCCCTGAAGAATTCAGTGGAGCTGTATTCTGAGTATCTGAGATTTAATATATGGCCTCATTCCAGTCTATGATGACTGGCAAGATCTAAACATTATAGAAGGCCATAGATGTTGGGCTGCTTTAGGTTAGAGGGCTAAGGAGGATGGACCAGTGCACCCCAATGCACCTTACCAGCTTACTTTAATGCATCTGCATTCAGCAGCAGGTGTATTAGGGTGAGCTGCCAGCCTATTCAAAATGGATGACCTGCCTTAAAGCTGAACACTGAGGAAATGTCAAATCTACCCTTGCAATGGGGCTTCCAAAAGGGTTAAATGCTCATATTTTTCTAGTATACCACTGAAAAGGACTTCTTTAACTTACCTTATCCCTCACTCACATACCAGCTGGTGCTCTCCACTTCCCTCCTAAGCTCCAAATTGTGGGCAGACCCTCGGTATCCTCACCTACGATGCAGGAATGCTGGTCCTGCATTGTATGTGATTATTATTATACAGGTTTTATATAGCACCAACAGTTTGTGCAGCACTTTACAACATAAGGGCAGACATTACAGTTACATTACAATTTGGTAGAAGAGGAATCAGAGGGCCCTGCTCGTTAGAGCTTACAATCTAAAAAGGAAGGGTCAATTGATACAAAAGGTAATAGCTGTGGGGGGATGAGCTGATGGAGGAAGTAAAACAGTGTTAGAAGCAGGATAGGCTTCTTTGAAGAGACAGGTTTTCAGGGATTGCCTAAAGATGGATAGATTGGGGGACAGTCAGACAGATTGGGGTAGGGAGTTCCAAAGAATGGGAGAAGCTCAGGAGAAATCCTGGAGGGAGCATGGGAGGAGGTGACAATGGAACTAGAGAGCAGGAGGTCTTGGGATGACTTGAAGAGAGCGGCTTGGTTGGTATTTTGGGACTAGGTTAGTGATGTAGCTGGGGGCAGAGTTATGGATGGCTTTGTAAATTATTGTTAGTGGTTTGAATTTTATTTGTTGGGTGAGTGGAAGCCAGTGGAGCGATTGGCAGAGAGGGGTGGAGGACACTAAATGGTTGGTAAGGTGGATGAGTCTTGCAGCGGCATTCATTATGGAGTGAAGGAGGGATGGTCTATGTAAAGGTAATACAATGAGGAGGGAGTTGCAGTAATCGAGGCGAGAGATAACCAGGGACTGAATTAGAAGCTTGGTGGTGTCATTGGGTTAAAAAGGGGCGTATTCTGGAAATGTTGCGGAGGCTAAGGCGGCATCATTTGGATAGAGATTGTATGTGGGCCTGAAAGGACAGTTCAGAGTCTAAGGTTACCCCTGGCACCCTGGCATGTGGGGACGGACTAATAGATGTGCCATTGATCTTGACAGAGAAGTCAGGGGAGGGCACGTGGGGGAGGAAATATTAAGAGCTCAGTTTTAGATTCAGTTTGAGGAAGTGGTTTGACATCCAGGCTGATATGTCTGTTAATAAATCAGTGATGCGTGAGGACATTGATGGGGTGAGCGGAGGGGCAGAGAGATAGGTTTGGGTGTCATCAGCATATAAATGGTAGTGAAAGCCATGGGAGGCTGTAGTGGGGGAAGAGGTATTGTAATGCCGCGTACACACGAGCAGACTTTACGGCAGACTTTGCCCGGCGGACAGAATTTGGTCGGACAATTCGATCGTGTGTGGGCTCCAGCAGACTTTGTTTTCTCAAAAGTTGGACGGACTTAGATTTGAAACATGTTTTAAATTAATCCGTCGAAATCGAGTCCGGTCGAAAAGTCCGCCGTCTGTATGCTAGTTAGATGGACAAAAAGCCACGCTAGGGCAGCTATTGGCTACTGGCTATGAACTTCCTTGTTTTAGTCCGGTCGTACGTCATCACGTACGAATTCGACGGACTTTGGTGGATTGTGTGTAGGCGAGTCCGTTCATTCAGAAAGTCCGTCGTAAAGTACGTTGAAAAGTCCAACGGGCAAAGTCTGCCGTAAAGTCCGCTCGTGTGTACGCGGCATAGGTGCGATGAGATAGGTAAGGTTCGAACCAATGGAGAGTGCAGCCATGGAGACCAAGCAAATTGAGTTTTTTGAGGAGGAGGGGTGGTCAACTGTATCAAAGGCAGCAGGAAAGGTCCAAGAGTAAGAGTATGGAATAATGACCGTTGGTTTTGGCTGTTAGTAGGTCGTTTGTGAGTTTTAGGAGGGCAGTTTCTGTGGAGTGCTGTGGGCGAAATCCAGACTGAAGGGGATCAAGAAGGTTATTCTCAATGAGGTGGTAGCTCAGTCGGTTGTAGACTAAACGTTCAAGGAGTTTGGAGGCAAAAGGGAGTAAAGAGATGGGTCTTAAGTTGTTAAGATTGGTGGGGTCTAGTGAGGCCTTTTTTGGTATGGGAGTGACTAGCGCATGTTTTAGAGGGTTGGGGAAGATGCCAGTAGAGAGTGAGAGGTGGAAGATATGAGTTAAGGAGTGTAGGAATGAGTCAGATGGTGACTGTAGTAATTGAGAAGGAACAGGGGCCAGGGGCAGGAGGTTAGGTGGGCATTAGAAAAAAGTTTAGTGACTTCCTCTATAGTAGCTGGGTAAAAAGAGGGAAGTATTGATTGAGCAGGAGGACAAGGAGTGTAAAAGTGAGGGAGATATCTGTAGAGCGGAGATTTCGGAACGAATTGTCTCAATCTTATTTTTGAAGTGATTAGCAATCTCCTGGGCAGTGAGTAAGTTAGTGGGTGGGGGTAATGGAGGACGAAGTAGAGTGGTAAAGGTAGAGAAGAGTTGACGGGGACTGCGTGAGAGGGTGTTAATGAGAGTGATAAAGTAGGTCTGTTTGGCAGTGTGGAGGTAGGAATGGTATTTTTGGAGGGCAGATTTATATTGGCTGAAATCTTGCTGTGACTTAGTTTTACGCCACAGACGCTCAAGAGCGCGGCTACATTTTTGAGGCTTCTGTATTGTCTGTCTGCCAGGGTTGTAGCGGTCGGGGCATGATTCTGTGTGTAGTGAGGGGGGCGAAGTATCCAGGGTGGATGACAGTGAACTGTTGTAGACACAAGTTGGGGCAGGACAAGGATGAGATTTTGTCGTAGACACAATCTGTAGCAGAAAAAAGAAGAGAAGGTTTAAGATGGGGAAGGTTTCTACGGGTAATAGTTTGGTAGTTGGAAGGCAAGGAGGAGGCAGACAAGGAGAGAGTGAACTAATAATGTGGTGATCAGAGAGAGGAAAAGGAATATTGGAGAGGTTGTGCAGAGTGCAGTGGCGGCTGGTGAAGTTTTAGGATGGGGGGGCGCCAGACCCAGCCCTTCCTTTTTGACCCCTCCCACTTGGTGAAAATGGGCGTGGTTTCAGCGAAATAGTGGGCTTGGCTCTAGGTGGTGTGGTTAGCGTCTGAGATGAACGAGGGATGGAGGGAGAGGGAGAGAGGGACAGCAGGCCTAGATCCTACACAACAATAGAAATGTGTATTCTAGAAAGTTTAACAATCAGCACATAAAGATACTCCAAACACCTGGTGTTAGCACTTCAATCATCCCGGCACCATGGTTGTTATGGTGTCAGGATGATTGAAGCGCATTATTTCTATTATTACATTGTAATATAAAATTAAATCATTCAACTCACCATAATGCAGAATCAGTGGGAGCCCCGAGTGTGTCACTAGCCACGTCGCCTACAACCAGATGCCATCAGGCGTCCCATCAGGCGTCCCATCACCTACATCAGGTGCCCCAGTGGAGTCCCTCCTTACATGCAGCCTGTGTCACATCAAATGCAGCCTCTGTCACATAAAATGCAGCCTCTGTCCCCCAAATGCAGCCTCTGTCTCCCAAATGCAGCCTCTGTCCCCCCCCCCAAATGCAGCCTCTGTCCCCCCCAAATGCAGCCTCTGTCCCCCCTCCAAATGCAGCCTCTGCCCCCCCAAATGCAGCCTCTGCCCCCCCCCCCCAAATGCAGCATGCCTGTGTCCCATTAAATGCAGCCTCTGTTGCCCATTAAATGCAGCCTCTGTTCTCCCAAATGCAGCATGCCTGTGTCCCATTAAATGCAGCCTCTGTTCCCCCAAATATGGCCTCTGTCCCCCCAAATGCAGCCTCTGTCCCCCCCAAATGCAGCATGCCTGTCCCCCCCCCCCAAATGCAGCCTCTGCCCCCCCCCCAAATGCAGCCTCTGTCCCCCCCAAATGCAGCATGCCTGTTTCCCATTAAATGCAGCCTCTGTTCCCCCAAATGCAGCCTCTGTCCCCCCCAAATGCAGCCTGTCCCCCCCCCAAATGCAGCCTGTCCCCCCCAAATGCAGCCTCTGTCCCCCCAAATGCAGCATGCCTGTGCCCCCCCCCAAATGCAGCATGCCTGTGTCCCCCCCCCAAAATGAAGCCTCTGTCCCCCCCCAAATGCAGCCTCTGCCCCCCCAATACAGCCTATACCCCCCAAATGCAGCCTCCGTCCCCCAAATGCAGCCTCTGTCCCCCCAAATGCAGCCTCTGTCCCCCCCAATACAGCCTCTACCCCTACAAATGCAGCCTCTGTCCCCCCCAAATGCAGCCTCTGCCCCCCCCCCCAAAATGCAGCCTCTGTCCCCCCAAAATACAGCCTCTGTCCCCCCCAAATGCAGCCTCTGCCCCCCCCCAAATTGCAGCCTCTGCCCCCCCAAAATGCAGCCTCTGTCCCCCCCCAAAATACAGCCTCTGCCCCCCCCAAATGCAGCCTCTGTCCCCCCCAAATGCAGCCTCTGCCCCCCCAATGCAGCCTCTGCCCCCCCCCAAATGCAGCCTCTGTTCCCCCCAAAATGCTACCTGTCCCCCCAATACAGCCTCTGTCCCCCCATTCTCCACACAGCGGTACTTATCTTGGGTCTCCTGCGGTGTCCTCCTCCTCACACTGGCACCAGCATTCTTCCTGTTTCCTCTGTCGGGCGCAATGAGAGAGAGAATC